>QRDG01000147.1:851662-1023474 GCA_012064385.1 Puccinellia tenuiflora
ATATATACTTGTAGGTCATCTGCAAATCTCCACTTTAAAAGCTCTTTGACAACACCCACCGGATTATCAGTAGCACGGAAGTACTCCGTCCTGGATTTCTGGTGGGATTTTTGGGTGTTTCTAAGAATACAAATGAAGAGGCCTATCCATAAAACGGAATCTGAACTAATTTTGACTCAGGGACTTGCGCTCTTGTTGTCTTTTTTACTAGAACGACACCCACGCGTTGCAGCGGGTCTCTCTTGAGAAATTTAATAAAATTTATGAAACTTGAAGTTGACAAAAAAATATGCAAGATTTAGTTAATCATGACAGTCAAGATGCTATACATTTTAGACATCAAATATATGTGTGGTTATAATTTAAAGATCGCTATGCTTTAGGGGTGTATCTAATTTATATAGATAAGATTGTATCAACAGGTTGAAGAAGCAGGTGTTGTGGATGGCTTGCATGAAAATGACATGCACATTGCCGCATAATATTTCTAGAAACTATTTGAGAGAATACATATAAAAGAGCCCACAATTTCGACTAACAATTGTATGATTTCCATCCTGAAAATAATTGGCAAAAATTTCACGGACAAAACTTATTCCGGTGTTCTACTTGCACATGATTTACTTGTATAACTACATAGCTCCATGGTGCGATCTTATCATTCGAACATAAAGAAAATGATGTGGACAATTTGATGGGCTAAACAAAGATGATGTGGATGCTTGCATGTAGAGATAGAAAATAATTAATAAATGTTAGTGGGGTGACATGGACAATTGATTGGCTAAAGAGCAAGTGATGTGGATAGCTTGCATGTGAAGATAGAAAAATATTAATTGCACTTAGTGGGGTTTTGCTTTATAAGAAGTATAGATAGATTTGATGAGGTACTCGCTTGTCGTTAGGATTGGATGGTTGCGGAATCGGAATGTACTAGAATCGTTGCCCGCTCTCGGATCAGTGGAACGAAACAAGTTGATTGCCATCTACAGTAATTTCATTGCCTCCAGATGAAGCCAAGGCAGCACATGCCAAAGCAAGCTACCAGTAGAACGGAATCTCTTCGGTTAGCTTAATTAGCAGCGAAGTACTGGCTTGCTGCAGCATGCTTCAAAGTCTGCCGATCGATAGTACAGAAGGTTTGGTTTCTCAGATGGGAATCATATATACTTGTGGATCTTCCTGAAGGATATATGTATATGTGTGTCTGTGTGGCTTGGCAGCTAATTTCCTTTGTCATTTGTGCATTAGAAAACCACACCGAAAACCTACAACAGATATATTGCAACCATATAATTTGAAAAGTGACTCTAAAAATCTAAACTATAATATTGAGATCCGTGGCGATGGTCTGGTAGATCATTATAATTGCCCCTAAAGTTGAAAATAATTACCCACTTTGCCACCCATAAATTAAAAAATGTTTCGTGCCAGAGGAAAATTCATACATAAAAAAAAACCCGAAGCAGATTCGTAGGTAAGAATCTTCTACCGATTCCAACATTAACCCTCACGTCATGTCTAAAAAAAAACCTCACGTCAAGCACTAATTCCTAAATCAAATCCTAATTCCTAATCCAAACGAGTCGGCTGCCAACGTTGCATGTGGTTTCCAAAACATACAGTGTCCAGTCCTGCATCAAGGACAACCGCCGCTGGATTTCAAAAAAAAAAAAAAGGACAACCGCCGCTGGAACGTCTCGGCGAGATCGCTCGGCAAGTCGGGCCTATGCCAGCAGCAGTACATGCACCAAACTTGTACGCTCTCCCAATCGCACCGTCTCCACGCCGGCCGGATGCGGCAACTGCACGACAATGGGCCCGTGATCAATAGAGTTTGGCAGTGCACTTGGGCAAATATCTTCCATGCAAGATGGCAGTGCGGGTAAATGGGTAATGTAGGACTTAGAGCATGAATGCTTTTAGGTGTTGGAGGCAGTGACGATATGAAGATAGATGGATCTCAAAAAAAGGATTGCATCATTGATATGCTGAAATCATTGATCTTTTGCAGGAGCCAAGGAAGCCCTGTCCATCTAGCAATCGCAACCATACAAATCAATTCATTAGCAATCAGTCATACGCAGTGGCGGAGCCAAGGCCCGGCTAGCCTGGGCAGCTGCCCGGGCTCCCACGGTGCACCTCCTTGGAATTTTTGTACTCCAATTAGTAATTTATTTGGACAAAAGCTGCTAGCTTAGCTGCACTCACTGTCTTGCCCAGGCTCCAATCCTGAGCTTGCTCCGCCACTAGTCATACGGGAAAGGAAAATTGGTTAATTGTGCTCACAAGGCCGGTGAGAAAATTACCAATCAGACTCAAGGTCAAATAGTCAATATAGAAGCAACCATATTATAATATATGGTGCAGATAAACGCCATGATTGATGCTCTTCTTTGGCTCACAAAAGTAATGCATTTTTATTTGCATGCCACAAAATTAGAAGTTTCTTCTTATCGAAACTACAGTCCAGTAGTGACATAGGGTTTTTTTGTGCGAAAGTAAAGGTTTATTGATGAACTCAACATATTCAGGTTTTTACAATCATGCTCCATCATACGTGACACGTATGTTGAAACTGCTCCAAGCAACACACTAGACGCGAGGTAGCATGGGACGGACGAGTATGCATTGGTCATCACTGTGCGAGTAGGACTTGGTCACCATTGTGCTTAGAAAAAATGAGTCGGGTCTAGAAGGAACTAGGACCGGGTTTTTAATAGAATAAGCCTACCTAGATGAAAATCCCTGAAATTCTACTCTCGACAGGAGTCGAACTTGGTCGCCAGAGCGCCACTGCGACCCTAACCACTGGGCTACTGTCCGGTTCTCAAGGGGGTTGTGCTGGACGGTTATATTTATCATTCCTTGACATGTTGTAATGGTATTGTTTATTTTTCAAATTTTGTAAGAATAATTTATCATTTGTTGACCCGTTGCAACGCACGGGTATTTTGCTAGTATATATATAATTTGAAAAGCTTCTTGAGAGAACCACGTAATGACGTAAAGAAGGTTCGGAACTGCGTATTAATTTTTTTACTACACATATTAAATAGTATTAAAATAGGTTTATCATTTTTTGCTTGAAAAAAAAACATGGTTTACCAAAGCCTTTGTGATTAGTAGTGGAGTAGTACTTTTTAGCAGCCTAACAAATGTGTTAGACAATATCTTTGTTCAATCTCCGATTCTCCACCGCTGCATGCATGCTTTTGTAATGCAAAATGTGAAAACATGCCAAGATCGAGACACAAGACGAACAGTCAATCAAACATGCGTGTCGCTTCGAACTACGTACCCAATTACTCGGCGAGGCCTGCGATCTCAGATTCTCAGAGCAACTTCAGCCGTCCCCCACGAAGCCCCCCAGGACCGCTTTTTGGACATCGGCGGGCGATTTTCCTCGCAGTCGTGCCCCCAGGGTCTCGTTTTTCGCCGGATTTGGCCCAAAAGTTATCCGGCGTACGGGGCGCCGGCGCAAGGGAAAAGCCGCGCGGTGCAGCTCTGTCGGCGAGACAACACGATTCCCGCCGTTTTTGTTTCGCTTCCCTCCATTTCTCCTTCTCCATATCCCGTAGCTCCCGCCGTTTCCCGCGGCAATCACCTCCCATGGCGCCCAAGAAATTCAACAACCCACGAGCCGCCGGCGAAGAACCACCGGCGAAGAGGGCGGGGGCGACCTCCTCCGGGAGGGGTAGGGGCAGGGGGAGGGCGGCCGGACGGCTTGGGCAACACCGAGTGGGCGAACGAAGTCGAACGAAGGAAGACGGTCACCTCCGACCGCAGGCAAGGGACGAGAGGAAGAAGGCCAAGGAGGCGGAGGAGGCCAAGGAGACACGACGAGCGGCGGCGGTGGCGGCCGGGAAACCGTGCTTTCCTGCGCCGTCGCCACTGTTTACGCCGCACGGCCTCTATTTGCATCCCGGCGCTTGGGGAACCCAAGGAAGCCAAGGAGGAAGTCAAGCAAGCGTGGCGTAACTGTCACCGTCGGCCTCGGCCTTCTCGCCGTCGCCCACCGCCTTCTCGCCGGCGTCGCCAGCCACACCCCACTGGAGGGGGGACTCGCTGGACTATGGAGACGGCGACCCGCACGGCGGATTCAACCCAACATAATGTTCCGCGGCCCTTCCGGCACCGGGGGCTCTCCGGCCATGCCATACCGTGGCCCTCTGTTTCCCCCTCCGGTGAACCCGGTCGAGTTCGACGGCGCCCGCAACGTGTTCGTCCAAATGCCCGAATCGCAGGAGTCGCAGGACGCCTGCATGGACGACATCATCGCGTCCGGCTCAGCGGCGTCGGCAGCATACGCCCGTGGAGAAGTAGAGGATGACGCCGGGGGAGACTTCGCCGGGGATGAGTTCGCCGGGGAGGAGGAAGAATACGGCGAGTACGAGGAGGAGGAAGAACAACCTGTCGTCGCAGAGAAGGGGAAGAACAACAACAACAACAAGAAGAAGAGAAGAAGAAGAAGAAGAAGAAGAAGAAGAAGAAGAAGAAGGCCGCCGACAAAGCCGAGCCTCGGATCAAATGGTACACCAAGGAAGACGAGTGTCTCGCCGAAGCGTGGAAGATGGTGAGCATTGACCCAATCACCGGCGCAAATTAGAACTCGGAGAACTATTGGGCGAGGGTGAAGAGATCATTCGACAAGCACAAGCTTTGCGACCCCGAGTTCAAAGGAATTTACATGGAGCGCGGCGAGAAAGCGATGGCAAACCACTGGGCGGTCGTCCAGGCGGCCTGCAGCAAATGGCACGGGATCGTCGAGGAGGTCATGGCTCGCCTGGAGAGCGGCGCCGACGTCGAGCGATAGGTAAACCCCGACTCGGTCGCCCATGGCCTGTTCGTTCTACTTCGGCTGACATTTCCTTTGTTGCGCGCCGGCAGATGGTCCGGATGTTCGAGATGTACCGGCAGGACAGCAAAGACGCTGAGTTCAAGTTCCTCCATGTCTTCTCCAGGATCGAGAAGTGTGAGAAGTGGGCCGAGGTTCATGTGAACCTCGGCAAGGGGAAAGAACCCTTCAACCACGACGCGCCAGGATCGGCAGCCTCGGATGGACGTCTAGAAGGGAACAAGAAGGCGAAGGCGGCGAGGGCTAGTGCACCGGCGACAGAAAGGCTGCACATGTCGATCGAGAAGTGCATCGCCGACGCCAAGACCCACGCCGTCAGGAGGGAGGAGAAGTGCGAGGCGAGGTGGTCGTAGATGATGGAGAAACAAGACGTGAAGATCGAGCTCCTCAAGACCAACGTCGCGGCCAAGAAGAGGAACACCGATATGGCGTTCCTCATGAGCGCCGACCCGGGGACGATCATGGACGACAAGGTCAAGGCGTGGTACATGAGCCACCGCGACCTCATCCTGAACGAGGATACCAGCGCCGACCCCGACTCCACCCCCGATGATAACCCCGACTTCACCCCCGACGATGACCCCGACTCCGCCAACGGAAGGCTCCACCACGAAATCGACGCCGAGCACCGTCACCACGCCGGCATCGTCGCCGCCGATCGCTGCGCCATCGACCGACTCCTCCGTCGTGGTGCAAGTGGAGGACGACGAGCCGGCGATTTGAGGTCGACGTCGTCGATTTGGCCGCTTTTGATCGCCGAATTATGTTTTTTTTTGTCTAAAACTATGCAAACTTGACCGCCGAATTGTGGCTGGATCACCGAACTTGCGATCGCCGATATGTAGCGGGAACATGTCGATTCAAAAAAAGAGTCTTGGGGGCCGAAAGCTGGGGGGGGAGAGTGGGAACCGAGGCCTCCCCAAGGCTTTGGGGGCGCCGGCGAACGGGCTAAAAAGCCTTCGCCGGATACCCTGGGGGGCCAACGGCTGGAGTTGCTCTCAAGCAGGTCTGTGACATGTGGCCGAGTTCGCACCACATGGTTCCCGCTGCGGCGCGTTCCAAGGCACGGCCGCCATGCAACGTGGGTGCGCTTCTCGTGGGCGCGTTCTCCGTGGCGCTGCACAGCGGAAACGAGATGCCGGAATTTAACTACTCGCAATCGCTTGATCGCCGTGGGCCCGTGCAAGGCTCGTCGAGTAATGGTCCGGATCCGCTTGACCATTACTCGCACGGGAAAGGTCCGGAGGGTCTAGACCTGGTCAAACCTAGGGCCGGGCCGGGATTGGACCGGTCTTCGCAAGCACGAACATACATGAAAAGGCCGCCCAGCCTAGACCATGGCCCAGAGGTTTTGCCTATTGTGTGGTATTTTGTGGTTAATCGATGCAGAGGCCGGGCTTTCCCCTTTTTAATCGAGCAAGACAGCCTGCAGAGACGAGAGGAGATAGAAGGAGAAAAAAGGGTGACCGCTAATCAGATGACTGCTAATAATATGACGTGCGATGCGTCGCTAATCAGATCTCCACCACTAGTCCTCCCTAACGATTCAAAATCTGACGTCGCTAATCAGATGACTGCTAATCATATGAAGTGCGATGCGTTTTGCGGGTTCGACACGTTGAAACCACCCTAGGAAATTTCTTGCTTGACATCTATTTCTTGCTTAGAACACAACATCTATTTGGTGTAGAATAAAATAAACACTGACGAAATCAGTGCAACTAGAGTTGCGAATATAGGGATGTTGCAATCAACGTGTATGACATCAATGGATTACGGATCACATCTCTTCGAAAACATCCAACCAAGCTAGAACCGTGTTGCCAAGATACAAAATTTCATGGACGCAGTGTAGAGATTTATTCACGCGCCAGATAACGAAAGGAAAACCGACATCAATAACTAGGCGGTGGTGCACATGGCGGAGAGGACGTAGAGCTCGTTGCGGAGGTAGCTGGTGTAGACGAAGGAGACGTTGCGGCCCTGAGGGATCGATTGGCCGTCGGCGAGGAGGCAGACGCCGGGGCGGACGTGGCGGAGCACCGTGGGGTCGACGGGGATCACCGACCGGAAGTTGCCGCACTGCAGGAGGATCCTCGAGATGGCGCAGGGCCTGCCGGTGCGTTCGTCGCCGCTGCACTGGTTCGTCACGGTCACCCTGTACTCCGACGACTCGTCGCTCTGAGGCTCCCCGAGGCTCTGCCATATGAAGAGATCCTTCTGGGGGGTGCATTGGCCGGCAGCGGCTTCAGAGAGGGTCGACGCCACCAGGAGGGTGGCCATGAGCACCGCCGCCATGGTGCAAGCGGTCGTCATCAAGCTAGCTCGCCGGCGCACGGATCTAGAGTTGAATATGAGAGAGGTAGCACGTACGAGCACGATCGACTGCCGTGCAGCTGGATTTATATAGACAGGCATTGCATATTTGCATACCTAGGGGTAATAGTAGTGGAAGGAGAGAAATAACACGGAATTACTTGTGCAAACAATTTGGAAGTGTGGAATATTTGGAAATGTCAAATTGGAATGCATATTCTTATATGGCAAGAGAATTATATTGCTCTCCGCCGGCACGAACTTTTATTTCGCTTTATATGGAATTTGTATGTATGGAAGAAGATGCGTACTCGAAGACGATGACACGATGTAGTTTCCTTGTGCTTGCAATCCGAGCAACAAAACGTTTATTCCTTGTTTAGAGAATTTGGAACGACAATTGACCGGTACTGCAGGTAGAGGTAAATTTGGAGTAATATGCAGATCTCGTCATATGGACAAGTTCTTCTATATAAACTGGCCATGTCAGGACCATATATACTCCTATATGGTATCAATATATTCTTCGTAAATTAGGTTTTCATACTAGAGAAATATTGGTAGATCCATCACTAAATACGTATCCATAGTGTAATTATCTGCTAGTAAATATCAATATTTTTCTATATTTTTCAATAAAGAAACATATTAATATCAAAATAATATTAATTACAACTTGTCGGTGCAACAACATGATATTGAGACGTCAAGGAGCCACACAAGAAAAGAAAAGATGCCCCACCACATTAATGAACGGGACTCGTACAACAAAAAAACCATGGCAACATCTATAATGTGAAAGTGGTTCTCTAACAACGACACCTCCAAGAAATAAATAATGCACAGTAAGCATCATCGTCCATAACCACCAAATTCAGATCATGAGTTTTCACCCTAGAGAAGTCTGAGTAATCTCCAAACAATGTCTTCAACATGAAAACGGATCGAACTCCATCATTGCCGGGTACAACCTAGGATTTGGATCCCAAAAATAAAGACTCGGTATTTGTACCACCACAAACGAAGCTGTCATGTTTTGCACCCCCCACTTGCTAAAACATTGCTACAACGCACCGATCAACATGCTCATAGTCATCATACACACGGTTTGGATGTGGACATCACCACAAAAACGTTCTGCATTGTGTAGTGAGACACTCTCAATCCAAGATCCTCGTCACCGCCATCACTCTGATGTCCACGACCTACTCCAACCAGATGTGGCGAAGAGCAGGAACACGATTCGCCGCCATCTTCTTCATGTGCGAAGATCTTGCCATGCTTAACCTTACGAGTCGAGGTGTGTCCCCCTGGAAGTGGCAGCTGAGTCCCGCATGTCCCGTATCACCTGGTGATGTCAGCAAATCGAATCACAGGAGGCCGCATTTGGTGTCCCAAGTCTACGTCCAAATCGAGGCAGTTATAACGTCGGGATTGATCTGCATCCACTGGCGTGCAACAAGATTGCTGGAGAACTGCCTCCACGAATGAGCCAGATGAGGTGCCAGATCGAAACTTGGGAGGGACGATATGTATGAAAGTGTCTATACATCGTGTTTTTTTCTGTCAAATTGATGACAACAAATGAACACATCAGTTGAAAAGGTGGAATATAGTTTCTCGACCTAAAGGTTTAGGGTGGTTTAGGTATTGAGGTACTCGAACTACAAAGGAAGTGTTTACTCGGCAAAATGATTATTTACATTAAGTAACAAACAAGGAGTATGGCAAGAGTTGTTACATAACAAATATCTTCAAAATAAAACGTTAGTGTGAGTGCAGTCATAACCGACCAACTCTACCTTTTGGGCTAACTCTAATTTTCTGTAAGTCCTTATGCGTGTTAAGGATATTTTTTTCCAAAATTGGAAATGGTTCGAGAACAAGGTTGGGGAGGGGGGATGTATGGTGTGTGATACACCTCAATCTAGATAGTACCAATCATTATATAATATTGTGCATCTGAAAATGTCTCAGTGGCTCATGTTTTATCTCAGGTTCCATTAAACATTGGATTTAGGCGAGCCTTAATGTATTATAATTAGAATGTTTGGCTTCACTTGTGCGAACGTGATGATGGTACACCTATCGCATGAGCCATAGAGCTTTATTTGGAAGTTAGTCTGGGATTTTCTCGATGAAATCTATGTATGAGCACCTTATGGACTATATTCCTCTGAAAATATCTCTAGAAACTTAAGATTGCACTCAAAATAAAAAAAATACGTGGTTCCTTCATTGATTTTTTTACTTACACTAACGATAATTTGGCTAAACGGCACCAGCATGAGACTGAAAAATATTGTTTTTATGACTTAGAGGAGACCACCAAACATTTATTTGTCTTATATGATTTTGCTAAGTGTGTACGATGCATTGTCCGGTTTACTTTTAATTTACCTCCACCAAATGATATTTTGAATATGTTTGGAATTTGGTTGAATAGATTTGAGAAAAAAACTAAAACTAGGATTTGTATAGGGTTTCGCTTTATGTTAGTCGATACTAAATTATAGAAATGTTATATTTTTTTACAAGTCTTGAGCTTCTAATTTCTTGCAGGTGTTTCATACGGTCACTCACTGGATTATAGTATGACCTTACATGTTTCTACCGGACTAGCGGGAACTTATGGTTTGTGGATACGAACATCTGGTGATGGACACTCATGATACCTTCAGTCGGGCTGGTTGGCGGCATACTAGTAGATTGCATGATGCCTATATACTTTATGTCGTTTTTTTCATATGGTTGATTCACGAATGATGAACTTCACAATAAATATGAATGTGTGCATCGGTTGATTCATAGACCGGGTTCCATTCCCCTTTTCGAAAAAAGGTAGACTGTTTTTGTTACCATGGGCCCCTTTTTTTTGATAACTAGATAATACCCCGCGCGTTGCTGCGGGACATATATCTCCTATCTTTTATAAATAATTTGAAAGAATATATGATATAATATTAATATTATATCTCCTATACATTATTTGAACCGAATGGAAAAAGATGACGTCAAACGAATATATGATATAATATTTATATTTTCATATAAAATGTTTAACGAATACAGATGAATAGATGATAGTGATACATACTTAGATTTAGCACTAACAGGATAATCGTGCATTCCAGTCCTTTGTAGTCAGGCTAGCTTGTAACGCATTGAACTGTAGTACATAATAGTGATTATCATCTTATATCATGTTCAGCAACTATCGTGGCTCAACTTACACCGGTACCATCTGCGATTAGAGGGGAAGTTAGAACTTGTAACAACTAAGAGCAATTATATGGTGAGAACTATGAAGCGTAAATACATTATTTTCTTCAAACCCAGTGCAAAAAAAAAAAAAATGTATGCCATTGGAGGTTTATTGGCTAACGCTAAAAATTTATTTTGTTCACATGACAAAATGAAGCCGAAGCAATCTAAATAATAATATTCAATGTGGAAGAGAATAACAAAATTGTACATCCACGATTCATTCACATGACTGGACAAAATGTAGCCAAGAAACAATCTAGCTAATGATATAGCTAAGTTGCTACCTCTTGAAGTTGCAAAAGACCCATTATGCAAGGGATTATATATGTAGTTTGTATCTTGCATACATATCTGCGGACGGTGGCATTTTCAGTTTACTGTAGCTGAAAAACAATTACCTGCTACGTACTTCGGTTGTGTTTAATATTTCGGGTGTGCTTAATACCCTTCCGAGTATCCTTGCAGTGATTCCTCTTACAGAAAAAAATCCCGGTTGGTTTCCTCAAAAAATACTCCTGGTCTTCAGAAATGCAAACTTGTAGAATTAAAATGAGTTCAAGAGATCAAACCAGCGGGATGAGTACACAAACATCAAATCATAACCTAGGAATTTTGTCCTGATACACAAGAAAGTAAAACGAATTGATAAAGAAAAGGAATTTTTGTCCTGATACATGGTCAATATGATCCTTCCACAAGGCTGCAAAATAGTGGAGATAAGAGTCTCTGACTTCTAACACAGGGGATTCTAGAGAAACAAAACCTTTCATATAGCGAACTACGAATAAACGTACCTGACAACAAAATACCTTCATGAAAATAGATTCTGAGAACACGTTGCTGCAGGATTTCCAAAGCATTTTGCAAATGATAATTATATATATAGTAATGAAGAAAATTATGATATACTTATATATATAGTAATGGAGAAAATTATGATATACTATATCCATACGAAAATATAGAACTGTGCAACAGAAAATTGAGATACATGTGTGATATTCATAATACCTGAAAGTATTTTTACCCTAAAAGAACATGAAAGCACTATGGTACATCCGTGTACTACTGGTTGGCCAAATACTCCCGGAGGTAACAGTTAAACGTATGAATAGGCTAATAGCAATAAATCCCTGGAAACTGTGCTGGTTCAATATTGATAAGAATATCATTAAAAGATCTCCTGTAAGCTACCACAGATAAGAAGGGAAGCAAATGATATGGCCGTTAACACAAAAATGATTCAGTTAAACAATCAATCACTTCTGTGCAAGGCTCGTACTCCTACTAATGATGGAGAAAACAAAGAATCAGGCACTTGCAACACAGACCTTTGTTCTGACGGGGATGCACTGACAGCTGATGTAGACGCAGAGTTGCTAGTGAAGGTCTCTAGACGCGAGTAGGAAGCTGCCAAGATCCGGAGGCTTGCGACCACACGACGATTCGATCGGCCGCAGCGTGATCTCGAATGGCACAATCAGATCTAATTTGGACATGTGAGCCACAAAGAACAAAGTCTGATGAGGAAGGAAATGAGAGATATTTTTCTATTAAATTTGTAGCAACAGCAGATGGTAATGAGATGGATCTTCAAAGGTAAATTTGTCTCGCTGAAGATGGTGGCATGGAATAGGAGAATAAATAGGTATGCGGCTGGTCGCCTTCCTCGTCCCGTCGATTCATTTGCATTGTTTCTGTTATTGTTTGAGGAGGAGAGGAAGGGGCGAACCTACAGGCTAGCTGATGAAAACTAAAGCTGCAATAACTACAATTAGCTCAAAGGGAGTCATAAAGATAATGGGGAAAGGGAGCGTCAACGATGGACGGGCTGCAGAGTTCAGAGACCGGTGGGCTGCTGGGAGGTGCGCAGCAGACTTGCTGACGTGGAAGTGATATATGTGCAGAGAAAAATAGTTAGTGGGACCGATGAGGTGGCATACCTGCATGTTGAGAGAAATAATTTAGTGGGGATGAACTACTTAGTTATATAGGATTACCTGTCCTTTTGTTTTCTTCTTCTGACTTCTGAGAGCATCAGGGACGTTACATTTTTTGGCAGAAGAAGTATAATCCCAGTAGCCCATGTTTACGCAATGCGGGACATACATAGGGTCCAGATCGTAACCCATTCTAGTCTGGGCCAAATTAGCCTACCGATTCGGCCATTCCCCACTTGCCCTAAGAACAAGGCAAAGTAGCGCACCACCAATGGCGACTCCCGGGGACGGTGAGGACACGCCGCCGCCGCCGCCGCCGCCGGCCGCGGGGGCTGGAGGCAGCTTGATCGCGAAGATGGGGGAGCAGTGGAGGAAGACCAAGGAGCACGCCGAGACGTACCCGTACGTGTGGGGCTCCTACATCCTCGTCTACGGCGGCCTGGGCGCCTACATCACCTGGCGATGGTGCAAGCTCCGCCGCACCGAGGACCGCGTCCGCGGCCTCCAAGCCCGCCTTCGCCAGCTCGCAGCCGCAGAGGAGTCGCAGGCCGCTTCCGCTTCAACTTCTCCCACCCCACCTCCTCCCCTGCAGCAGCAGCCGCCGCCGACTGGGCCTGGCAAGCCCGCATCCGCCCCGTGAAGAGTAAGACCCCGTAGCCAACTTTTTGACTTGAAATGTTACAAGTTACGGAACACAACCCCTGCATCTCCTGAGCTAGAGGCAGTCATTGGTTTCCTGTTTATTGTGTGATCCTGGACCGAAAGAAATGATGAAAGGTGGAATTCTGTGTTCATATTCGAGATCATTCTGGAGAAGGTTTAAATTGTAGTGGTTCATGTATGTTGATCATTCCCAGGAGGGATTTGTGATACCTTTTTTCTTTTTTTGATTCACTTAGTATTTGCGCATTTCTTGCTGCTGACTACCGCTCACAACTGATATAATGGTTCCACCTAGCTGCTTAATAATACCACTATTTCATCTTTACTGAATTTTATTGAATCGTCACCATTGCAGTCGTATGCACTACTGTGGAGAAATGATAGAGAAATCTGAACGAATATGTTGTAGTTTGCTCACATTGTCCTTACTCTTTAGCATAGCTGCTGATTGAATTTGGGGGTGAAAAATGTATGGTCCTCTCAGAGAATGAACCAAAAGCTCAGCTAGCACCCACTGACCTTAACATTGCTGCTGTCTGCTGATTTCTTGACCTTTCAACATAAGAATTGTCTACTGTAAATTATAAATGTTGATGGTAGGAATCTGTAATGCGCTCATCGCATATTTCACTCCAGCCTGAGTTTTATTCCTAAAACAATCCAGTGTCAAGCTTCTCTTACCTTAGCATGCTTAGCTTTATTCTTCCAGGCATTGCCAATGCAGTTGTAGCAAACTATTTTGACCTATCTATTGAGTTATCTGGTGTTGAATAGTTAAAACCAATTGATTGGTAATTTCTCTCTCCCTAAGCTCCTCTAGTAACAAAAGAGTGGGGTTCAGCTATGTGTGCAGTTTCGTCTAAACTCTAAAGACTTTCATTATATTTTACTCTATTAGGTCAAATAAAATTCATTCAAGTTTCATTCGGAAACTGCGTTGATGCCGAAAATGTCATTCTCTCATGTTCTGGACACTAGCAGTTCAGCCTATATATTTTTCCTGTTACTTAGCTTTGTTACTACATTTTCGTTTTCATGCATTGTTGGTTGTCTCTGGTGCCAGTGGTGTTTGAAAGACTTCAATTCGTGTGTGCAAGACCATAACTGTACAGTTAAAAAAAATCGTACTCTGTAATTACCTTTGTCATGCTTCTAAATCGATGCTCCCTAGTATGGATATATAGGTGCATTTTAGTTGGTTAAGACAATCTTTGGCCAACATTTTCTTCAATATCACTTGATTTATGTGATGCAAAATCAGAATCTGGAGTAGTTTTGAACACAGACCCATCACGTCAGTTTTGTGTTACATAAACTAGTGAACGGAGGACAAACCAATGAAGTAATTGTTGCTGAAAGCCTTGTCTTAATCAATCAAAATACGTCATATGTATCCGGATGGAGTGAGTACTTTAGTACAAGCTGTGGAGCTGTACCTTGATTTTCCATCCCACAAATGTTTGATTGGATACCTAGTTGTGCACATATGATTCATCTGCAAACATTCAGGAAGCATTGTGGGCTCAGCAAATTGATTGCATGGGCGGCACTTTGTTTTTTTCATTTCATCTTTGGCAATTGATCTAATTTTGTTCCTTGTCCGTTCGTCACTGTTTGATAATGTGAATCGGTGATGGCGGTACAGTTATTCAGACCCCACTATAGCTGCACGTGGAATGAAGACACAATTCGTTAGCTTTTCGAGAACCTTTTTGTGGTTTCCCATTTTTAATTCATCGTATCTGGTACTCGATCTTTATTTTTGTTCGTAGTCCCATTCGCCACTGTTTGTTGACGTGTGCCTGGTGATGGGAGTACAATAATTTCGATCCCATGGGATCTTGTGAGCTTGTGGGGTTATTGACCATGGTTTGACTTGCTTGGATTGAGGACGCAACTCGGTTTCTTTTCAAAGAAAAAATGTAAATATGTGATTTCCCAAACAAATGGCTACTCCGCTCTGTCGACTTCAGTACTCCATTTATTTTTCTTTCTCTGAATACCCACCATTGATATTGATGACTGTATACTTACCAGTCAGTAGCTGATAGCTGCTTAGGGTCATTCAGATATCTCTTTCCTATCATTGTTTAGGTAGGATTCACAAAGGTCACATGTTACATCTGCCATTAGCTGAGTTAGCGATGCCCTTAGGCTCCTTGCAAGGTAATCTACTAGGGTAAGATAGCTAGTGGAACGAGTAGAATCAGCATGTCTAGGAGTTATAAGCCATGGTCCTTGACTACTTGCACGGCTCAATCTGGAGCTCAATCTGCGACCGATGCAACAGAATAGTACAGATTGGGTAGATGCCCGGCCTGATACCTTCTGCCACTCTCACCGACACGACCATGTGATCGCCGATCAGCTGCACCTTGTGCCAAGAACTGGCCTTGATTCCCTCTACCGAGCCCATCTCATTTCTGTTCATGAGCTCATTCGTTGTAAATTTTACACATC
The DNA here is from genome assembly GCA_012064385.1 of Puccinellia tenuiflora. Taxonomy (NCBI): domain Eukaryota; kingdom Viridiplantae; phylum Streptophyta; class Magnoliopsida; order Poales; family Poaceae; genus Puccinellia; species Puccinellia tenuiflora. The sequence continues at coordinate 867,167 of QRDG01000147.1, forward strand.
AAGTCGTACTTTTGATCTCAGTAAAAAAAAAGATGTTTGTTTAGAATAAGTTCAACCTGTCTGGTGCAGTATATTCTTTGATGTGGTAACTGGTAACTGATCCATGTGCTGTATTCTGAGCTTGACACAGTTAGAGGTGGTGAGGAATTGCTTTTTAACTGAAAAACAGTTGTGGTGCACAGACTCTGATCCTGCAGTCTCAACTGTTCTTTATTTTCGAAAATTTGAATCACTGGGAATCATCATATTTTGGTGGTCACTGCTCCTTAACTAAAGGACAGATCGGTCTGAGGCGGATCAGTGGTCTTTCCACTCTGAAATGAGCTTATTAATTGTGAGGGCCACCGGAGAAAATGGGCTTTGTCGGAGGACTCCAGATCGGCACCAAATCGCTGTGCTCACTCGTGCATGCCCGTCTCTCGCGGTTTGCCACCATACATTATTCCCAGCAAAACTGTATGCCTAGTTAGTTACCTGACGAAATGAAACAAATCTCAAACTGTTTTTTACAGTGATCGTCTGCTGGTCGCTGCACTGTTAGCTTGTCATGGTATAATACTAGTACTAGTATTACCGTGTAACCTCAGTCGTCAGTGGTCAGTGGTCAGTTGGATCAGCTAGGTAAATACCGTCGAGATCTGTTTTGGGAGTTCGTTTCGTTGCAGAGATGTGGCATTTTCGCGCTACATTATTTGACGGCCCGCCCGCCGATGCATCCTCGCCTCTCCTCCCATCCACCACTTCCGAAAATTTCAAGGGAAGCAGCGTCTGGTCTGGTGGTATCCACTTATCTCACTCTCCCTGTTCCACATACCAGCCTCGGTGCTCACCGCTGCCACACCGTATCGCGGGCACGGAGCTACGTAGCTTACTGGCAGTGGGATGCCTCAGGTGGACCTGGAGAGCCTGGTGTGCGGCGCGACGGGCGCGGGCGCCGGCGACAGAAAGGTCTCATGCGAGACGGCCATCCCCGGCGGCAGCGGGGACGCCTCGCCGCGCCGGGCGCCACCGCCGCCGCCGCCTCCTGACCCCGACTTCCCGCCGGAGTCGATAACCATCCGCATCGGCGACGGCGACGGCGACGCGGCGTTCTCCGACCTGAACCCGATATACGAGCGGGACGACCTCCACCAAGGGGAGCACCAACCCAAGTTCGGCGGCGCCTCCTCCAACCCCGCTCCCGCTCAAGGCGCGCTCCAACTCCGCGCGCATCGCGGGGGCCGCCCGGCCGCTGCCGCCACCACCTTCTTCGGCCTCCCCGTCAAGATCCGCCCGGCGTTCACCGGCGCCAGCCGTCGCAGGGCCGGATCTTGCCCGACAAGCGCTCCGGCGGCACGGGCACCGGCGAGGAGCCGCGGTCGCCCAAGGTGTCCTGCATTGGGAAGGTGCTGGTCCGACCGGGAGAGGTACGGGCGGCGCCGTCAGCGGACGTGGTGGCGCGGGGTGGCAGCCGTGTTCAGGTGCGGCGGCGGCGGCTGCGGCTACCGAGGAGTCGGGGGCGCGGGCAAGAAGATGGCGCTGGAGGAGGACGAGTACGACGGGGAGGAGGGAGAGCCGAGCGTCGCGGCAATGCGGAAGTTCAAGTCCGGGAGAAGAGTCGACACATGGGCGCAGGAGGCGCTGGCAGCGGTGGCGGCTTCCGGCGAGACGACGGCCGCGGAGGAGGAGAAGAAGCGCGAGACTGAGCACTGGGTCCGGCTACCGGTAAGTTAGCTTGCGGCGAGGGCGGGAAGTGAATCACCGACACAAGCGCATGGTGGTTCCCACTGTCAGCGACGGCGCCCGGTCTGGCTGTGGTCGCCGATGGGTGAGCTCAAGAAGGTGGTGTCTCGTCAGTAAAGGATGGGCACAGGGTTGGGGTAGGGGTGGTGGTGACCGGTGACTGGCCTAGAAACGCGAGTTTTTGGGAATGAATTTCGGTAGTCTTTTGCTGGTTGGAGTTTTGCGCTTGGGATCGTTGTTGCGTGTTGCAGCAGTGTGGCCAATTATCGATGCAATGTACATACACATCCCCAGCCCCAGAATAACAAGAACGAGCACAGAAGATGTGCCGTTCATTTTTCTTTCCTTCAGATCTTCCAATGTCTATGTGACACATTGGGAGGAGAGAGTGAAATGCAAAGGTGAACATGGGACATTTCCATCCGGTTTGAAAATGTGTTTTCATAATTTTAAAAAATTCGGAAAAAAAATGTTTACGCGTACATGTTGTGGGTTCCATGTGTGCGCCGAAAGTTTCGCAGAGAAAGATTTTTACTTGACTTGAGTAAAAAAGACAAAAATATGTTCGGGATCTGTCATATGTATGTATAGCAAAACATGTCCGTGCGGTGCTACGGTCGATCCAAACACAAACATACAAATAATTTAAATGCAAAAAACAAAATAGACAAAGAGAGAAACATTATTGCCTTTAATTCTAATAAATAGAAAATATGCCCATTGCAACGATTGATTAAAGTGGACTGATTTTATCTGCACAACGGCGAGTCGCGAGTGGTAGATTGGATTGGCAACTCGGATTTAGCTCTGCACATCAACGAGTTCATCGCTTCCCCGCCAAGTTGGATTGTTCGTCCGTGATTTATCATTGCTGCCTTTATACAATCTTTTTATACATATATTAAAATATACACATATCCCATGGAGTATGTTTAAAAATGCATAACGTCTCGGAAGACATTAAATGTGTACTCTCTCTATTCATAATATAAGTCTTTTTAGCAAGCTAGTTTAGCTTGCTAAAAAAGACTTACATTATGGAAAAGAGGTAGTACAAAGCAGAACCATTAAACACAGAAGAGACCAGCATTGTGATCTAGCAAACGCCCACACACTTTTAGGCTTCTTGTCCTCATCAACCTTTTTTTGTGTGAATTGGAATATAGATTAATCAAGCGCTCGGTAGAAGATTGCTGACGGCAGAAAGCAAGAGCATCGTCTGGGCATACCTAAGCCAGGTCATGGTCCTCCTTGTAGTACGGCCGAAACTTGGCAAAGAATGGCTTTACAAAGTCTTTCTCTCGAGGGATCCAAATTCCGGGACTGGCCTAGGTGCAAGAGATTCTTAATTAATCTCCTGGATCGCGAAGGTATGACGGATCGATTAAGAGCTGCAGAGATCATACTCACGACAGCACTACAGTCCATCTCGACAGTGCATGGTGACTTGGTGAGTCATCTGTCAGGTCCAGCGTCTTCGGCATTCCTTCGCGGCAGACGGCGATCTCTGCTCTTAACAGGCTCGGGCAGGCTCTCAAAAATCTACAAGCGGAGAAGATGATTTCTCCCACTTCATCCCGACGTACAAAGGAAACTAATTAGGGAAACGTGGTCGGAGCTAATTTAGGAACCAGATGACGTACGTGAACACGGGACAACGTACGAACGAAACATACGAAAAAACGGACGAAAAAACGGGAGCAAGAAAACTTAGTGTTTTTATTATTAGGTATAGATGGATGGCATAGGTGGGTAATTTTTACCAACTTGAGGGGTAATTAGGATGACGTACCAAACCAAACCGCGGAAGCCTTATTGCTTTTATTATTAGGTATAGATGTCCTATGTATGGAGTGGAGATTTCTTGCTCTCGAGCTCCAGTGATCCCATAATTTTAAAAAATTCAAAAGATGTATTTAAAAGTTTCAAAAAAATCTGAAACAAAATCACGCACGTTCTCAATGATATATACTACAACTGTGCAAATTTTCAATACAAAATAATTTGGGGTTTGAGCTACACAAAAATGACAAATGTACAGATCTGAATATAGTGAAAAGTGTATAGTTTCAAATCTTCAACTTTTGTCATTTTTGTGTAGCTCAAATCCCCAAGTATTTTGCATTGAAATTTTGCACGGTTGTAGTATATATCATTTAGAACGTGCATGTTTTTTTCAGATTTTTTTGAAACTTTTAAATATGTTTTTCGAATTTTTCAAAATCGTGGGATCACTGGAGCTCGGGAGTCAAAGTACCTTTCCGCTATGTATGTCACATAAATTTTTTTTTTTTGTGAAGGAAAACTAAAAAGTAAAATTTTTACGAAACTTTGTGTCGTGCACATGTTTATGAGAAACGTATGCGTCGACTAACTCGGGCACTAATGAGCAAGCTGAGTTGGCATTATCAGCTCGTTAATATCCTATAACATGTGTGATTTCCCCCGTAGATTAGCTAACCTTAACAAATTTAAATACATTTAGACAAATAACATCTGAGTAGATAGGTAAAATTCTGAAAGTCTACACATAGAGCTATCGATGAGGCCTCATTCTTCTTTCTCCTCTTCCTTCATTGTAAATTGACTACATTGTTATGTTTGTTAACAAGCTTTATCGAGCCAACTCGATTGTTACCGAGTCGAGCTAAGCTGAGGTTTTGAGCTCGTTAACTTAACGAGCTGAGTCGAGCTAACTCGTTAACTAATATGTATCTACAAATCGAGCCGAGTTGAGTCAAGCTAACTCGATATCCATCCCTAGGCAGGGTTCCATGTTGGTAGCTAAAGACCTATGTACTGTAGTTTACTCTGCTAATCCCCCGAAGATTGGTGTTGCTAAACGCCTGAATCATATCTTGACGACTGACCTTTTGCCACATATGAGGCTTGACTCACGAACATGTGCTGCGTATGGAACTCAACGGATGCGTCCCCACCTGGATTTAGACAAAACTAACTTTTTTTGAAAGTTCAGCATAAAATGCTCATATGTTGAAAACAATTTTGAAACTAACCATTTGTCATAGACAGAGTGTCATGCTTAATAGCATGTCTCCATGGTACATGGCGTCATAATCTATAGCATAGCTCTGTGATACAGGGAGCATGGTCTTTTTCAATCGTGGCTACCACAAGCATGCGGTCGTAGTCCATTGATCTTTTGGTTCAAGCATGAACCTTTGAGGGCGAGAGTCAAGGAAAAGGGTTATTTTAAATTATTTTTCAGATAGGGTTCATAGAACAAGATAAGGAGGATGATATGATCTCTTCACGCAATCACATGCATGGATCATTAAATTTTGTGCACTATCATCAAGTTAGATTCAAGTAATCATAATAAAAATTGGGTCATTGTATAAGGCTAGTCATAGTGGAAGTATCATAAATAGTATTATGCATGTCAAGTTGTCAAAAAGTTGATATGTCACGTCTACAAAATGTGGCAGAACAATTAATGAAGAAAGAGAGTAGGTAGTGTTAACACGATATGATATCGTAACAAATCAAATTTTAAAAAAATGAATATACAACCTAATAAATGCAATATAACATGATATCACACCTATGTTAGTAGTACTCGTTATGGTGATAGTCAGTGGCGGAGCTAGGGGACCTACATAGCCCTGGCCCCCGTGCCATGGAGCAGCAAGCTTTTTTAATACATAATAGTACTTTTGACATTATTTTAGGAGAAAAACACCAAGTCCCCCCACCCCCCAATCAGGAGCCCTAAAAGCATGTACAACAAAAGTGACTAAGGTCACTTATAGTAAGGGAGTAACATCGACTTACTACCTCCATAGCGGTTACTCACTCTGTTCCTGAAAGTAAAGTGTATTTCTATTTGAAAAGTTAAACAATGTAAAGTTTGATCAAGTTTTTAGAAAAAACCATTAACATATATAATACCAAATCAATACCGTTAGATACATGATGAAATATATTTTTATATGATCTTCATATAATATCATAGTTGTTGATCATTTTTTCTAAGAACTTGGTTAAACTTTACATCGTTTGACTTTTAAAGAAAAATATACGTTGTACTTTCAGGAACGGAGGGAGTAGTATTATAGGTGTGATGAACTATATAGAAAGTTTAATTTATACAATCCATATTTGTACTTTGTGTTCCCACCCGATCGTATTTACCGTCATAAAAAATCTAGGACAGCGTTATGAGACTGTAACCAAATATATTACTCCAATTGCCCCTCCATCTAAGTGCTTACCCATTAGCCTTTTGTACTTATGTTGAATTCATGTTACTACCACTTATATTACCCCAGAGGTCTAAGGATCAGTTTGACATTCTTTTCAAAACCAACGTATTCCAACATCTGTCCAAAATATATCACAGTTTTCTCCTTTCTCAATTTTAGGAAAAAGTCTTGGACCTCTTTCTCTAATACTACAAAATAACCACAAATTCAGAGATACTCTGATTTTAAAATAATAATATTGTTCTAGAATACAAAATAACAACAATATTGTTAGAGCCAAACAACTCAAAGTAAACAATAGTATTTTTTGGAAACCACGGTATAGTGAGAAAACTTTAAAAATAAAGGGCTGGCAAACGCACGCTAAGGCTCCGTTTGGGAGCTCCTTTTTTTCTAAACCACGGTATTCTAAAAATGAAATATTTCAGTGCATGGGCAAGGAATACAGTAGTTTTGGAGAACACTTTCGTTTTAGAAAAAAAAAAGAGGTCGGGATTAAAGTTTTCAATATGGCAAAGAAACTGCCGTTTTAAATAATTCTTTAGTTCATATAACCGTGATATTCATTGAATCAAAACACTTTAAAATAATTAATACTTCAGTATTTTTAGAAACGAAGTATTCTTTGAATACTTCAAAAATATTTTGATGCCAAACAAAGTTTCGACTAGTGTTACCGTACTATGGGAGGTCTAAATTTGGTTCAGCTAGCTACCCCAGTACAAAGACTGTTTCTTCAAGTTGGTACAATTCCGTCGAGGACGCCGCGACGTACTGAGCTCGTCACTCCTGCGTCACCGCCGCCGCTGGGGATAAGTTACGGTGCTATACAGAATGAACGAACGTACCTCCTGGCTCCTGCCGGTGCTAGCTAGCTGTTCCCGCCGTTGACGCCTGCACCTACCGTGTTCCATCCACTTTAGCAGTGTGGCCGGTGGCGGCTGGCGGCTGGGGCTGAGCGAGATGCGGCTGGGTCGCCGTCGGCCGTCGCCTTTGAGGATGGTGTTGCACGCCTGGATGCTAGCAGCTAGCTGCCATGGCATTCGTTTGTGTGTACGTCAGTACGTGTTGATTAGCTTGGTTTGACTGGATGGCGAGCCGTGGAAGTCCCTGCATGTTCAGACTTCATTCAGACACCAAAGAGGCTTCAAGCTTTGGGCGCCGTCAGACAGAGAGAAAACAGAACAGAACTCTGTTTCCCTAAACACCCTGGATCAAATCTGCTACAGAAGCACTGTTGCATCAGAAGTCACTGTTGATTTGACGAACGCTTCGGAGAAACAGAGCTCGGAGGTGTTGTTTGGTTACGTGCGCGTTTTTTCCTTCCCCATACGCGATGGTTTCAAGTGAGGCCGTTCCTCGCAGTACAGGTAAAAGAATCATGTTCTCCATGTTTTTTTTAAGCAAGCAAAACCTTTACCTGATCATTAATTAGGAAGTAAGTTTTGTCCAATTAATTTGCGGAAAATCCGGAGAAAATCAATGCCAAGCCCACTCGAGCACTGACACACTTAGGCCTTGTTTGGTACGGAGGTTTTTCCAGCCCCAAAGCGATTGGGGATTTGTGGGGATCGGGTGATCCCCTTACCTTCACCCAATACCCAATTTTCCCTGTCACTGCCCACCTCGTTTCATTCCCGATCGATCCACGACCTCTCACTAGAGGCATCAAACACGCGTGGATCAGAAGGGTTTGGGGTGGTTCGACCGGGTTGACCCAACCCCACCCCTGTGCACCAAACAGGCTTTGTGAGAATTTTGGGGATTTTGAGCCCCAAGTGGATTTTCCCTTCAAAACCCGGCCCACCCCTGTGTACCAAACGAAGCCTTAGGGGCAAACCCACTATCGCCGATGTGGTGAAAAACACAACAAACTATGCCATCCACACAGGCACACAAACATACACAAACGGGAAACCCGCACCACCGAACTAGCCGACCGTTCATCACGAGAAGAACTCGTGACTACTATGGGAGGAGGAATCACGGGACGCTCCCGTGGAAGTGGATAAGCCTGCACACCACAAGGCCTTGCCCTACAACGTCTTACGCACCGACGACCAACGTCGAGGACAACCTCGTCGCCCACACAAATGAGGTCGATGGCCTCAACACTAACAATTCTCATATCCGCCGCACCGCGCCCTGCATAGTCCTCTGACACCACCTTCCGGGGTCGCCACCTCGATGTACCACCGCCCACCCTCGAGTTGCAGCACACACGATCTGGTACCCTGCAGCTCAAGCTGCACATGTCGACCACTCGCAGACTACAACCGCCGTACCAGCATCCAGAGCTGCCACTCTGACGTAAACCCAACCACCCCTACCGGGAGGTGTCGACCGAGCCGACAATCCCACTACACTCGAGACCATAATCCTCACGTGCTCCATGCCGAGCGGTCGCCACGCCCCATAAGGTAACTGCTGCATAGTTCCTCGAGGTTGTCGCCTCGGCTTACCAACTCCAACAGGCGGGGGCCGCCACCCTCGCATACAGTGACCTAGACAGTAGAAAAACAATCGCAACAAACACATGCATGATATACACGACGATGCCTCTAAGAAGGTAACAACGTATCCGCCCTCATTGTCGGCTTCAGCAAACCGAAGCTAAAGCTTTCGCCTTGAGAGCCCAATGTCTCCCATAGGAAGAGGAAAGGAGCACCTCTTGAACTCCTCCAAGGAGGAAAAACGACGCCCCAAAGCACCGACGCCGATGGCACCGACCGAGGGTTGATTATCCAGTTCAAGGCTTTCGTCTGGGTCTTCTTCTCAACTTGGGGAGGGAAGCAAATCCGGTGGATCCGAGGCGTCAAACACACCAGATCAAATCAGTGGAGTACCACATGTTGCACGAAGAAATTGCACTACCGTCCGGCTAGCCCCATCGCATGAGACACATATTATTTAGTTTCACGTCAATAGTAAAAAAATAAGTGTGGTGTTTGGTTATATCTGCGCTCTCAGATCCACAGTTTGGGTGTTTCGTTCTCTATGTCAAAATATAAACAGTTACAACATGAGAGTTGTGTGGAACAATGTGATGAAGCTAGTTAGCAACAAAAAATTCGAAACAATCAATTGTGTGAAAAAGATCCAAAAAGTATTTTGTCTATGAGCATCGAAATGAAAAGATTAGAATACGAGGATTGTGTGAAAAAGCGAGACGATACTATTCATGAAAATTTTCAAACGGTCGACCGTATACAATGAATTGATGAAATTTGGCCATAAAGATTGCAAACAGAAACAAAAAATCGCAGAGTAACCGTTAATAAAGGAACAAAATCACATCGTCGGTTTGCATCTTCCCTTGCAACAGAACGCTGGATTTTTATACCAGGTGAGACTGGTTGATCCCGATGAAGGCAGCCAAACACGCCCCTCGCGCCCTTGGAAAACCTCTGAGTGGATCTAAACAACAGCCAACGGTACTATTCTTGATTTTTAATGTAAAACTCGTACACAGTATGAAGCTATTTTATTTTGGTTTGTCGCCAGTTGAGTTATGGGTAGTCCAAACCGGCAAACCGTATGGGCATCGCTAGGGGCACAATCTCAATCATCGAGATTCTTCTCCTTTCACGCACACACACAAAAAAAAGTATCATGGCAGGAAGGATAGCAATCGATTTAAGTTCTTTGCACCAGACCGAACAAGTTATGTGCTGTAGCGATCTACTACGTATTTTTTTCTGAGGCGCTGAAGCGATCTGTTACTCCCACAACAGTATGGGTACGTTTTTTTTTTTTTTGAATTAACCAAGGTTCTACCTGGAGTTTGTGTGCTCGTGTATACGGGAAAAAATTGTGCCAAATGTATGTCTGTAATTAAATTTAACCCACACCACGCCACATGCATGTATTTAATTAGCGTCCCATCTGCTACGAATGGTACACTGTTACGATGAATAAACACAATAACCTCCCCAAGAAAACTGGTAAAAAGGGATAACAAAGCAGGTTCTATGTACTTGCCGTCGCTAAAGAATCACACTTTTCTTCGGAAAGTCAATATGGAGCTTAGAGCAAGTCTAACAGACCCCTCAAAGGGCCCAACCCCGTAAAATAACTGCCGATATACGGGGTTGGGCTCTACCCGGCCGTCTAACAGACCCCCTAAATCGGGCACCCCGGACGGATTTTACAAGTTTCGTTACGGGGCGACGAGTCGCCCCCTACTTGTGCGGGGTGAGGCGCGGAATACAGGCCCAACCCCTCTTCCTCCCCTCCACTGCGCGCGAAGCGATTCAGCGAGTCCAATCGCCGCCGCCGCCGCCCGATCTCCTCCGCCCCGCCCTCCCCGGCCACCACGCGGCCCGATCTCGCCGGAATGGACGTTCCGCAAGCCCCTCCGACCACCGGCGATGCATCACCGTCGTCAGGGGTGGTGAATGTCACCGTCGGCGTCGTGGAGGATCAGTCGAGCAACGGCGACGTCGCGGCCATTATCTCCGCCACCATCCCATCGAAGAGGAAGAGGATCCCGAAGGTCTTCTTCAAAGAGGCGGCGGCCGGTGCTGCGCCGGCTGCGACCCCTGCGGCAGCCGCGAAAGGAGGCCGGGTGAAGACGAAGGCGGCGGGGCCGAGGGGTGCCCAGCCGAAGGCGAAGAAGCCAACCACCCGCGTCGGCCTCGCCGCCCCACCGTCCAAGGCCGCCACACTACCTGCTGCTGCTGCTGCCGTTCCGCCCGCGCCGACGCCACCTGTCGCCGACGCCCGCCAGGTGCTCGACCATGAGCCCACTTCAACCTACATGGATATGCTCAACGCTGGAACGGTGGACCTGGACGCCGGCATTGGTGCGTTCGATGAGGAGCTTCATGGCGAGGAGTATGGCGATTATGGCGACGACGAGGAGGGTGACGAAGAGGTCGACGACGACGTTGTTGAGGTCGACCCGGCTGCTGCCGGTTCATCCGCGCCGCCGAAGCAACGCACGTCCAACTACACCGAGATTGAAGACGTGACATTGGTCCGTGCGTGGGGATACGGGGTCTGCTAGCTCGGACGAGTTTTCGGCCGGTGGAAAGTGAATACAGGGCCCTCTACTCGCGTTATAAGGGGCAGAAAAATAGGGGGTCTGTTAGACATGCTCTTAGGTTTCCAAAAAAAATTAAATCCGCAAATTTGACTTTCAAAAATTCTAACAAAAATTATAGTTGTAGATAATACTATGATCTACCACTGTGAAAATTTTCAACCACAAACTCGAAATATTTTGATCTATGCAAAAAAGAGAAATCTGGCAAGATTTCAAAATTTTCAGATTGCGCACTGTTCACCCGAATCAGATCTGCAGATTTCTCTTTTGCCTCAGAACGGAATACAAGAAATTTTTGATTGAAAATTTTCACAGTGGTAGATCACAATATTATATACAACCATAATTTTTTTCAGAATTTTCAAAACAAAATTTTGCGGATTCAAATTTTTTTAGGAAACCGAGCTCCATGGAGCTCGGCCTCCATATCGCCGCACTCACTTTTCTTAGGCTATCTTTTGCAACTCCAGAATGACTGAACTGAATGGTTAGCCATAAAAAGTACACATACAAGCTAGCTAGTACATCAGCGAAAAGTGTATTTGTCTCCCATACTCCACTGATCCTGATATTGAAAAAAATATATCAAAAGCAATATTTACAAGTTTTAGATTTTTTCTGAAAAAAAATCTCGGATGTGTCCTATGGTGTATCACACAAACAAGCAAAATATCAATTTCAAATAATTTATATTCTGTGCTACATAAAAATATCAAAATATGATAAAATTGGGAGATTTAAAATAATTTGGAGCTAAGGATGTAAAGTATTTGAAGTTGACTTTTTGCACGTTTGTGGAGTAGACCGCTGGCTACATCCGGGATATTTTTAAACTCGTAATTTTTTCTAGAATTATCCACGCGTACACCAGACTACTCTAACAACTCCCTTCCCCAACTTACAACCAGCGCAACTACACTGCGGATCTTGATATCCATTCAGAACTGCAGATGCATTGATTGAACGACCTAATGTTAAACTTTGATGGTCGAATTTAATCTACAAAAAGGATATGGCGCGCAAAGCTTTGGCTCCGTGCTCATGCTTGTCTGCAATTTCGGGAGAGTAGATTTATTCGAAACTCTTAGCTCGTGTCATATGCACTTAATTTTAATCTCTAAACCTTCTTCTTATTTAATCAAAATGACAAGTCTTTTCTCTCGTTTTAAACAATCTACATCCAGAACCAGAAAATATCTACCCTCTGCGTCATGAAAAGAAAACACAACGAGCAAAAAGAACATCATTGCAGACCGTTCATTTCCTAAGCACACACGACTACCGAAGTACTCCCTCCGTTACTTAATATAAGACGTTTTATAAAGCTAATTTAGCTTCTAAAACGTCCTACATTAGGAAACAGAGGTGGTAGTACACAACATGATTAGCAGTGCATGAACAATAGTAGTATGCTCCATGGCACTTGCATCAAGACGACCAAACAGGGACAGGCATATATGGAGAGGGCTAGGGTGGGCAGCGTGTGCAGTGCCTTTTTCTGAAAGATGGCTGAACATTCTGGTCCTGGGAATAAAGCCGCCCTAGCTCCCTGTAACGATAATGCTTGCATATTACATGGAGCAGTCAGTCAGTACCGAGTCGAGGATAGAAAATATCGGGCAAAAGGACATAGTCGTAGATATTCCACAGTACGTCCGCATGATTTTAGCATCACCACCAAACGGGGCATGCGGATGAGACCAGCGGGATCTCGAACGACCGAACAGGACTCTGTTGGCTTCGAGCTCTGACAAGGAGATCCAGCTAGAGCTAGGTTGTGACTAGTGAGAGTGAGTGGCCAGTCAACAACAACTTGGTAGGAGAGAAGAGGAGAGAACCAGCCAGACAGGGAGGGACGATATATACTTCCCTATCTCTATCTGAACCGTATGTTAGCTCTGAACCTGAAACACACAAACGTAGGTGGACAGGAAACGAGAGACTCAAGATTTGGTGCCGTGTAAACCTTACGGCTTTTCTCCTCTTTCTCTCCTTTTATTTCATAACGGAAGGAAATCGTGGCTAGTAGAGATCCTACTCCTACGGCTCGATCCGGTAGACTCGCGCCATCCCACGAGGCCAGATCGTGCAACTCCACGATGCTACAAAACGGTAAGAACGAGTCCTGATGCAACAGGCTCGAGCACGTCACATAAACTGTGACTCGTGCCAAACTACTAAACAGGAAATAAACAAACTAGATTGAACCTAATCTAGTGACAGACAAGATTAGAAACATAACAAATCACCTCCCTAATCTTGTGGTCAGTTTATTCCTGCCATCCCGATTTTGCTCCTCAGCTCCTGAAAACGGACTCGCCCAAGAGCTTTCGTCAGAATGTCAGCAAGTTGTTCCTCCGTGCGAACGTAGTCGACCTCAAGCTCCTCCTGCTCAACACATTCTCTGATGAAGTGAAAGCGAGTAGCGATGTGCTTACTACGTCCATGGAACACAGGATTCTTGCAAAGAGAGATCGCCGATTTGTTGTCGACCAACATCTTCGGCGCTCGTGGCTCCTCGTTCAGCAATTCACCGAGGAGACGACTAAGCCAAGTAGCCTGGCATGCGGCAGTGGAAGCAGCGATGTACTCTGATTCACAGGATGAGAGAGCAACCACTCGCTGCTTCTGCGACTGCCAGCTGACAGGGCTTCGACCAAGGAAGAAGATGAGTCCAGTCGTGCTCTTCCGATCGTCAATGTCGCCCGCCATGTCAGCATCACTGTACCCCACGAGCTTGGGATTTCCTTGCCCCTTTCCAAAACAGATGCCAAGGTTCAGAGACCCTGCTATGTACCGCAGCAGATGTTTCACAGCAGCCAAGTGTTCAGAAGTGGGCGCCTCCATGAATCGACTGACATAGCCCACTGCAAATGTAATATCTGGCCTCGTGTGGACTAAGTACCTGAGACACCCAACGATGCTGCGGTAGTACGTTGCATCCACCAGCTTGCCATCACCGGCTTTGCTCAGCTTGAGACGTGTCTCCATCGGTGCAGCACAGGGATTGCACTCTTCCATTCCTGCTCGCTGCAGCAACTTCTTTGCATACGCAGCCTGACAGAGCATGATCTGTCCCTCCTTCTGCTGCACTTCTATCCCCAGGTAGTAGCTGAGCTCGCCAAGATCGCTCATCTTGAAGAGCTTGGTCATCTCCTGCTTGAATTTTCCTATTTCTGCAGTTGATGAACCGGCGATGATGAGATCATCGACGTAGACACCGACGAGGAGATGCGTGTCCCCGCCGCCACGGCGGTAGACGGCATGCTCAGCCTGGCACCTAGTGAAGCCGAGAGCACGCATGCTGGAGTCCAACTTCGCGTTCCATGCCCTCGCTGCTTGGCGCAGCCCGTACAGGGCTTTCTGCAACCGCAGTACCTTGTGCTCCTCGCCGTCGACGACGTACCCAGGAGGTTGCTCGACGTAGACTTCCTCGAGTAGATCACCGTTCAAGAACGCGGTCTTGACGTCCATGTGGTGGATTGGCCACCCGCGGTGAGAGCGATCAGCACGCGCACCGTCTCCATCCTTGTGACGGGTGCAAAGACCTCCTCGAAATCCACGCCTTGTCGCTGGACATAGCCCTTCGCCACCAACCGCGCCTTTCGCTTCACCACCTCGCCATTGGCGTCTCGCTTGAGTTTAAACACCCATTTGAGACCGATGGCGCGGTGACCCGGCGGGAGCTCACAGAGCCGCCAGGTGTTGTTTGCATCAATGCTCGTTAGCTCCTCGTTCATGGCGACACACCATCCTGGCTCCGTCTTGGCCTCGTCGTAGGAGGCTGGTTCTTCTGCCATCAGCAGACGTAGAGGTGACATCTCCTCCTCGCCGACCAGCACGTAGTCAGCCAGACGGACGTTGGGCTGCACGATCCCGTCCTTGGCACGGGTGCGCATCGTATGCCCTTGTGTCGCAACTGAACCTTCATGAGTGGGTTCAGAGACGTGCGAGTGGCTCCCGTTGCTTGCGTTGCTCGGAGCCGTGGACGTGGGCGTGGCTCCCGTTGCTGGGAGTTTGCTAGACGGCGTCGAGTGCGACTCCGTGCACTCCACGCCATCATCTGCATCACCTCCCGGCGTTGGAGTGCAGAAACGCTCGACGACGAAGCTCTCCAGTTCGCCTCGTCGCTCGTCGGCAGGACTGGACGTGGACCAGTCCCAGCTTGCGTCTTCGTCGAAGATGACGTCGCGGGAGACTTGCACGCGGCGTGTCGTTGGATCGTAGACACGGTAGGCCGCCGTTCCCGGCTCGTAGCCGAGCAGGACCATCCGCGAGCTCCTGTCCTCCAGCTTCTTCAAGTTCGGCCGTGTGTTCTTCACGTGTACAACACAGCCAAACGTGCGCAGGTGACGCACACTAGGCCGTCGCCCAGTCCACGCCTCGTACGGTGTTTTGCCGATGACGCTCTTCGTGGTGCCACGGTTGAGGAGGTAGACGGCCGTGGTGACGGCCTCCCCCCAGAACTGTGCCGGTACGCCCTTTGCATGTAGCAAGCTGCGCGCCATGCCGACGACAGTCTGGTTTCGGCGCTCGACCACCCCGTTCTGCTGCGGTGTGTGCGGGGCCGTCAGCTGCCGCTTGACCCCAATGTCGGCGAAGTAGTCGCCGAGCTCTTTGGAGGTGAATTCCCCTCCTCGATCCGTGCGCAGCACCATAAGCTTGCGCCCTGATTCCAGTTCAGCTTCAGACTGGAATTTCTTGATCGCCGCCGCAGCCTGGTCCTTGGAAGCAAGCAAATGCACCCACATATACCGGCTATGATCGTCAACCAGCAGGAGGAAGTACCGTTTACCTCCTGGCGTAGGCGGGTCGATTGGTCCGCAGAGATCAGCGTGCACCAGTCCAAGCTGAGCCTCTGCACGGTTGTGCGCCTGTTGCGGGAACGGCGCCCGCTTGTGCTTGCCGGCGATGCATGCGTCGCACAGCCGGTCGGTCTCCTCCAGCAGTGGGAGCCCGTGCACCATGCTCCCTCGTGCAAGCTGGCGCAACGCTTGGAAGTTCATGTGCCCATAGCGCGCGTGCCAGCGCCAGGAATCCTCGCCGCCGCGAGCAGCAAGGCAGACTGGACGTGCGATGTCGAGGTAGAGCACGTACAATCGTACCTTGTTTCTCTGAACGTGGGCGAGGAGACGACCGTCAGGGTCACGCAGGCGTAGCAGTCCGTGTCGGATGTGCGTGTCGTAGCCGTACTCATCCATCTGCCCGAGGCTGATGATGCTGCTGCACAGGCGAGGCATGTAGTACACCTCCCGCAGCTCGAGGTGCTCACCGTTGCGGCACGTGAACAGCAGTGTGCCGCGTCCCTCGATCTCGACGGAGGTGTCGTCGCCCAGCTTGACGGAGCCGCGAACGCCGGTGTCCAGCGAGGTGAAGTATTCACGCCGGCCACACATGTGGTTGCTGGCACCAGAGTCCAGGAACCATGCCGTGTCGCACATGCCAGCAACCGCCGTCGCCTTTGCCCTGGAGCGTTCCTCATTCAGAAGAACGTGCTCGACAGGACCCGCGGCCTCGGTGGTCACCGCCAGCGCGCACACGCTCGTGAGGTAGAGCGCTGCCTCCTCCTCTTGGCCTTGCGCGATGTTCACCCGTTCCTTGCGTTCTCGTCGCGGCTCTGGACAGTACTTAGAGATATGTCCAGCATATTTATTGCAGTTATAGCACTTCACCTTAGACATGTCACGATCGCCGTAGTTCTCCCGTCCACGGTGATCGCCGTCGCGGGATTGGGGTTGCTTCCCTTTCCCTTTGTTCTTGTTCTTGCCGCTGCCTGATCCTTGACCAGACTCGCGTTGTTTCCGCCGCGCCTCCCACTCCTCCTCCGTGAGAAGCAGGGTGCCCGACGAAGTCTGCGCTGTCGTGGGCGAGCCGTTCCGCTCCTCCGAGGTGCGCAGGCGCCCGATCAGTTCCTCCACTGACAGGGTGCGCAGATCGAGCAGCGTCTCGATGGAGCACGCCATCTGGGAGTAGCGCTTGGGGACGACGCGCAGGATCCGCTGTACGATGGACAGCTCCTCCACCGTGTCCCCCAAGGTGCGAAGGGTGTTCACGACCGTCATCAGACGCATGCCAAACGAGTCGAGGGACTCACCGTCGTGGAACGCGATCAGCTCCAGCTCCTTGCGCAGGCGTTGCGCAGTTGCCTCCCGCACTCGATCCGTGCCGACGCGCAACACCTTCACCGTGTCCCATGCCGCCTTCGCCGTCTTCTTCACCGCGAGCGTGCCCACCATCTCAGGCGGCACTGCCCGCAGGAGCGCCGCGAGTGCGGCCTTGTCGTTGGCCGTGCTCGTCGGGTTCCCCTCCACCGCATCCCACATGTAGCAGGCCTCTAGGTTGATCTGCATCACCAGGGCCCACTCGACGTAGTTGGTCGCAGTGAGGGTTGGCCACACGACGTTGCCGCCGGTGACGACCCGCTCCTGGATCGTGCGCTCGTGGACGACGATTTCGTTGCCGCCGCCGTTGCCGTTCCTGTGCCCACGACTCCGTCCACGACTCTGTCTCCGTGTCCGTGCAGGAGTCAGCGAGCGATCTCCAGCCGACGCCCTCGCACCATCTCCGGCCTGCGCCTCCGGTGGCGGGGTTGCACCCGTACCCGCCATGACCCCAAAGCTCGAACGTGGAGCTCTGATACCAGATGTTAGCTCTGAACCTGAAACACACAAACGTAGGTGGACAGGAAACGAGAGACTCAAGATTTGGTGCCGTGTAAACCTTACGGCTTTTCTCCTCTTTCTCTCCTTTTATTCATAACGGAAGGAAATCGTGGCTAGTAGAGATCCTACTCCTACGGCTCGATCCGGGAGACTCGCGCCATCCCACGAGGCCAGATCGTGCAACTCCACGATGCTACAAAACGGTAAGAACGAGTCCTGATGCAACAGGCTCGAGCACGTCACATAAACTGTGACTCGTGCCAAACTACTAAACAGGAAATAAACAAACTAGATTGAACCTAATCTATGTGACAGACAAGATTAGAAACATAACAACCGTCTCTACTCTCGCTGGCCATTTGCAGGGCGCTGACGCGAACCTCTCCATGGATGAGGACGTGTTAGCTCGAACAGAGCCTTCGCGCCAAAATCGCATAATTGCGGGCGTACCAGTCAGACGCATCAGGCAGCGACCTTTGCAGTTGGGCGTGAACACCGTGGATCATTTCACATGGGCACATGGCCGCCGCGCCGGAAGATCGGGTGACCTGTTACCTAATTAACACATGCATCGCTATGGAGTACGAAAAAATGGGTTTTCAGCTTGCCACACGGCACCTCCCACTTTCTCAGCACGACGCGGTGCTAACCTTCCTTTGAACTACAGTGTCAGGGAAAGGAACACGAGATGGCGAGTTCGTGAATCGTGAGTTGTACTGTAGTACCTACTTGTCAGCAAAAAATAAGGAATTGCATCGTTCAGGCCCGGCTCTGATTAGGGGTGAGACAACTCAGAGTGGCTGGACCGCTGGAAGATGCGTTAGTCGGAAGGGAGCCCCAATCATTTGCTCCGGCGTGCATGCGGTGGTTCGTGTGGAGGAAGCTCCATCGGAGGAATAATGCGGCGAGCATGGCATGGCACCCACCGCCGTCGGCGTCAACGTTATCTGCAAGCCAAGAGAGAAAGGGAGGAAGAGAGGAATTAGGAGCAGAGCAAAGTGGAAAAAATCTTATTGCTGGTTTGCGGCGACAGGATGAGAGTGCTAACTTTGACATTCCCTGAAGATTTTGCCTAAGTGCTACTACCTAGTGTGTTTCTTCAGTCAAACACTCTAAGCATCCATGCCTGCCCGCTAGCGCTTTCTGTGATGCCCGTCCATCCATCGCCGTCCCTTTTATGTCCTATCTCTCCACATCGTGACAGGGTCGTGCGCAAAAGGGCGAAAAAAGGTTCCTTTTTTCCTCAAGATCATTGCGATGGGAATAACAAGAGAAAAAAATCTTTTTCGGACAAACATCACTGTCGTGCCAAATTATCGGATCTAGGCCTGCCCCATGGTTGATTTTGATTTACATGTTTTTTCTGTATACAATGAATCAATCGCTAGTACTAAAAATCTTCTAGCATAAGAGTGCTGCTGACAGTATGGGCAATACGAGCAGTAGCGTCAAAGAAGATAATCTTCTTCTTCCCACCGCCAACAATCTGGGCGCGGACGAGAACATGGAATTCGTCGAGTACGGGTCGAACCGCCCCACCGACGAGCCCCCGCCGCCGCCGCTCGACCCGGCGGGGATGGCCCCCGTGCCGGCGTTCACCGCGTACACCGGCGACCCGTTGGGGTAGAACAGCCCGTAGTTCCTCTCCGACGCCGGCCCCGGTTTCATGTTCTCGTTGAACAGCGCGAACACGAACACGTCCACGGGCACGTTGGGCTTGAGCGGCGTCCCCTGCCCCGTCGCGACCCGCTGCATGAGGTTCCCGTTGTACGCCGCCGCGTTCTGCACGCTGGCGCCCACCTCGTCCTCGTCCCCTTTCGACGGCCAACCCGTCTCCGAGATCCTCACCCCGATGTCCGTGTGCCCCATGGCCTTCATCGCCGCGTACACCGCGTCGATCTGCGCGTACAGCATGTTGTCGTACACCAGCCCGCCGTCGCGCACGCCGGCGTTGGGCTGGAACAGCACGTAGGGGAGCGACACGGTGGCCGGGTCGCCCTTGTAGGCGAAGAACGGGTAGGCGTTGAACAGGAACGGGGACCCCGTCTTGCTGTGGAACTCCAGCAGCGGCTTGATGTACGGCGCGAAGCTCTCCTGGAACGCGCCCGACGACGGCGGGAAGCTGCTGGCGAGCACGGCCGCCGAGTGCGCCGACGAGACCGTCACCTGCCCGCCCAGCCCCGCCGCGACCAGCGCGTCGTGGACGGCCTGCATGGCGGGCACCAGGTTGGCGGCCATGGCCATGTCGTCGTTGCCGAACACCTCGTTGCCGACCGTGATGCACGTGATGCGGGTCGCCGGGATGAAGGGCTGCACGTGCTGCGACACCCACTGCCGGGCGGCGCCCGGGCTCGTCGCCATCGTCTGGAGGTTCTCGTTGCCCACGGCGATGATGAACTCCACGCCCGTGTTGGCGAAGGCGGTGAGCACCTTGGGGTCCGCGTCGTAGAGCTTCACCTTGTTCACGTTCATCGACTGCAGGAGCCCCGCCACCCGCGTCGGGTCCGGCAGGTTGTTGGCGATCTGCCCGTAGTTGATGCCGAACTTTTGCTGCGCCGACGCCGTGTCCACTGCGAAGATTAAGCACCGCGAAATTAACGACAGCGAGCAATCAAATTAAATTATGAGTTACTGTCATCTGAATTTTCTTTTCTGGAGATTGAATTTCCTTTTTCAGATACAGCCATGGAATACTTTAGGTCGGCAGTCCCTTTCACGATCAAGTTGCCGAAACTAATCGATCAGAAATAGACTACCTACTGCTCGATATATATTTTTTCAACACCTAGTGCTCGATGATAATGTATGCGATTGCAATCAGGTGGGATTAACATAGCATATACTAGCAGTAGCAGAGAAGGAAGAAGGGTCAGTTCACGGGCAGGGCTCACGGGCTGCGTATGGCTTCAGCACTAATAAATCGAGTGATGACGCGGGAAGTTACAACACACCCTGAATCGGACACATGCGTACGCATCAAAGCTGACAAAGCAAGTCTGCTAAATTAACTCCGACGACAATGACGTTAATTCGTGCAGTCACGGTTATCGGAAACATCAACGCTAAACAGGCTCACTGGATCTGAGATCTCCGTGCTCTGCTTCATACTAGCTTGTGTCAGGCGTCAGCAATCATGTCTGCCGGTGCCAGTATTGCGATTCTTATCGGAATTGCACAGGATTGAATCCAAGCTAAGCCATGTTACAATTCACGAAAACGCTCCTATCGTTTGGAGCACGAACACGAACAAGAATTCGCGGGGACGGACGCAGCTAGCAGAGCTTAACCGACAGCAATGGCGGGCGGCGGCAGAAACAGAGCAGCGCGAGCAAGAAGAGAAGACCCGGAAAGAAGCAAGTACGGCGACGAGCTGAATCGAAACACCGACTCACCTGAGAAGAGCGCGAGCAGGAGGAGGCAGAGCAGGAGCTGCGGCGAGGAGGAGGAGACGCGGCGCTCCATTGCGTCTCGTCTCGGCGCCTTCTTCTCCTCTCTCGTGTCTGCTTCCTCTGTCTGTCCTTGGCCGCTATGATACGCTTGGGCGGTTCCGTTAAAGTAGTAAGAGCTCCTTCCCGTTTTATATAGACGTACGCGTACCCCCCACCGGTTTAGGCCAACGTATTATCACTTGGGTGTTGGTTGATCTGTTTCGGTTAAAAGAAAACAAACCGAGTCAAACAGAAAATAAAGAGATAAGTCAAAAACGAACAGAAATAAAGAGATAAGTGGAGGCCCACGAACCAACGTTCGGGACCTCCACGTACGTAACCAAAACGCCCTGATCGGGGACACCCTAACCAACTAATGGTTCTGGCCCCCCGTTGCGTGCGCACATATATAAGGGGGGAGCCTGGCGACTGGCAGTCTATGAGTTAGTGCCTAGTTCATCTCGCTCCCCTAAAATCCTCTAGACCTGCACCGATCGCAGTGAGCGCATAGCAGCGGGAAGAGCTGGAACCTCGCCGTGCCGTGCCTGGGCAGTGCCGGTGGAGACCGGAGGGGCACCGGGTGATTCAGCGATCTACATCGACCTCTGCTACGACTACTTCGACTACATCAACACTGAACCTCGCCTGCACCGAGCAGGCGACGATGGCTACAAATGCTGGACTACGTAATTCATCCAATCCCTCTCTGATAGATCCATTTGTGTGTTCTAGATTGCTATTACATGATCTAGTCGTTTCCTAGATCGTTTTTAGTTCTAACATTGGTATCAGAGGCCTATGTGATAGCATTAGAATCCTTTTGGATCTGTTTTGATTAAGTTTTAGTCGTTAAGATCATGTTTTAGGCAAAATAAGTTCATGTTTAAGCCTCGGATTACTCTAATTGCCCTATAAACATGCACTGTTAGTGATAAGGATCAAGTTTAATTAACACTATATGTTTTAATTAAGCAGTTTTCTATTTCGGTTAATTAAATTGATCAAATTGTTAGTCATGTTTAAGCAATTAGAAGGAGGGGAGTACGAAATTATCATCAAAAGCAAAATCCCCTCCCTGTCCCGAAACCCTAACCCTAGAAAAATTCCCAAATCGTTGAGAACCCTAATTACAAAATTGGGCCAAATTAAGCACACGATTGGGGACAAAGATCTCACCTTAAGCACGCCGGACCGTCGCCTCCACCTTCGGGTCCGTGCAGCCATGGAGCTGCACGAGGGCGATGGCCCCGCGACGCCGTCTCTCTCCCGTCGGAGGACGTGCGGAAGGATGCGCTTCGGTGCAGAAGGACGCGCTTCGGCGCGGAATGGACGCGCGCGTCGTCGGTGGCACCAGCCACCCGTCGCGGCCGTCACAGCAGGGCCGCTGGTTCGCCGGCGCGCCACCTCCTAGTCGCCCCGAAAGAAGACGACGCCGGCAGCCGTGTTCGACGGAGGAGCGCGCGGGACTTGGTCCAGCGCACGCTCCTCCGGCGAGCATCGCCACCGCGTCGGAATGGAGCAGGGGGAGTGCGCCGCGCCGCGGCTCTCTCTCAGTGGAGTGAAAGGATCGGGAGGAGAGGAAATGAGTTAGGGTTAGGGTTAGCCGGCCGGGGTCCTCGTTTTGGTCGACCGAGAAGCAAGGCGGACCGTTGGATTTCATCCAACGGCTGTGCTTACTGCGGGCATGTAAATGGGCCTCGGGGCGCTTTTTGGGCTGAATCCGTGGCTGGGCTGCGGCCCAAGTTGGGGCCAGTCCAGTAGAAATACTGGGCTGCCGAAAAGGTTTTTTAGTTTTTCAGTCAGTTTCTGTTTTTTATTCAGTGCACTATTTGAGTTATCTAATTAAGTTTTTATGCACTGTTTAAATTCAGAAAAAAAAATATTGCCTAAAATATGATTAGAAATATGCTATTGTTCTGAATGAAAATGAACCAACGAGATTTTTTGTTTAGAACTTTAGCATGTTTTAAAGTTGCAATATCAAATTAGACATCAAGTCATAAAGATTTCCTTATAAGATTATTTTGATGTTTAATTTTGAGAAAGTTTATGACAGTAATTTTAACTCTGACCAACGTTGTGTTAATATTACATGTCAACCCCTAAAGTTGTTTTCTGATTTTATGTCATTACTGCCCAACGGTGTTTTGGCATAGAGTTGGAATTTTGAGATTAATTATGGCATGATTATCTTATTTTACCAACGTAAAGTTTTATATTCATGCCATTACTAATGAGCGTCCACATGAATTTTCAGCTTCCGCTGGTTTTCGTCCAGACACTATTGAGCATTTGACAGGGAAGAACTTCCCTAAATGGAAGAACTCTATGGAGCTTTGCTTGGCATTCAATGAATTTGACTATGCCTTGAGGGAGGACAAACCCGTGGCGCCCGTTGTTGGCGCCGCGGGGTATGAGGATAGTAAGAAGGCTTATGAAGCCAAGTTGGAGAAGTGGGAACGGTCTAACCACATTGCTTTGCTTGTGATGACCTCTTCCATCTCCCCTGACATAATTGGTGCTCTCACCAAGAAAGACACTGCCAAGGAGTTTATGGCAGCCTTAGAGGAGCAATTCAAAGGCTCCGAAAAGGTTTATGCCCATGAGCTATTTCAGAAACTCCTGGGAAAGTACAAAAATGATGGAGATGTCAGGTCTCATATCCTAAGGATGGTTAACGCTTCAAACAAACTAAAGATCTTGAAATGTGAGCTGAGCGAGAACCTCCTTGTGATTATGATCTTGGAATCCCTCTCAGAAGAGTTTGATCAGTTTAAGATCAACTACAATTCTCTTAAGGAAAAATGGACACTCGCTGAGATATCCCCTCGGATAGTTGAGGAAGATGAGAGAATCAAGAGGCAAAGCAAGGATCAGGCTTTTCATGTTGGCTCTTCCAAGAGAAAATATGAAGGGCCTAGTTCTTCCAAGCCACAGAAGAAGGTCTTCAAGAAGGATGCGCCCAAGTCGTCCAAAGGGAAGGAGAAGGAGATTTCAGACAATCAGTGTTTCTTCTGTGGAAATGAAGGGCATATTAAGAAGAATTGTCCAGATTTTCTGAAATGGCTTCTAAAGAAAGGTACAGATGAAATTACTTTTGTTGATGAATTGCAATATGTTAATTTCTCTAGTACCGCTTGGTGGATTGATTCAGGTGCAACTGCTCATGTTGCTAATTCCATGCAGGGCATAAGTATGATCCAAACTATAGAAGCGGGGGCAAGAAGACTTAAAGTTGCGAATGGAGTTGAAGTCGATGTCGAAGCTGTAGGGTGCCTCACTTTGGAGCTTCACACCGGCTTCAGTCTTCATCTGAATAATGTTCTTTATGTACCTACTTTAAGTAGGAATTTGATTTCAGTTTCTTGCCTAGATGATAACATGTTTGAATGTAAGTTTGGCAACAAACAATTTGAGTTGAATTATTGTAATAAGAATGTTGGCCTCGGTGTCAGACGAGGCAAACTTTATATGTTATCATTGAATGATTCTGTTCTGCATGTGAGTGATTTTTGTGATGTTGAGAAGAAATGGAAGGGTACTAGTACTTCTTCGAAATTGTGGCATCGTCGTTTGGGCCACATTTCGAGGGGGAGAATTGAAAGACTTATTAAAAATGACGTACTCCTTCCATTAGACTTCTCCGATGCAGACAAATGTGTTGACTGCATAAAAGGAAAATACGCAAAAACGATTAAGAAAGGAGCATTAAGAGCCACGGGTGTCCTAGAACTTATTCATACTGACATATGTGGACCCCTTAATGTTAAGTCTGTAGACGGTTTTGATTCGTTCATCACTTTTACAGACGACTTTTCCCGATACGGGTATATTTACCCTATACGTGATCGTTCGGAAGCTTTGGACAAATTCAAAGTGTTCAAAGCCGAAGTTGAGAACCAACTGAATGTTAAAATTAAAGTTGTACGATCTGATCGCGGGGGAGAGTATTACGGAAGGCATGCTCCTTATGGGCAAATTCCAGGACCTTTTGCCAAGTTCCTAGCTGAGAATGGAATTGTCGCCCAATATTCGATGCCTGGTGAACCTCAGCAGAATGGTGTGGCCGAGCATCGAAATCGCACACTTTTGGACATGGTGCGAAGTATGCTTAGTCATGCAAGTTTGCCAGTAAGCCTATGGATGGAGGCATCAAAGACAGCCGCACATATTTTGAATCTTGCTCCCACTAAGTCAGCACCGAACACACCCTACGAGATGTGGACGGGAAGAAAGCCGAGCTTGAATTATTTGCGTGTGTGGGGTTGTCGCGCTGAAGCTAGAATATTCAATCCACAACTTAAGAAGTTAGATCCAAAAACAGTTAGCTGTTTCTTTATTGGATACCCTCATAGGGGAAAGGGATATCGCTTTTATTGTCCAAATCATACCACCAAATTTGTGGAGACTCGACAAGCGGTATTTTTTGAGGATGATGAAGTCACTGAATTAAGAAAGATCGATCTTGAGGAGAAGCGGGTATGTGTCCCATCCCCGACCATCCAAGAGCTCGTTCTGCCAACTCGAAGGAAAGTGACGTCTAATGCAGGTTCTGAATCTCATGGTCCAGATCCTGAACCCAACGGTGATCCTGAAAATAATAACGAAAATCCAGAAGGTGAAGAGGATCACCATACAGATAACGAAGAAGATCCTCAAAACAATGATGCTCCACCGCCACCTCCTCTTGTGAGAAGATCACAGAGAGATAGAAAGAAAGCCATCTCAGAAGATTATGTCACTTACATGAGTGAGGATGTAAATGATATAGGAAAGGTGGAGGATCCAATCTCATATAAAGAAGCCATTAAAAGTATAAATTCGTCCAAGTGGCAAGTTGCCATGGAAGACGAGTTAAGCTCTATGAGCTCAAATAATGTTTGGGACTTAGTAGAGATTCCCAATGGTGCTAAAAGAGTAGGCTGCAAATGGGTCTACAAAACCAAGTATGACTCCAAAGGGAATGTCGAAAGGTTCAAAGCACGACTTGTGGCGAAAGGTTTTACACAGAGAGAAGGAATCGATTACAATGAAACTTTCTCTCCCGTGTCATCTAAAGATTCTTTTAGGATCATCATGGCTCTAGTAGCGCATTTCGACCTAGAATTACATCAAATGGACGTTAAGACGGCTTTTCTAAATGGCGACCTTAATGAAGATGTTTACATGACTCAACCGGAAGGTTTTGTCGTGGAAGGAAAGGAACATTTAGCATGTCGTCTGAAGAAATCCATCTATGGCTTGAAGCAAGCTTCAAGACAGTGGTACCTTAAGTTCGACAAGATTATTCGAAAATTTGGTTTTACGGAAAACATCGTGGACAACTGCATTTATGTTAAGTTTAAGGGCAGTAGGTTCACGATTTTAGTCCTATATGTGGATGACATATTGTTAGCCTGCAGTGATAAGGATATGCTGCATGAGACCAAGAATTTTCTGTCATCCAATTTTGATATGAAGGATCTCGGTGAAGCCTCGTATGTCCTTGGCATTGAGATTTACCGAGATAGGTCAAAGGGGATGTTAGGACTATCCCAAAAGGCATACTTTGAGCGAGTACTGAAGAAATACAATATGCATAAGTGCTCCGCCTCACCTGCCCCTATAGTTAAGGGCGATAAATTTGGGACTTTTCAATGTCCAAGGAACCAATTAGAAATTGATCAAATGAAGTCGGTTCCTTATGCTTCAGCTGTCGGAAGCATCATGTATGCACAAGTTTGCACACGTCCTGATTTAGCTTTCATAACGGGAATGCTTGGCAGATTCCAATCAAATCCAGGACCGGACCACTGGACGGCCGCAAAGAAAGTCTTGCGTTATATGCAAGGGACAAAAGATTACATGCTTACATATCAAAGATCGGATAATCTACAAGTTGTTGGTTATTCAGATGCTGATTATGCCGGTTGTGTGGATAGTAAGAAATCCACGTCAGGTTATGTATTCACACTTGCCGGAGGAGCCATATCGTGGAAAAGCTCCAAACAAACGATAACTGCTTCATCTACGATGCAAGCAGAATTTATAGCATGTTATGAGGCCACTGGGCAGGCTGTATGGCTAAAGAATTTCATTCCCGGGCTCAAAGTGGTAGACAGCATTTCGAGACCACTTGTGCTATACTGCGACAATGAACCCGCAGTTTTCTATACGAGTAACAACAAGTCAAGTGCTGCTGCCAAGCACATTGACATTAAGTATCATGTTGTGAAAGATAGAATCCAGGATCATACAATTGAGGTTAAGCATATAAGTACGACTCGTATGCTTGCGGATCCACTAACAAAAGGCTTACCACCCAGTATTTTTAGAGAGCATGTTGCCGGCATGGGATTACTGGAAGCCTTATGATTCTGGAATAAAGGGACCATCACAAAGAACCACTCCCAATGAGAAGAATGTTATCCATTTCAAAATAGGCTGGTATGTCATAAGTGTTGAGTTTCAGCGGCATTTTATTGGCTGTTGTAACACCTCACTTTGTTATGCTATTCCTATGGAGAATGGGCGTATGAAGTTTAAACCGAATGATCAAGGGGGAGAATGTTGGTTGATCTGTTTCGGTTAAAAGAAAACAAACCGAGTCAAACAGAAAATAA
Organism: Puccinellia tenuiflora; assembly: GCA_012064385.1. NCBI lineage: Eukaryota > Viridiplantae > Streptophyta > Magnoliopsida > Poales > Poaceae > Puccinellia > Puccinellia tenuiflora. The sequence continues at coordinate 894,854 of QRDG01000147.1, forward strand.
AGAGATAAGTCAAAAACGAACAGAAATAAAGAGATAAGTGGAGGCCCACGAACCAACGTTCGGGACCTCCACGTACGTAACCAAAACGCCCTGATCGGGGGCACCCTAACCAACTAATGGTTCTGTCCCCCGTTGCGTGCGCACAGATATAAAGGGGGGAGCCTCGCGACTAGCTATCTACGAGTTAGTGCCTAGTTCATCTCGCTCCCCTAAAATCCTCTAGACCTGCACCGATCGTAGTGAGCGTACAAGCAGCGGGAAGAGCTGGAACCTCGCCGTGCCGTGCCTGGGCAGTGCCGGTGGAGACCGGAGGGTCACCGCGTGATCCGGCGATCTACATCGACCTCTGCTACAACTACTTCGACTACATCAACATTGAACCTCGCTTGCACCGAGCAGGCGACGATGGCTACAAATGCTGGACTACGTAATTCATCCAATCCCTCTCTGATAGATCCAATTGTGTGTTCTAGATTGCTATTACATGATCTAGTCGTTTCCTAGATCGTTTTTAGTTCTAACATTGGGAAGTCGGCGCCTGACCTCATCCTACGGGAGTCCAGACTCGACCACACGGTCACACCGGTCCCCTTTAGGCCTTGTTTGGTACTAGTGTTTTTGTGGGGATTAGAGGGGATAATCCCCACCAAACCCCAGATTCTCACCTATGGCTAAAAACATGTTGGTTCTAGAGTATTGGGATAGTTTAATCCCCACTTATCCCCACTTTTCCCCAAGTTCTAGTGTATTTTTTCCAATATCCAATACACTACCTATACCTAGTGTATTAGTGGGGATTGGGGTTTTGTGGGGATTAGAGGAGTTTAGGTGAAGGTGTGGGTTTCACCCAATCCCCTTGGAGATTATCCCCGCTAATCCCTATAAAAACACTAGTACCAAACAAGGCCTTAGGACTCGTCTATTTCTAGCGTATTTCTTAGGGGTCGGAGGTGATTATTCTGAATTTCGAAAAATTCTAAGTAACCCGTTTACTTTTCTGAGTTTAGACAGGATAATTTCTAAATATCGCCACAAGTTTACTTATATATTTTTTGTTCTAAATTATGAACTCTATCTCATATTGTACTGGTGTATTTTTGGAGAAGAGTATTCGACAAGTATCCCGCAAGTGTGGCCTGTTGCGGATGCGATTTCGTGTGCGCCTAGTCGAGGTGATGTGGAGTGACTAGTGCTTTGTGTTTGGACATTGGACCGGATTAATCAGGCGCTCGCATGATTGCCCTTGTCAATGGCCACTGCTACTCTGCTAGCTTCAACCATACGTGTGCACGACCCGTCGTCTCGAGCGTTTGTCTCGTAGTACGCGCCTCGGCATAAAGATCGGAGGATGAAACTCTCTGTCGCTGGGATCGTCCGCTGCGTGCGGCGCGAAAGCAAGAGTCAACCTTGACGAAGAGGGAGTGCCTAATTTGGATCGAACTCCTGTATTTTTGAAATATAATTCCTCGATCTAGGAGTAGGACGGTGCACGGGGATGTCTTCTTCCAATTATTTGCTAACTAGTCTTAAAACGGATGCTTGCGTTTTATTTCACAGGAACAGGTCGCGTCCTAAATTCATCAAAGGTAAGTGCTCGATGTGGCTTGATGTGCCACGTTGCGTGCATGATTGATCCCATGACAATGGAATAACACAGGTCCTGCCCATAGCTAGCTGTTGTCGCGTACGCGTGGTCGCATTTCAGGCAAGTTCAGACGATTCGTCCAACCACAAGTTTTTCTTTTTTCACACTCTGTTACTCTTAGCCTGACGATCGATACCACATCCACGATTCCTAAAAAAAAAAAAAAAACTAATCTAAGGGCTGCAGGCCCACCCAGATTCAGCAGGTTTGGTCGGTCGGTAGCATGGGCCACGACGCGGTATAGTGCTGTTTCGCCTCTGCTTCTTGCTCCTCGAGAGTCGAGATGACCAGAGGAAAGAACGGTTACCGACTTCGAAAACTTAGATTGGCGCGTAAGTTTCAATGGACAGCTAGCTACAGTTCACATATATACTTGGTGAGTACGTAGTCTAGTCCCGTGTTGGACTTCAGGTCCTCAATGTGTAATCGATCCGTGTCCGTGCGTTTGGTGGACCGTCCGTCCGTCGCACTGAAAAACCAATTAAATCATGGAGAACAGGATAACATACTAAAACATTTCGCGGCTGCGCGTTGCGGCTCGCGACGTCACGATGCAGCGCACATCGTTCAGATGCCACCGAACGAGCTGGGGTACAGTACAGTCTTGATATTTTGATTAACATATATAGTCGTATACGTCGAAGATATTTTGTTTTCCTAGCTTTTTCTTCCTCGCTCCGTCTACGTCTTGGATCCTGAGTACGTAGTATTTTAAGCGTCCCCCCATATTATAAGGACGTTGTGTACATCCTGGTTCCCTTGGTGTACACGATTGTTCGTGAATGCTGATCTAATCTGATGTGGAAAGGCCCCTGCATAGAAAATACAGTGCTAAAAATCTGACAGCAGTGGAAAGATATGGTTTCTTCAGAAAGAAAAAAGAGGTCCTCTCCAAAAGAGGCCGCCGAGAGGGAGAAGTCCATGCTAGCACAGTTAATTCTAGCTCCTCTCCAAAAGCCGATCAAATACCAGTGATTAGATAAAGCATTGTAGAACGGGAGAGAGAGATTGGCGGAATATGTTGGATGTTGTATTGAGCCTCTCGGGCGAGTATATATAGTGGTACAAACTTGGGGGCAAGCCTCGTAGAGATAGAGTAGAGATTGAATACAATTCCTAAACTACCAAAGCCGTAACCTAATATATCTCTAACACTCCCCCGCAGTCGTAGCGGTAGCGTCGTGGACGGTCAGACTAGAGATAAACCGAAGTAGACCCAGTAGGCTGACACCCACCCCCCCCCCCCCCCCCCCCCGCAGTCGTAGCGGGAGCGTCGCAGACGTCGTCGTGACGCGGATGCTTGGACTGGAGAGGAAGCTGATGAGAGCTCAGGCGAGGTGGTAGCCCTTGTGCCGATGTCGAGAGAGCCGAGAGCGTGAGGCGGTGCCGAGGTCGAGGTAGCCGTTGCGAGGAGATGCCGTGGTCGATGTCGTGGTCGGAGATGCCGATGTCGATGTAGCCGCACATGAAGCCGCGGGCGCGAAGAAGGCGCCATGGTGATGATGACGGAGACGCGTCGAGGGCAGTTGTCAAGGATGTCGATGCTGAGGTCGATGCAGTCCGAACCATCGAGGATGATGTGCAACCATAGTTGTGCCAGAACTAGGCGCACACTAGGGGCGTATGCATACTACAGTTTTGCCAGAACCGAGCATGCAAGAAGAATCATCATGGACACGGTCGAGGCAGTCGTAGGAGTCGATGCCGAAGAAGACGTTGTCGATGCCGATGAAGACGAGGCGCCGGTCCGAGCTTGCCAGGCACGGGGACGCGTCGGGGACGAAAGCACGCAGCGGTGTTGCCAGCACCGAGCATGCGTAGAGCGGGACCAGTACGGTGTCGTGCCATGTCGGTGATAGACTAGCAGAGAAGGCTCCAGGACGGTAGCGAGGCGCAGAGCGGCGAAGACGAGGAAGAGCCGATGCAGTCCGCGGTCATCGGAGTAGACACGGGGGTGGTCGGTGGCGATGCCGGGAGGCGGCGTTGCCGGGTGGTGGCGATGACGTAGGCGACGAAGTTGTACTGGACGAGGACGAAGGTGTAGGCGGCAAAACCAGCGGCGGTGGAGGCCGTGCAGGTTACGTGAGGAGGCGCGGCGGCGGTACACGAACTTGGCGATGAGGAGCCGACAGCTTGACGAAGACCATGCGCGGACGGTGGCGACCCACGTCGTGGGAGCGACGCGGTGGTAGCCTGAGACGTCGGTGCGCGGGGACGGCAAGGTAGACCGCGTGTAGCAGCACTACGGTCCGAGGGGACGACGTAGCTGCAGGACGCGAGTCGGTGCAGCGGCTTGAGGCCATCGGCGACGTACGCACCAGGGAGGGCGCGCTCGAGGCCGGAGGGTGGACCAAGGCGGCGGCGCGTGGCCCGAAGGGGCGGCGCTGCGGCAGCCTGTTGCTTGATCGGTGATAGGCGCGTGCTCGGGGACGTGCTTGGCGGCGATGTGCGCAGATCGGTTGATCAGACCGACGGAGGCGCAGGACGCGCCATGGCGTGGCCGACGACGCGCAGCTCTGAGTTGATGGTGACGTTGTCGGTGAAGTCCCGGGCGGTGACGACGAAGACGGACCGGCGAAGAAGACTGCGCGGACGAGAACAGCCTGCCGCGACGCACGTAGGGGCGCCCCGTGTGCGGCGCGTGCGGCCGTGGCGAGCGGTTGATGAAGATGGCCGGTGCATGTCGATTCCGTTGTCGGAGTAGAGGCGCGGGTTGACGACGGCGGTGGGCGACTCAATCCGATCTAAGATCTCGGTAAACCAAAAAAGAAAACCGATCAAGTGATCGGAGAAGAGACTTACAGGGCAGCCGATCACGGATCGGCGGACGAGCCCTGCGTACGGGTTGCGCAGCCCCCGACGGAGATCATGGAGATCGACCTCCTCGGGGGCGGCGCGGCGGAAGCGTGTCGACGGCGCCTAGCACGGCGCCATAGGGGCGGCGGTGCTAGGGTTTGGGAGCGGCGGCGGCGCGAGGGCTTGGCGGCGGCTACTCTAGGGTTTAGGATCTAAACCTATCTGATACCATGTAGAACGGGAGAGAGGGATTGGCGGAATATGTTGGATGTTGTATTGAGCCTCTCGGGCGAGTATATATATATATAGTGGTACAAACTTGGGGGGCAAGCCTTCTAGAGATAGAATAGAGATTGAATACAATTCCTAAACTACCAAAGCCGTAACCTAATATATCTCTAACAAGCATGTTACGGTATGAATCAAGTCACTAATCAGCGAGCACCAACCGACAGGCTCCATCCACCAACCATGCCGATATAGTCGTCGCTTCACCATCGTGGTAATTTAGCAATGGCTGACCCGGACAGAAGATTAGACACTTTACAGTCAAAAGGATAAGGTTAGGAGGGGATTAATTCAGCGAGATTCGTCCAGAAAAGGATCGGGATTAGTGCAAGGAATTCAAATTAGAATCGCTGGCGGCGCATGTCAAATTCGACGACGGGGCTGCTTGACCGGCCGGGGAACGGCGAAGCACGCCGCCGCGCACGTGCACCTTTCGCGGCCACGCTGGACCGGGACCCGGCTGACTGGACGCTGACCGATCGGTCTACTCATCCGCGTCATCATGCTGTCAACTGTAAAGATCCATGTACATCGAGAGCTACCGTCTCGTGTCTATGTACGTAGCTCCATTTCAGCCACCGGTAATCATCCACGCCGGCGGCGGCTTTCTTGCATCCACGTCGCTGCGCGGGAGTCCAGGAAGGTTCATTCGGGTTTATGCACAACGGATAACAACAACGTTTAGTTAATGCGTTTGCACCCGAGTGTGAACTTCGGCTTTCACTGTCAGGCTCGTGCGGTTTACCACCTAACCCTACATGGTGTAGATCTGTTGACTGCATGAGACACGCAGTGGTGCCTGTCGGCTGCCTCTGTCTGACGGTGTTTGGAAAAATATCAACATCATGCTAACGAGGCAGAATAGTAGATTTGATTTTTTTTTTCCTAAAAGAAAAGAGTAGATTTGATCACTGGACTATATTTTTATCACAGTGGTTTTGGGGTCGGTCATATCTCAGTATCCAAATCAAATTAGAGTTATAACAGAGAGTAGATTTGATCATTGGACTGTTTTTTTATTAGCCCAGTTGTTTGGGGTCAATCATATCTCAGTATCCAGATCAAGTTAGAGTTAAGACAATATCTTATGTAGCTTGACATGATAGCAGATGCTACAAACTATAGGGTAGCAAGTTTTTTTTAGGCCTATAGGGTAGCAAGTTATGGCTGCAGAAATTTTGTCCTTCTTGCATCAGTGGTCCGTGATCGTATAGGGACTGGTTGAGATATAAGCTTTTTGGGTCATGTTCTGCACTATGTTTGGTTGCCGAGAAAAATTCGTGACGTTTACATGTAAGTGTGCACTGATGCATACTTTCACCTCTTCTCTACATGGTGAACTTACCTCACACTAGTTCTGACGTTGATGGTGACCGGGTGACGGCGCAACGGCGAAGGTTGTGGCAAGAGCCGCTGCCGCGGCGGATGTTGCGATGATAGCGGAGTTCGCCGCGGCGGAAAGCGGCGGCAGCATGCGACAAAGAGGCCAAAAACACACACATACACCAAGCATAGTCAAACACGTTCATATGTACTGTATAGTACACCAAGCTAGTCTGAATACGTTCACACATATAGTATACCAAGCATAGTTTTCACATAAACCTCACGGTGGAAAAGAAAAATAGATGATCAAGAGGTTAGGCGGGAGAGACAAGCACACCATAAACACGTTCAAGGCATAGGTCTTTGAAATCCTCTTGGCAAACGAGGAGTTTTCATGTCTTTACGTCAAGTCTTCGTGAGATCTTCCATCCTTCGACATATGGTATTTTGAGTCTGGGTGTTGCAGAACAAACTATGTCGGTGGAGTTTTGAAGTGGGTCCCGATGTCCTTAAACACATTTTGGTCTTGGTGTGGTGCATGCCTTTAGAGCAAGTCTAGTAGAGCCCTCAAACCCTCAAACCTCTAAAAATAACTGCTTTTTTACAGTTTTCGGCGAAAAAAACCCGTAGACTAGAACCCCTAAACCCTCAAACCTGTAAAAAATTTAGAGGTCCAACCCTCAAACTTGTTTCCAACCTGTAGAAGTGAGGGTTGGGAGGAAAAACTCCTCCCAACCCGCACTCCACATCCTCCCACGCGCGGGAGGGAAACTTTCGTCCCGCCGCCGGCCATGGAGACGTCCTCCGCCGCCGCCACGCCCCCGCCGGCCGCCGCGCCGGCCGCCGCGCCCGCCCCGCCCGCCTCGGCCCCCGTCCCCGCCCCCGCACCCGCCGCCGCCCCCGCACCCGCCCGCCAGCCGACCGTGGCCGACGTGGTGGCGGCGACCCACGTCGGGGCCAAGCGGCGGCGGGCCGGCCTCGCGGCACCTCCTCCGCCTCCCCGGCGCCCGCCCCGGCTCCCGCCCCGGCCGCCGCTCCCGCCCCGGCCGCCGCGCCCGCCCCGGTGCCCGCACCCGCCCCGAAGAGCCGGCCGAAGGCGCCCTCCCGTGGGCCGCGGGGGGCTTCCTCGAAGGTGGCCGGCTCGTCCCCGGCCGTGAAGAAGCCGCGGAGGTGGACCTCGGGGCTCCGCCTCTAGAACCCTTTAGGGTTGGTGACGACTTGGAGGAAGATGAGGAGGATGAAGGGGATGACGAGGAGGAGGTGGCCGAGATAGGGGAGGAGGCATTCACCGCCGCTTCCCGCCCACACGCGCGGTCGACAAACTACACCGAGGCGGAAGATATCCTCTTGGTTCGTGCTTGGGCAGCTGTGGGGATGGATGCAAGCACCGGCACCGATCAAACCGGTAAACGGTATTGGCAAAGGATCGAGGACAACTATTGTAGGATCAAGCCGAAGAATAGTGGGTTCATCTCTCGCACTTACCGGTCGCTTCAAGGCCGGTGGGAGTTGATGAAGCCCGCTTGTGCTCGTTGGAGTGCGGCCATGGACCAAGTGAGGGATGCACCACCTAGTGGAACCGTGGAGAGTGACTATGTGAGTACATATCTCTTCACTATTTTGATTATGTGTGTGTACTATGCTATTGGTGGGTTCTTATGTGATTATGTGTGGTTGATAGGAGACAATTGCCGGCATGAGGTAGAAGGAGATGGCCGCTTCCAAGGGCAAGCCATTCCCATTTAAGCATGCTTGGGCAATTCTTCAAACCTTTGACAAGTGGAAGTTGAGGGATCAAGAGACCGCACCCAAGAAGTCGGCAATGCTTAGGATGGATGATAGTGAAGATGAGGAGGAGAGGAACTTGGGCAAGCCCGAGGGAACCAAGAAGGCCAAGCTAAGGGTGAAGATGGAAGGAGAGGCGTCAAGCCTAAGGGAGAAGATGGAGCACATGATGAAGGCAAGAGAGGAATTGACAACGAAGACATTGGAGACGAAGCTTCTTATCACCGAGAAGAAGAAAGAGGTCAAGCTTGCACAAATTGAAGCAAAGCGTGAAGAAGCAAAGCGCAAGGCCGACTTGAAGGAGAGGATGATCAAGCTCAAAGAGGCAAAGGTATGGAAAGAACTTATGGTGGAAGAGAAGGAGCATATGATGATGTCCAAGAAGGACATGGATGAAGACCAATTGCAATGGTGGAAGGACTACAAGGAGGACATTGCGGAGAGGAAGAGGATGTTCCGTGGTGCGTCCTCTACTTTTCGAGGTGACACTCCGATGAGTAGTTGTGGCGATGGCGGTGTGGACGACTCCACCGGCGCCTATGGAGATGCTTGATGGAGCCCGCATGTGGTCTAGGAGATGGCGCCGAGGTGCAACTTTTTGGTGATGGTGCCGATGAGAGGGGGAAGATGATGATTTTGTGATGTAAACTATTAAACCATGCATCAATGATTGTCATTTGGTAGTTTGTTTGGAGGTTGATTGTGTTCTTGTAGTCATAAATTGTGAGATGTCAAATGATAGATTTAAAGGTTGGGGTTGAGGTAAAGACTAGAACCCTCAAATCCAACCCTTAAAGCAGTTTAAGGGTTGGGTTTGAGGGTTCTAGTCTTTGCCCATGTTTTTCAACCCTTAAAAGTGCCAAAAACTGGCACTTCTCAACCCTTAAAACTGATTTAAGGGTTTGAGGGTTCTACTAGACATGCTCTATCGTTGGCAAGGTCCATATTGCCCCTATGGATGGATGGTTAGATTTGTATGGTACTCCTAACCCTCTCAGCAGTATCAGGGTACCGATCTCTTTAAAAACAAATACATGAACATATTACATATATTCTGACATGTATAAACTATTTTTTAACATATATATATGGACATTCTGTTGACACATGGGCGTTATTTGTTAATATACATGAACATTTATTTTAATTTTTATTTGATCTTTTGTTGTGATACATGAACATCTCTTTCGAAGACATGAACATTCATTTTCACCTACAAGATTTTTTATAAATTTAAACATTTTCTATTTTGCAAACATACTTTTTTCTTATTACTAACCTTTTTATATAAAACATAGGCTGCTCGCATAGTCTAATCGTGTTGAAAGTCTTCATGCGCCCGACCCCGACCACATTCGACGCTTAAGGTGTTAAATATTAGCTGCCTGACCGTCGGCGGATAAGTTAGTGGAAAGTGAAAACCTTTCATGTTCCTAGCAGATCAAAAGAAACACAAAACAAATTTCTGAAATCCGAAACTTCCTGATCGTGGCACCACCCGAAATGGGTCTAGGCTGACAATCCTCAAGAACGGACCATCATCAGTGATGAAGCTGAAGCTTTACTGACTACTGAGCATGGCGATGCATGGGTGCAAATTCAGCAGGGACGTCGTCCACGGTTTAGAGAATGGAGCTGAATAGGTGCAGGAATAAATCAAATGATGAAGATGCTGCTTGAGAGAACTGGAAAATGTGGTGCTGGTTGCTTTTGGTTGAGAGATTTTACGGTGCATTCTACTACACGAATTGGGGTGTAGTATATGGTTGATCAGACGGACGAGGTGAACTGGGCTGGTAGCGGGCTTCTCCAAATTAGGCCCATCTTAGTGCGCCAGTTTAGGGTTAACGGCTATATTAACGGCTCTATTAACGGCTACATACTACACATTGTTAGATCCTTGGTCGGTGTAGTATATGCCCCCGCCATCAGACGAGATCATGCCCCCGCCATGAACCACAACTGTCGCTCATGAACCCACCTTAGCAACGAGGTGAGGAGCCCGTGCCTCTACCCCGGCCGCCGCCCGCGACCTCGCCGCCCGTTCTGCTCCGAACTCGCTGCGGTCGGGAAGATCATCGACGATGATGAACTCGTCGGCTACATCCTCAATGGACTCGATGGCTCCTACAACGCCCTCGTCGCGTCCGTCAACGGCAATCCTGGCACCACGGTGTCGGATCTGTCTAGTCAACTCTCCTCCTACGACATGCGCCGTGACATGCTCGCTGCATCAGGCCAAGCTGACACCGAGACGTTTGTCTCCTCTGCCAACGTCGCCCGTCTCCAGGATCGTCACAAGGATGGCGATCATCCTCCTGCTCCGCCGCATCGCGATGGTGGGGGTGGCCGCTATGATGGTGGCGGAGGTGACCGTCGCCGCAACAATGGAGGTGGTGACCGCAACCGTGGAGACCGCCGCGGTGACCGCGGAGATCGCCGGAATGATGGATCGGCTCTTAGGCGTTCGTAGACGGAGTCGAAGTTCATGAACACGAAGTAGACCTCCTTCTGCGGCTTCTCCATTGCTCTTGTTCCCTACACATCGGTGAGGAAACATACGAGCAAGCATGCTCGATCCGCCCAGCATGTCAAGGAGATGATCGACATGGAAATCGACAGTTTGGCTGACAGATATCTGATAGGTTTCTGAATAATAGGAGAAAGATATATGGTATCGACAAGAGCATTCAAAAGGTGAAGTGGTCACCATGTCTTCCAGCATAGGAAGAGGTCTCCGGTTCGAACGCTAACGGCCACATTTTTTTGCTTATTTTGCGCGTGCTCGCAGGCCTCCTCGTACACATCTGATCAATTTTTCCTCCGACACACCATGGATCGATACAGCAGTACTATACATTATAAGAACCTAATGCTTTACACAACAACACTTAAAAGTAATAGTGGCATCCATGTTAACGGGGGAGACAAGGCGACTTGTGCTTTAGTTCAGTTATACGGTTTTACTGAAATAAGCAGTTAAAATAGCACCAGGTAGCATAATTACATCCAGGAAAATAAACTTGAACTACGCATCATAAGATAACACAAACTTGAAGATCATAAAGTCTATCTAAAGACGTCAAACATAGAAGATTTCTTAGTAGTTTTCTTCGGCGGTGGCCTTCGCTCAGGTTGTCTCTTTTGGCCAACAGCAGCCAGCCTTTGCTTCTCTACTTCAGCTTCAGCAGCCATTCTCCTCGCGTATGCAATCTCCAGTCTAGCAGTCTCTTGCTCCTCAGCTCTTGCTTCAGCAAAAATGCGTTTATCTTCTTCTCTTGCTGCAGTAGTATTATTTTTTCGTTGTTCTTCTTCTGCAGCTTCCAGCCTCTTTAATACCTCTCTTTCTGCAGCAGCTTGTTTCTTCTCTAATTCGATCTTTGCTTTTCTTCTTGCTTCATTCTTTGCTGCAACTGACCTGTGTACATCTCCTATTATTTGTTTTGTCATAGCACGAGCTTTCTTGTTTATTGCAGCCTGCTCCTCCTTCGTAGCAGTCCAATCTTCATCAATCTCTTTTCTCTTCGCAGAGCCTTGCCTGGAACAATTGATATACATCAATAGGAATACCAACACAGACGTGAACGACTAACATCGGATATAATAATTGGAAAAACTAACTAAAATAATACCAAGAAATTCAGCATGTTAACTAAACATTGCACGTGCAACCCACGTCTCCATTTTCAAAAACAAAGATTCTTTCAAATATTAAGTTTAAAATTTGAGGCATCATTTGCTCATGGAAGAGGACAGGAAGTACTCTCAAGTAGGGATGCCATCTTTTTAGACCAGGATACACCGTGGAGAGGAATTTAAACATGAGAAATTTAACTGGAATTTAAAAATGAGTTTTATGATATTTATTGGTAATAATCAACATGAAAGTAAAAATCTAACTGGAATATGTTTGTGATCTAATCATTAGTAGTTACTATTTGTAGTACTGGAACAAAACTCATAAAATGCAGAAATCAACAATCCAGGTCACAGGTCCATGACACAAGCTTGTGACCAGGGACCATTTACAAACTGTGACTCCTACAGCAAGAAAACCACTTTTTTTTTTTTCTGATCAGACCTGGAACAATATTGTATGTTAAAATACTCACTTCTTTCGTTTTGTCTTATGTCCACAAACTTCCTCTTCATCCTCCAATGATCTTTTGCTACCCCTTGTCACCTTAGCATCTTTTCCAGACCTGCGTGCATAATATTCGATTTACAACGATGCCACCAAAAGCGGAACAACAACAAAGTCATGAAAATGGGAACACTGACTTATGTGATTTTCTCTCCTTCGTGGGTTCTTCTTCAGAACTGGGTTCTTCTGATTTTGGTTCTTCTTCTGAATCCTCATCTTTCTTAGTCCACCTGTATGTGCCCTTTGCCTTCCTAACACCTTTCCTGCCATAATTATATCAAAATCCAGTTAACAGTTTCCCAAAATTTTAAACTAAAATGTGCACATAAATAAACGTTTAAAGCATGTACACTAACCATTGTTTTTCCCTGACCTTCTCGCGGATCGGCTTTAACCTCTTGTTAGATTCTTTGGTACTGGGCCTGCCTTTTGGAATTATTGTGAGTGGGTCCTGGATTTCTTCGGTGCATCTTTGGCGAGCAGAAGAGTAATAGTCCGGCAAAGGAGCAAATGTTTTCGGCTCTTTGCCACTACCCATCCGTTCAATCCTATCCACCATATTCCTTAGGTACTCCATCAACTTTTCTGTCTCCTCCGTGCAACCTGCGGATGTGAATAAAGCTTCACTAGCCATCTGGCGGAGTTGATGGTACGTATCCATGTGCTCCGACCATACATGAGTATTCGCAGTCCTGGTAGACCCGTACGCTATCTTGGCTTTCATTGTCCACCTGGGCTTAACACAAAATTTTGGAATTTCGCGTAAGCCCAATTTCGCCATGACGCAAAATATATGGTCGCACGGAATATCCTCGCTTTCCATCTTTCTACATCCACAATTTGCAGATTCCATCTTATGTCCATTGAGCACACAAGTCACTTGATATTTCAGATCCAGAGAGTCTGTGCGATATACCACATAGGTTATCATACCAGCAGCACACACCTCCTCAGCAACCCGCCATTTTGATACTCTGTCAATCTGTCCTTTTACCTTTGTGAACATAACAGGAGTATAAATAGTAGAGGCATGTATCTCCAGTGGGTGTGCAGTCAGTTTAGTGAAGGGTATGGTATGTGAGGCTACTGCATCTAATGCTGCTTCATTTTTACGCATAATCGACACACAGTGCTCAACATGCTGCAACAAATCAACAAGTTTCATTCTCCTGTTCAGGTGCACATGAAGCCTTGAGTTGAGGGACTCGCTTCTCTGGTTACTCTGCATCCCTAGGAAATATCTTCCCTTTGTGTAGGAGGCAGCCCACTTCTTTCTCAGTTCATACATCCTCATAACCCATGCATCAGCTTTTTTCTTTTTTTCCCCTTTCTTGTTGGGCTTTTTTCCCTTGACTTTTTTCCCTTTTGCTGGTTTCTCTTCAACTTCTTTGACTTTCCACTTCACCTTAAAATCTATCCAACGTCTCTCAAACTCCTCTACATCCCAACGACGGTAAATCAATCTTCTAAATTCCTTACGTTTCTCCTTCTTCAGGTACATCGTCATGTTCTCCTCGATATGCCAGCTGCACAAACGATGATCTGTGTCCGGCCAGACAGATTTAATTGCTGCAGCCATCGCATGGTCCCCATCTGTGATTGCTGAAATAGGATGCTTCTGGCTCATTGCCTCTAAGAATACCTGAAGAAGCCACTCATAAGATTCAGTTGTCTCATCTGACACAATACCGACCCCGTACACAACTGTGCTGCGGTGATGGTTCAGCCCAACAAAGGGGACAAACGGGAGCCTATACTTGTTAGACCGGTATGTACTGTCGAACACCACCACACCTCCAAAGGCATGATAGTCAATCCTGGATTGTGAATCAGCCCAGAATACGTTCTGCAAATGTCCTTCGCTGTCTTTGGTGTATCTGAAAAAAAATTCTGGGTCCTTTTCAGTCTGTGCATGCATATAGCTGAGCAAATACTTAGCATCATTGCCCTCTATTTTTGTCTTCTTCTCGTATGAAACATGGTTATAAAGGTCCCTCCCTATCCATCCGAGCTTATGTGGACCTCCAGCACCACTCTCCATCACATTTACTACCTGATGTGTTCGAAGTCCACTGACAGAGTACTGAATGACATCCGCCTTCTGTGCATTTGTTAGCTTACGATGAGATGATAAGTGATGAGTCAGGTCAGGATGGAGGTACGGATGGTTATGTTTATGCACAAAATCCTTGACGATCCACAGACCAGTGCTTTTTTGGAGCTCAACCTGTAATAGAGCGGGACATCCACATCGAGATAGGGGCCTTGGTGTTCTTTTTCGGTCAGGCCTGTCAAAGTGCTTCGGGTCCCGATGTCCTTGTTTGCAACACTTGTATGTCCGCCGGTATGCATTTTCTTTGGAACCCTTATACTTCAGAGCATCCTTTCTAACACCAAAACCTTTTGTTCTAGCATAACCTAGATAGAACTTGTAGGCTTCATTCTCGCTGTTGAAAGTCTTATGGATGATTTCTTCGCACTCCATAATGTCATCTATGTCTGTGCCTTTAGCATTCAGATTTTTATCATCCTTCTCCTTATCATCGATATTCTTTTCTTCCTTGTCATTATCAGCCACATCTTCAGCAGATATGTGTTCAGCCCTTTCTTCAGCAGCCATGTACTTTTCACCCTTGTCTTTATCAGGCCTGTCTTCAGTTGCCATGTCTTCAGCGGCCATAACCTTCTGCTGCCAACGAAAAATGCATATACCATGTTACATATGCAGGCCGCAGAAGATAATAATGCAACGGTCTAAGCAAGTAACAAACAAATTGTTTTTCAACTCGGTTCCATAACTTTTTGATAATTAAGATGCATAATCAATCAGCCATGTGGCCATATAAATTATCCCCAAATGAAGCTAAGGAAAACCTCACCTAGGAGTTTCTTTGGCTTACGTAGCGGTATGAACTTGGCACCGATGGCTAATGCAATCTCCCGGCTAAATATAAATCCTCTCCCCTCAATCCCTGAATAATAAATAACAAACAGGTCAGAACAATGCTCCAGCTACATCTTTATATCAAACTTTTAGGTACTCTAATATACTTTAACTTATACATGAGGCTTAAATGCAAAAAAATTAACTTATACATGAGGCTCAATCTGAACCAAGCAAGACAACATGTACTAGATCAGCACCGAAGTGAACTATGAATCATTCGGAGCAAGGGTGTGAATGCAAAGTAGTTCCGAGGTGAAATGACCTGGACATCATACAGTTTGCTATCAAGATTTCTCAGGAATGTGGTGCCAGCCCAGCCAGTCCCAAGAACCACAACTTTCTTCTTTTTTGGTCCTTGGGGCTGGTCCAACTGAGAGTCTGCAAATGCAACAAGGCCTCCTCCACTACTGCAAAATTAGCAAACAGAGAGTCAGCAGGTTTGCAAATAAGGTAGCTGTTCTAGCACAGCAAAACATTTAGAATTCCTTGGAACTACTCAGCCATCATAAATGACCTCATCATTGTACTCTCTAATGAAGCTGTCCTTAATTGAAAGCCAAATGCTTAGGAGTTATGGTAAAACAGATATTCTATGAATACACAACATTTAGGAGTTCATGAACTAGGAACCTCATATGTGTGTTCATAGAAGCCACCCCCTTACTGAAAAATATTCTTTAAGTTGTGACTGAATGACAGTTAAAATTGATTGAGACAAGGACAATATCTATGCTGTGATAATCAATCCTATTACCCAATCTTCTACCAATGTCGCCATTACCAGTTGCACTTCTGTTTATCTGATTGCAGGAGAGGCTCTTACAGCATGCAGAAATATTGTAAGACTTGGTGTCGAGTATGTACTATGTGTATAGGGCAACATGAATGTTATATAAACACACCCCAGGGTAGGGAAAATAAACTAGAATTGGTAGACTCGACACAGGATCACGAAGGGGATGGTCCGGGCGCCCCCCTTAGGGAATGTGGTACTCTAATATACTTTAACTTATACATGAGGCTTAAATTCAAAAAATTAACTTATACATGAGGCTCAATCTGAACCAAGCAAGACAACATGTACTAGATCAGCACCGAAGTGAACTAGAAATCATTCGGATTTCTGGTGCCTACAAGTGCAAGGATTTACCTTTGATGGTGAACTGGGAGCAGAACTTGTCCTGGAGTGCACGGAGAAGCTGGTCGCAGAACTCCAAGTGCCGGCAGCTAAGAAGGATCTGCGAGAGGCGGGGACTCAAGTAGCTGTGGGGCGAGGACGGGGTCAGGTACGGCGGAATGCGAGCGACAGGGGCGGCGGCGGCTGCGGAAGAACGGGGAAGAGAGGAGGGGGGTGCGGCAGGGACGGCGATCCGATCAGGGCGGCGGCGGAGGACGAACAGAAAAGAGTGGAAGGAGGCAAACCCTATTTGCCGCCTTTAGCGGCAAGAAGTTGTCGCGCCGCGCACCCTGGTTGAGCTGCTGGCGTACCGCCCTGGCTTCATGGGCCGGCCCATTTACAGTTTTTTTGTTTCTCTTTTCTTTCTTTTTCTTTTGTTTTCATTTTTCTTTTTCTTTTCTGTTCTGTTTATTTGCTTGCTGCCGATTGTCGATTCATGATGTTGTAGATTCTACATGCCCCAAGGTGATAGATGGGGGGAGTGTCGCATGTGGGTCCACATGCCCCAAGGTGATAGATGCACAACTCAATGGTTAGGAGTCTTGTATATGAGTCCACGTATACCAACGGTGGTACAAGGTAATCAACCACATTCCATACATGTGGACCCACATGTAACAACCCTAGACAACTACATCTTCCCCAAGACCCTAAACCCTGGGGCATGTGGACCCACAAGTGACAATGTTGCTATTATTTTTAAGCCATATAGACCTAATTAGACATGACTAACATGTTGTTTTAATCTCAGTTTAACTGAAAAAGACTTGGACTTGAGTTTAACACAAAGAGTAAAACATTTACACAAGTAGTGGTTTCATCAGAGAATAGTGGACCACTCACACAATGTTTGAACCCATTCCACAACTTGTTTGATGCACAATCCCATTGGCTATACCATCGAATCACCGGACGTGTTGTTAATTAACCGGGACGATACTTGGCACTTTTCGTTGCATGTTTACGACAAACAATGAAATCCTTGCATCCCACTCCATAAAACTCACTAGTTTGTGATAAATTTAGGCATTTCAACTAGTTACCCTGGGTCACGATTCAAATGGGTGATTCGGCAGTACTGTCTTGCCTATCATGGCAAAAAATACCCGAAAACGTGCAATTCGGTTGCCAACATGTTGTGTCCCATGCCCCAATGTTGCAAACGGTGGTACAAGGTAATCAACCACATTCCATACATGTGGACCCATATGTAACAACCCTAGACAACTACATCTTCCCCAAGACCCTAAACCCTGGAGGCATGTGGACCCACAAGTGACAATCTTGCTATTATTTTTAATCCATATAGACCTATTTAGACATGACTACCATGTTGTTTTAATCTCAGTTTAACTGAAAAAGACTAGGACTTCAGTTTAACACAAAGAGTAAAACATTTACATAAGATTTAGAAAAGATTAAGCTTTAATTTAATCTGGAGGAGGTCAACAAATATTAAAGGTGATTGGGATAGTTGCATGCGGGTCCACATCCCCCTTTCACGGGAGTTGTACAACTAGATGGGGGGAGTGTCGCGTGCGGGTGGGGCTGTGATCAGGTGCGTCAGATGGATATGGCAGGCAATCCAAGAGATCTGCGCGCGTGCGGGTGGTAGGTGGGCCAGTGGTGAGGTGGTGTTCATTTGCTTGCTGCCGATTGTCGATTCATGATGTTGTAGATTCTACATGCCCCAAGGTGATAGATGGGGGGAGTGTCGCATGTGGGTCCACATGCCCCAAGGTGATAGATGCACAACTCAATGGTTAGGAGTCTTGTATATGAGTCCACGTATACCAACGGTGGTACAAGGTAATCAACCACATTCCATACATGTGGACCCACATGTAACAACCCTAGACAACTACATCTTCCCCAAGACCCTAAACCCTGGGGCATGTGGACCCACAAGTGACAATGTTGCTATTATTTTTAAGCCATATAGACCTAATTAGACATGACTACCATGTTGTTTTAATCTCAGTTTAACTGAAAAAGACTTGGACTTGAGTTTAACACAAAGAGTAAAACATTTACATAAGATTTAGAAAAGATTAAGCTTTAATTTAATCTGGAGGAGGTCAAAAAACTTAAAGGTGATTGGGATAGTTGCATGCGGGTCCACACACCCCCCCATTCACGGGAGTTGTACAGCTAGATGGGGGGAGTGTCGCGTGCGGGTGGGGCTGTGATCAGGTGCGTCAGGTGGATATGGCAGGCAATCCAAGAGATCTGCGCATGTGAGGGTGGTAGGTGGGCCAGTGGTGAGGTGGTGTTCATTTGCTTGCTGCCGATTGTCGATTCATGATGTTGTAGATTCCACATGCCCCAAGGAAATATATGGGAGGAGTGTCGCATGTGGGTCCACATGCCCCAAGGTGATAGATGCACAACTCAATGGTTAGGAGTCTTGTATATGAGTCCACGTATACCAACGGTGGTACAAGGTAATCAACCACATTCCATACATGTGGACCCACATGTAACAACCCTAGACAACTACATCTTCCCCAAGACCCTAAACCCTGGGGGCATGTGGACCCACAAGTGACAATGTTGCTATTATTTATACCTATTTAGACATTACTACCATGTTGTTTTAATCTCAGTTTAACTGAAAAAGACTTGGACTTGAGTTTAACACAAAGAGTAAAACATTTACATAAGATTTAGAAAAGATTAAGCTTTAATTTAATCTGGAGGAGGTCAAAAAACTGAAAGGTGATTGGGATAGTTGCATGCGGGTCCACACCCCCCCTTCACGGGAGTTGTACAACTAGATGGGGGGAGTGTCGCGTGCGGGTGGGGTTGTGATCAGGTGCGTCAAGTGGATATGGCAGGCTCCGGAGCCCATCATATCATTCCGTCGACACCCCCCACCCCCAAAGTTGATCGAAATTCAACTGTGTCGTCTACCCCTTCCACAGACGTCCAAAGGGGGTAGCTCAGTGGACTTTTTTACTTGTTTGTGTTAGGGTAGGTCATATGAACATATAAAACCAACTTTAGCCCCTTGTTATCACATGCTTCCATCCGTTGCACTCGAAATGGGAGTTTCCACTTAGAAGAGCAGAACCTTCGTGCGGGATAAGTGTGGTCCAAAGGGGGTACCTCGGTGGACTTTGCTACTTGTTTGTGTTAGTGTAGGTCATATGAACATTTAAAACCAACTTTGTCCCCTTATTATCACATGCTTCGATCTGTTGCACCGGAAATGGGAGTGTTGGGTAGGTCATATTTGCGAACCCTTTTGCTTAGTCCTAAAAAATAAATAAGCTCTTTTGATAACATACTTTTTTCCTTTTATTTTAGGAAATTTTGGAACATTTCGACAAAGAAAAGGTCTATTAGTTATAAATCTAACGCAATTTCTAACTTACAACCGACTTCGGTGTGGCAAATCGCGAGGTCACGCGCTGGACCGCGCGATGGCGATCCGACGGTGCGCGCGGAAGTAGTTTTTTCCGTGGACACGAACCTGGGGTGCGCGTAGTGGGCAGGGGCGGCACGTTCAAATGTCGGGAACCGTGCAGATATCCATCGCTCCATTTCCTCCTCCCCCGTCGGTTCCCCTCTCCTCCGTGCTCCCGCTCCTTCCCCTTCGGCGATTTGATTTTGTTACATATAGGACCTCGTCATAAGGGATCTCGCGGCTTCGACAAGCATATGATATATGCAAGTGATATGTGGCTGAGCTCATATCAAGTGGAGCAGTTGATAGAGCTGGTTGACTGTGCTGCGGCGTCACCCATCAAATTTTATGTTTACAGGATGTCGGAATCATGTGCAATGGAAACAGGAAGCAAGATGGTGAGATGTTGTTTACTTATACATGAAACAGTACATTTATTGTTGCAATCTTACTATTTGCTACCTAACTACCATGTTTGCTATATAATTGTTGCAATCTTTATATTTGGACAGGAGTTTGGAGCTCAGTACAGCAAAGCCTACCTGAAACCCTATCTTGCAAAGCCCTTGAAGGTCCTTGTTGAATGCAGCCCGAGCCGTACAACATTTGAAGTGAAGATGAAGATGGGACTGACTAGGCCGAACGCAAAAATAGCAACTGGATGGGCAGCCCCTATGGCTGAGTTCAAGTTAAAGGAGGGGGACATAGTGGTCTTCAGCTTCACGCCATGTTCGAGCAAGCGCTATGGGCTTCATCTCGAGTTGATCAGATTGGTGTCCTGAACTAGTTGGTGAAGTAGTAATGTCCTGAACTATTTGGTCCAGTAGTTGAATATGAACTTGTTCCCTGTGCATCTTGCTCTGTTTCCAGGTGGTGGATGGATGGTTTAGATGTCTGTGTTGAATATTCTGTAAAACTGGGTGTAAGACCCCAGTTGAATATTCTGTTTGAGCTTTTTTATATAAAAGCTAGGCTGTTCTATGTCAGGTTATGAAATTGTTTGATTCTATGTCAGGTTGCTGTCACTTTCTCTTACTGATATGGAAGATGCCCATGTTTTCTTTTTTTTTTAAAGACACAAAGTAGTTATATATAAAAGAGTCACTGTCGTGGGTTACTGCCGAGCGGTGAGGTTATGCCGAGCGGGTTAGTACTACCGTCGGCATATGATATTGTATGCCGAGCGTTCCTTTCGGCATAGATAAGACTCGGCATTACTGGCGTTTCCTGTAGTGCATTTCCAAATCACCCCAAATTAATTGTGCGTGGTGTAAAACATGTAGTAAAGTGAAATATTAAAGAAAAACTGAAAATTTTCAAATTCTCGAACCACGTAAGTATTACAAATATTCATGAAACATTAGCAGAAGATCGTAATTCATGCTGCCCAGCCCATCGACTCGACCAGACCTGCTGATTCGAATGGGAAGCCCAATGCGTTTAGCCAAGGCCCGGCAAAAATTAGCCAACGGCCTAAGACCACGATGGGCATACTAATCTAGGGCTAGAATCGATGGATTGCATTTGCACGATAGCCTAGCAGACTTTCTGTATATTGCACGCACGATCCCATCTATACAATCTTCTCCGCCAGTGCCGCCGCCAAGCCAATTGCTCATCCCCGCCGGCCTGTGCCAGACCTTGCCTCGCTGCACGCCAGACGACGGCACACCAGCTCGGAATATTGGTGTGTATTGAAGCAATGCGGTGTAGAAACTATAGTCATGTTATTTACTTCTGGGATATTTTTTTAATGTTTTTAAATAGTTGAGACATTGGCAGATTGATGACAGAGCCAGCGCGGATGAAGGCCGTTGTGGATGAAAGTTGTGGGGATCCCATGAATGATCTAATACTTGAGTCGCTTCACGTTGATCAAGTAATATTTACTACCTCGTATCTTTGTGTCTGTTGGGTAATATCAGTTTATGAAGACAACTATATCTTTCAATTGATGTACCTGATGTTAAGAATGCATCTTCTCAGCAGATTGTTCCGATAGTCGGGATGACTTTTCAATCTGAAGAAAAGGCATATGAATTTTATAGTTCATATGCTAGAACTAAGGGATTCAGTATAAGGAGAATCCACAAAAAACATAGGGCTGATGGGACTTTATGTTCTAGATACTTCGAATGCACAAATGAACGAAGAAAGGACAAGCTACTAAAAGGAAAAGCTGCCCAGCTCGTGTTCAGTTCGCCATCTGCCGAGAGGGTATATGGACTATTCAGAATGTTTTGCTTGATCATGATCATGTTCTTGTAACTCCGAATAAGGAGGTGAGCTCGTCAAACCATATCTCATCTATTGCGTGGATTTATTATGTCATTTCTGACCATGTCGCCACCACCGTGCAGCCGACAATGACGACCGAGGGTGTAGATGGACACGATGTTGCTGACTGCGTCGTCGAAACGGACTTACAGAAGGAGGGGCAAGACCTACTCTCCACCAGGCATCCGCCGCTGAAGTCAACTTGTGGGGATGATGGAGATGTAGTAGCCGTTGTTGAGAGCAAGGACGCCGCTGTTGGTAAGGAGCCAGAGCCAGTTAAGGCCACTGATGAGGAGGTTAGCCAATTAAACCATATTTCATCTAGTGTTTAACTATGTATAAACTACGTCATGCTGATTGTGTTGTCATCACCGAGCATGCTACTTGTTTTCCACCGAGCAGGCGCCACAGAAGAACGAGGGCGTAGATGGACACCAGGATGCTGACCACGTCACCGATGCAGCCTTACAAAAGGAGGAGCAACACCTCGTATCCACGGAACAACAGCCGCTGAAGGCCCCTGATGGTGAGTGCAACGCCAGCGCGGTGGTTAATGAGTGGGAGACAGACGTGTCCGAAGTTAAGTCAAGCAAGGAGAACAGATCGCCAATACTCTCTCCCAGAGACATGTTCTCATCAGACCAGGAGGTGAGCCAGTAAAACCCTATTTCATCTATTGTGTATATTAGGTCATGCTAGACAGGGCATGGTACTTTTTTTCCCACCAATTATGTTTATGATTGTTTCTTTCACACATGTAGTACGAGTCAGATCAGACGGTGGACAATACAATAAGGTTTCTTACACATGGAAGCTTATCGAGAAGATGGAGGACCGAACCTTCGATGTGTGGAAACATTATTCTAGCAAATGTCCCTTTGATGATAATCACGGGAACATGAAAAGCTTTGTAGATCATGCTATACATGCATCGAAACATGGGATAGGGTACCGGACCAGGGCAAACCATAAGGCCTTGTTAAAGTACTTTAGTAAGGAGCCAGATAAGTCAAGCAAAGAGGTGAGCCAATAAAACCCTATTTCATCTAGTGTGTAGATTAGGTCCTGCTACTTGTTTTCCACCAATTATGTTTCTGATTGTTCTTTCACACATGTAGGGCGAGTCTGATGAGATGGACTACATATGGAAGGTTTTCAAGAAACTGGAGGATGGGACCATCGATATTTCTGAAAATTATTCTGTCAAATGTCCATTTGATGATCAACCGGAATATGGGAATTGGGAGAGCCTCAAAGATCATGTTAGACATGCATCGCAACATGGGATGGGGTATCGGACCAGGGAAAACCATAAGGCCTTGTTAAAGTATCTGTTTGACGAGGTACATAGAGACGATTACTATTACCTCTAAGAATGCTGCAAAGAAGAAGAAGTTAGCTAGATATGGTTTTGAATCAAACTCTTTTATTTTTTGGGATGATGATCCCCTTAGCTTTATTATTCTGGATGTAATAAACCATTTAACTCTGTTTGGTGAGGCAACATTGCCACTTTTACAATTTCCTTGTATGAAAATGCTCCCACGCTGCAAGTGCTAATACCTCTTGAAGATACTACTTAAGTTCTTATAGAACAATACCGAAAGCAACACATAGTTGAACACTCAACACTTAAGTTCAACGCTACCCACAACATCTTAATTAAACACGGTTGGTTACTGCATCATAAAATAGCTAGATACGCCGTCTTAAGTTCAACGCTACAACAACATCTTAAATTAAACACTTATACTAGAACTTCCACAGTTCTTCAAATCCTTCCTTGAACTTCTTGGCCTTCTGGCTACCTACTCTTCAGATCCGCCCTCCTGGCCTGATTCTTCCTTGAGCTTCCTGGCCTGCTTGGCCTTCTTGGCCGCCTTCCTTCTTGCATGCTGACGAGCATTCTTTCCAGGAATATTAGTGTTGATGTCCGCATACTTGTCCATCATGTACTGGTTTAGGGCCTTATGGCTTCCCCTAACCCTTGGCGATTTCCCTTCATAGCCTGTGGACTTAGCATGTTGGGCTAGAGAAAACCTATTCCTGTCATTGGGCTTGTTATCAAAAGGACACTTGTAACCAGTAGGCGTGAAAATAGTCATCACTCCACTCTTGGTCAGGACTTGATCCTCCAGCTTCTTTAAAGTCTTCTTGGTAAAGAACCCACATTCACCTCATCCACCGAGTCCCCAGAGTTGTACTAAATTTGTGAAAAAAAAAATCAGAAATTGTCCAATTTTAACAGGTAATCAACCATGAAAAGGGTTTCATATATAAAAAGATAAATTTACCAAAAACAATACAACAACCTAGTCAATTAGGTTTGTACGTGCTCACCTCGGCGTGGTAGTTCTGGTCGTATGGATCTTCGTAGTCATCATAGTTAATCTCCATGGCAGCGCTAGGCTCACTATCGGCTCCAACCTCCCTTTCCATTGTTTCCTCAAAGCACTAACTGGATGTTAGTACATAAATGATAGTAATATGCAAGCAAATGATCATATAATAAACATAATAAGTATGTATGCAACCAAATGCTACTTAAAAATGGATGATAGGGATGGTGAGTGACAAACTCCAAATCTCGTACATGCAACAACAATTGCGTAAAGAAGCTGATGATGCAAGCCTTTATACATGCATGATTATTTACAAAGATACATTAGCCTCCGAGACTAATAAATAACTGGGCATGTCCTCAAGACCAGACATCATGAATAAACATAAGTTAAGAGAAGATCCTAATAAATAGGACATATATATGTCTCTTCACAATTTTATAGAAAAATGATTGGCACTAGTAGCACATGAATGCATAAACATAGGGTGAAGACCAAGCATGTACAGGAGCTAACATTATGGATTGACAGTCTAGCTTAGTTATGGGAATTAACTTTTTATGCGAATTAAATATGCTAGTTACAGTTGCATGGTTAGAAAAAAGTAAAATATCTTTAAACACTACTGATTAATACCATGATTTCCAGATTACTACACATGAGATGTGCAAACTTTGATCTGAATTTTCTAAAGATTTCCAGATTACTACAAAATGAAATCGCTTAAAGAGAACCATCCTAAATTATATTCATCAGGGTAAGCGCAGAATATAAGCACTCATTTACTCAATGCTTTCATAATTAAACTCTAAAAATCGCGAGACATGAAGTAGTAAACCTTATCTTAAAAAAGAGTGTGGAGATTAGAGTTACAGAAGAATCAAACTCGCTTTTGTCTTTCATCAAAGCTATTTAATTAGGGCATTTTTCTCGTACTTCCAAAGTTATGTGAATTAAAGCAGGTTGCTTCTTGTAATTTCGAGGATTTAACTAATTCTGACATTTGTCTAAGCTCTACCTTAGCACTAAATCTAAATGAATGTGGTACATAAGCAGAACCCTATATCTAAATGGTTGTGAATGTAATGAACAACAAAAATATAAAGTAGCAGACAATGATCTATTCCAGCTACTAACTCATTGCTTCTGATCAGTACCACAAATCTAAAGAAATCGATCAGTATCGCAGCTAAGATCTGTTCGTTCCGTGCCACGAGGTGCTGCGGCGCGCAGCAGGTGGTGTCACGGCGTCAGATGCCTCTCCTAGCCACGAGGTGGTGCGGCGCGCAGGTGTTGTCGCGGCGACGGCCGTCGATGGCGCAAGAGCTGGATACACCAGAGCCGCATCCGGCAGGATTAAGGGGATGGGCCGGTTAAATCCAAATCTAAACCCTAAGCCTAAACTACACAAAATCGTTCATTGAACCCACTAAATCAATTAGGGTTTGCCGTGCTCACCTCGTTCTCGTAGCTGGCAAGGTAGTTCCGGCTGTATGGGTGGTCAGAGTCATCGGAATCCGTCTCCGCTGCCCTCTTCTGGCTAGACCTAGATGAAGCGACGGAGATGACCGCGGCGGCGCTGGGCTCACCATCGGCTCGAACCTCCCTTGGATTGCCATCAGCGCCTGCTCGGAGGGGACTGGGGAGTTCACCGGCGCATCTTCGCCGCGCACATCGCCGTGGCCTCCAGCTCCGCTTCCGGCAACAGGCGCCTCCTGCTCATGATCCATGAGGAACGTGTGTGGGTGTTGCGGAGAAGTGGATACGGCAGCGGTTTTCTGAGAAGGGGACAAAGCGGAGAAGACGAGGAGCGGAGGAGAAGACGAGGAGGAGAGGAGCCCCCTTCAGCGGCAAGAAATACCCCTAAAAAAATTTAAGGAAATGCGAACCGTCCGGCGGCTTCTAGTTCTCTCAGCTCACATCGCGCAGTCGTCAGCCCATATGCAAGTCGGTCCAGTTGATTCGTGGCGCGCGTGCGCTTTTGGCTTCCGCGAGCGCACGAACGTTGTCAGAAGTAGACACTAGATACAGACACGATAGATGACGTCAGCAACATGCAAATATATTCTAGAGTTCTAAAAATTACATAATTTTTAACTCGAGTGTCCAAATTCCAATCCGCTTTCACATCCGTATTCCTCGCGCCGAGATCTTCGAAACAAGATCCATATGACATGTTCTGATAATTATTTTCGAAAAGTAACTTAAATAACAGAAAATTGCTTTTGCTTTTGTGATAGAAAAGCAATTTTATAATACTAAGTTGCTTTAAAAATTATTTATCTGAATATATCTATATGAGATCTTGTTTTGGCGATCTGGTGAACAAAACTTTGCTTTTTCATCCAAAACGTTGCTTTTCTAAAGTAGCGACTATGTATGTCAATAGACAACATTGCAAAACAAACACGATTTGCTTTTGTCTATGCGGTACAAAAGCAAATTCATATTTCATGTTGTGGGTATGCATATGGCTTATATTTCATGATGTAGTTCCACATGTGGCTTTGATTGCATTGAGTGGTCAATATTATTAGGGTTGCATGTTCATGGTCTAGTTGGTTAATCTTTGCATATTGCTATCATTTCCTGTCGTGGGTCCACATTATCCGACATGGGTCTAAATTTGCATGGTTGCATCAAGTAGGTCTAGATCTTGAAGGAGGCAAGAAGGAATGGTGCAAGTTTTCCAGATGGCAAGGAGGTATGGTGAACGTGGGTACATATACAACGTAAAGGTGTCACTGATACTCATAGATGGCTATGATTGGTGCATGTGGGTCCACACATCTAGTGGGTCATATAGGCATGTATCTACCGCACTTGGGACATGTGGACCCAAATGCAACATTCTTAAAGCCATGTAGTTGTATATCTAACACCTTTGAGATATGTGGACCCACATGCAACACTTATAGCCAAATAGTTGTGTATCTATAATCTCTTTGATATATGGACCCACATGCAATACCGATAGGTATGTTGCATGTTGTGGGACCCACATGATTGTTCTAGGTCAAGCTAATTGGGGGCTAGTGAACGTGGGTCCAGACCTTCGATGGGTGCATGCTAAGGGACATGTTGTGGGTATGCATATGGCTTATATTTCATGATGTAGGTCCACATGTGGCTTTGATTGCATTGAGTGGTCAATATTATTAGGGTTGCATGTTCATGGTCTAGTTGGTTAATCTTTGCATATTGCTATCATTTCCTGTCGTGGGTCCACATTATCCGACATGGGTCTAAATTTGCATGGTTGCATCAAGTAGGTCTAGATCTTGAAGGAGGCAAGAAGGAATGGTGCAAGTTTTCCAGATGGCAAGGAGGTATGGTGAACGTGGGTACATATACAACGTAAAGGTGTCACTGATACTCATAGATGGCTATGATTGGTGCATGTGGGTCCACACATCTAGTGGGTCATATAGGCATGTATCTACCGCACTTGGGACATGTGGACCCAAATGCAACATTCTTAAAGCCATGTAGTTGTATATCTAACACCTTTGAGATATGTGGACCCACATGCAACACTTATAGCCAAATAGTTGTGTATCTATAATCTCTTTGATATATGGACCCACATGCAATACCGATAGGTATGTTGCATGTTGTGGGACCCACATGATTGTTCTAGGTCAAGCTAATTGGGGGCTAGTGAACGTGGGTCCAGACCTTCGATGGGTGCATGCTAAGGGACATGTTGTGGGTATGCATATGGCTTATATTTCATGATGTAGGTCCACATGTGGCTTTGATTGTATTTAGTGGTCAATATTATTAGGGTTGCATGTTCATGGTCTAGTTGGTTAATCTTTGCATATTGCTATCATTTCCTGTCGTGGGTCCACATTATCCGACATGGGTCTAAATTTGCATGGTTGCATCAAGTAGGTCTAGATCTTGAAGGAGGCAAGAAGGAATGGTGCAAGTTTTCCAGATGGCAAGGAGGTATGGTGAACGTGGGTACATATACAACGTAAAGGTGTCACTGATACTCATAGATGGCTATGATTGGTGCATGTGGGTCCACACATCTAGTGGGTCATATAGGCATGTATCTACCGCACTTGGGACATGTGGACCCAAATGCAACATTCTTAAAGCCATGTAGTTGTATATCTAACACCTTTGAGATATGTGGACCCACATGCAACACTTATAGCCAAATAGTTGTGTATCTATAATCTCTTTGATATATGGACCCACATGCAATACCGATAGGTATGTTGCATGTTGTGGGACCCACATGATTGTTCTAGGTCAAGCTAATTGGGGGCTAGTGAACGTGGGTCCAGACCTTCGATGGGTGCATGCTAAGGGACATGTTGTCGGTATGCATATGGCTTATATTTCATGATGTAGTTCCACATGTGGCTTTGATTGCATTGAGTGGTCAAGATTACTAGGGTTGCATGTTCATAGTCTAGTTGGTTAATCTTTGCATATTGCTTTAGTATCATGTCGTGGGTCCACGTTATCCGAATTGGGTCTAAATTTGCATGGTGGCATCAAGTAGGTCTAGATGTTGAAGGATGCATGAATGTTGTGTGTCTTTCTTTTCAGTTGCCGCAAGATTCGATGTAGGCGCAAAAAAAATGCCTGTTTTCCTGCACATTTGTTGATCATAAAATAAATAATATATTATAAGTTAAAAAACGAAACTACTAGTTCAGGATGCCTAATTTGTAAATCGTCCCAATTTTTTTATCCAGCCTATATAAATCAAAATATGCATGAATACAATGTCGTCCCAATTTCAACGCGTCACATGGTGGCCCCCACGCGTCATCGAGTGAAAGGGAAACTATAAAGAAAAAGAGAGGGGCGCGCAGGCTGATGAAGGGCTGCTCTAACGGGCTGCTGATGGGCTGCTCTGACGGGGTTTCAAACAAATCTCAAATAAAAGAAGTAGGTTTTAAACGAAAAATATGGAAGGAGTAGATCGTACTTGTTTAGCACACGATCCATCTAACCCTTCCCAACCCTATACATACGAGGCCGTCAGCACACGATCGTCAACAATCCCTAGCACACCTCTAGAGATCGCCCTAGCCCTCCTTTAGAGATCGCCCTAGCCCTCCTTTAGAGATCGCGCCATGAATCCCTACCATCCGTCGTCTAAACCCAAAGCTTCTAAACCTTCATCAAGGAAGAAGAAGGAACCCGCGAAAGATGATGTCGATGATGCGCCACAACCTCGAAAGCATCGCGAAAACAATCCTGTAAGTTTGGGGTATTGTCTACTCTAATTTGACAGTGGTCGAAATTTTTGTATACTCTGTTTTAGGCTAGTAGGTCTTCTGTTCTTTTTGTTAAAGAAGCTAATTTTTCTCTGAGCTTTAAAATACACGCCATTGTGAGAAATCTTTTAGGATAGGTCTTCTGTTCTAATGCTGTCGATCGATTAGTCCTTTTGTTGACACGTTTTCTCGTCCTTTAAAATAGGACGGCCATATTTACCACCACTAATTTACAGTGCTCTAGATCGCGCTAGATTGCAGCACAAACATGTAGGACTAACTTATTATTACAGTACGAAATTAATCTTGAATTTGTCAATATAGATGGCAGAAGGACCAAACGTTTGTCTACTCTGATTTTGGCTTGCTTTATAAACTGGAACTGTGTACAAATATATTTGTTAACTTGCCATTTAGATTTACAATTGGTTCGTAACCAACGTGCTGAATAAAGATTGTCAGTATTTCTTTATACACATGTATAACAATCTCAAGACCACGTACTGAATAATCACAATTCTCTACTGTTTTTTGGCTTGCTTCATAAAAGGAGCCGTGCACAACATATATTTTTTCATCAGTTGGCAATTAGATTATTGTAATACAATTTCTTCATACACTTACTGAATAAAGATTTTAAGTATTTCTTTGTACACATTTATACTTCATTTAAGTGCCTGGTTCTCTTTGCTGCTTATTCACTTTTAGTTTCACACATTCGAACTTGATATATGACATGGTGAAGACCAAAGAGCACAAAAGGGTTCATGTGCTGGTTGAAAAGAGTTCACTTCCTGCATTCTGACGACATATATACTTTTAACGAACTGATAATCACAATTATCTCGTCATGCAGGGTAAACAGATTTGTTCATTGATTCAGTACGGCAGCATGCTCGATGGTTTAAGTGATATTCAGAAGACCTACGTCGGTTGCATTGGGCACGCTGACCTTATGTCAACCCCTAAGATGAAAATCAGACGCATACTATGCCAAAAAATTGCAAACACCTATGACCCAGGTCTCGATGCCTTTGTCATAGGCGGAAAGCCAGTAAGAATCAGTCTCCAAGAGGTGGAGCACATAACAGGGCTGCCATCTATTGGGAAGTCACTCGCCCCTGAACAACTGCAGAGCCACATGGATTTGTGGGAGGCAATGAAAGATCCTGATGACACGAAAATCACTCTGTCAGGATTGCTGACAAAGTTGAAAGCCGATCAGACTGCAAATTTCGTCAGGCCATTTGTCCTCTACACCATTGGCGTATATTTATGCCCGACCACACAGCCTTATATCGATAACAGATACCTAGGCATCGTTCGGTCCCTACATACCATAAAGTCGACAAATATGGCGCAGCTCACCCTTGACCACTTGATGTCATGCGTGAGAAAATACGTGGGAGGTGCAGCAAACTTGGAGGGCAACCTTCCTCTTTTGCAGGTAATGGGCACATATACGATTTATTTACCTATGATGCATTATTTTTATATCACAGATTATTAACTCCTTACTATTGTGCTACAGACATGGTTTTACGAGAAGTTCCGAGTACACGAACTTGATCCTAGCATCTCCTATGTTTCACGTCGGAAGCCACTAATCCAACATTGGGATGACGCCAAGGCGGCCAAGGTCGACAAGATAATAAACAATAATTATCTAGGAGTTGGAGAGGTAAATTTGTTAAACATTCTTATTTTATTTTGACAGCCTTACCTTCTAAGATATTATTCTAAGACATATCCCACTTCAGTTTGTTCAGGACCTGCTGCGGCCTGTGAAACATATACCAAAGCCTACACCGGTACAGCAACAGGAGAATGGGCAGGTAAAATGCTTACAACTAGTAATAATATTTTGTTCTTACAAGCAATGAAATTTGTGTGTTTCTGATTATTTGCACCTTGTAGGTTAAGGAATTGGTCGGGCGAGTCCTCAATGAAATCAAAGCCATTCAATCATACACACAGGAAAAAGAGGCCCAACGATTTGCACGGGATGTCTCCCAGGAAAAAAAATTGGATGAAATTCTGAATCGACAGCTTACGCAAAGCCGTCGACTGGAGGATCTTATTACAGAATTCAATGTAAGATCAGTATTATTACGTACATAATTAGATTTTTTCGGATATTATGTTTCAAATATGTTCAAAATTCACAATGTTTTTTTTTCACATTACCGATCGCACTAACACGAATATTTTTTTCTTGAAGAACCACCGATACGGTATATTCGATGCCAGAGACACTACATTTGAGGACATCCATATTTCTGACCAGCTGGGACAACCAAAAGATGACAATGAGGTCCCAAAAGAAAACGGAACAAAGCTTGATGACTTGAAAATCCGGCCAAAGAAACTTTCTGATCAGTTTTACGTACACATCTGGCTTCTCACATGAATTTTTCATTATATTTTTCATTCTCTTTGTGTAAGTAACACCTGATGCTTTTGAAATACAGCCCGACGTAGACGATACCAATGATCAGGCTGATGGTATGGAGGATATCAATGATCAAGCTCCGAAAGTTGAAGATATAGTGTTACCAGTTGATCCACCTTGCCCCAGTGTCTCCAAGGACACCGACAGGAAGACCCACGGCATAATATTGGTACGCTTGTTTGATAGTATATCGGTTTTGATTTTAGTTTTGTCACATAGATGACACATGCATTTTTTTAGGTTAACATATGCATTTTTCTTTATCTAGACTGGAGAAAATCCAAGCACTTCCGATGCCAAGTATTTGCCGGTGAAACCCAATGTCATCACAGTTGATGGGGACAACGATGAAGTGCGGCAGACCAATTTTGGAGCCTCCAAAATTTCTCCGGCAGTAAAGTTGGAGCCACGAAGTGAATCTGACACAAAGCCGAAGCGCGTGAGCGGACGTGTGAAAAACCTTTCCTCATTATTCAAGGATAGTGACTACGTATTCCCCAAACCCAGCAACAAAATAAAGGACACGTCGGCTCATCCTGATGATTCCAGGGACACCATCTCCTCTCAGAAAAAGAGGAAATATAAGCCTCCAAAAGAGATGACCAAGGACTGTAAAAAGACGGTGACGGATTTGGAGAAGTTTCGGCAGGAATTGATAGCAGAACTGGTTAACACTCAAGACAAGGACACAAAGATGGTGGAAGTTGATGACATTATCCTGAAACAGAAGGACCTGCAATGCCTCACTCAGGAAGGTGAAACACCAGAGGATAAATGGTTGCAGGACGACGTAAGCAGAATTGCCAATTAGCTTGTTTTTTCCACCTATATTGTACTTTCAATTTGGTACCATACAATTAACCTGTTTTCTTTTCCTAAAGGTCATTGATGCTGCTATTGAGATCCTACGGCGTAATAACCCTCGAGACATAAGGAACGGCCAAATGGTGTTCATTGAGAGGGCGGTTAATGTCGGTATTCTTGCAAGAGATGGAAGAGTTGATCAGATCCACGACGAAGTTTTAGCTGGCAAGCATGGAACAACGAAAGGCAACAACTACCTACAACATGACATGGTAAAATATAACACAACCATAAAGGCGTAAATCAATTCTTTTATATTGGACGTTGTTTTAACTAGATATACATACAGGTTCACTTGCCTACCAACATGAACAACATCCATTGGTTCCTGTTGGTTGTAAACCCCAGAAGGAGGGAGATTCAGATTCTGGATTCTCTCTTGAGGAACAAAGAGCGGAGTCAAATACACCACATTGTGAGAAATCTTTTTTGAACAATCAGAAAAATTACCACGTTAATTTACTAATATTCTAATCAAGTAATCATGCTATGTGCTTGCAGCTTCGTGGGATGGAAGCACATCTCAGTGCGGCGCTGCGAATCAACGGAGCGCTTAATAGTACATGGCCTGACATTAACGTGACCCGATGGCCTAAGAAGCTTTATGATGTGCCAAGGCAAAGCGACGGGTCAGAAACCACTTTTGTCATAATTTTGTTGACTACTGAAATTATGCTAACGAATTAATTTTGTGCAGTTCTTCGTGTGGACTCTTCATGCTGAAGAACATCCAGTTTTGGACGGGAGAAAAGCTGTCGTCAGATTATGACCAAGTACATACGCTTGAACCTTTGTTAGTGTCAATTTTCTATAGCTTAGAGAACTATACTAAAATCTACTCCTATGCAGGACTACATCGAGAACTTCAGGAAAGAGCTTCCTGGTGACCTTCTCACAACTCCGTACAACTCATGCAAAACCATGAAAAGGATGAAGAGGTATCATCAAGAACTCTCAGAGTCGGCCAAGGAAGAGTCTGCCAAGGCAGAAGATGAAGTAGAAGGATGTGCACGACAAGAAGATGAAGTAGAAGGATGTGCACGACAAGAAGATTCGAGCAGTTAGCTACGTCTTCCATTTGAGTTTGAAGTTGATAGACTTTGGGGTGTAGTGGCGGTTTTAGTCCCGTAGAAGGTTTCCCCATTGCCTT
Source organism: Puccinellia tenuiflora (assembly GCA_012064385.1). NCBI lineage: Eukaryota > Viridiplantae > Streptophyta > Magnoliopsida > Poales > Poaceae > Puccinellia > Puccinellia tenuiflora. The sequence goes on from QRDG01000147.1 coordinate 928,702, forward strand.
CACGTCTGTTTACGGATGACTCGTTTTGTAAGACTATGACATTGCTATTCTCTAAGTGCTACATATTTGCCTTTGTTACATACTACTATTTATGCTAGCTTGTTGAAAGCTCTTGGTTTGTATGGTTATAGTTCCTCTCAGATATCTAAGAGTTCATTCAAACCAAACTAAATCATCACGAAAACTTAATAACCATCATCCCACCCTGAGCGATTGCTGGGGCATAACACTTCCCTCCGTGTTATGTTTGATTGGAGAAAAGAGCTTCCTGTTGTCCTTCTCACAATTAAGGTCAATTTCAGGGTTTTAACCTCACTTTCACTATAAATTGTAGAAAATTCAAAAAATTGTAAAATCTTCACATTCTCTGTATGGTTGCTTAGTATATCACGTGTAGAAAATTTGAGGTGATTTGGTGGCTGTCAAAAAAATCACCTTCTTAGAAAAGCTGGTTTAAGTGAGACCGGACGACCTGTCCCTAAGAAGGTGATTTTTTCGACATCCACCAAATCACCCCAAATTTGTTGTACATGGTGCCTAACATGTAGTAAACAGGAATACCAATAAAAAACTGAAAAATTGGAAGTTTACACTATCCCTTTAAGGTCAATTCCAGGGTTTTAACCACAGTTTCACTGAGGCACTATAAATTGTAGAAACTTCAAAATATCAATTTTTTTGCAAATGGTCCCAAGTTGTGACCTTGTTCCCATGAAAAAAATATGGATATATTTAGAGTAGGTCGAAAAAATGACATGCTTAGCAACGGAGCCATTTGGCCCTGGATTTGGACCTACTTTTGCTGACGTGTGCCGGTTGACGTCATTGGACACGAAACGTCGCGACATATATGGAAGCATCCACCGCAGCGCCTTCCCCCATCTCCCATTTCCCCCCCCAAATTAGGCAAAAAAAAACCCCACTTCCTCTCTCCCTCCGCCGACCAAGAGAAGCCCGAACCGCTTCCGGCCATGACCAACGACGGCGACGCCGCGGCAGATCCTGTGCCGCAGATGCATTCTCGAGGCGTATCGGAGGGCGTCGAAGGCTCGGGAGGCGTGTCGACGGAGATCGCACCAGCGACGGATTCCGCTGTCGAATCTCTCATCGTCGGCGAGCAGTTGCCGGTCCAGGCGGTGGAAGAATCCGTCCAGGTGACGGCCGATCTGGAGGGCACCACAGCCGTCGGCGGCGGCAGTGAGCGTGGGATGCTGCCGCTGGAGGAGGTCCCGGTCGGCGAGCAGGTGACATTCCGCCCTCACCGATTAGAGTATTTAGGGATTTGTGTTGGCGGTTAGTGTTTTGTCAGTGCATAGGATTGTCTCTTAGTTGTTAGGGTTTGCTAACAGTTAGGGTTTGTTAGATCCGACTAGGGTTTTATCATGAGACTGGATACAGCAGGCACGGTACATGTTTTAATTTATTGATGTCCAGTCTTGTAAATTTGTAGATGCGTTCCGTTCATTAATATAAGACGTTTTAGCTGTTTGTAGATTCATCTAGTTTAGTATGTATCTAGTCTACTTTTAGTATATAGGTTCACTCATTATTGTGTGTATCTAGTCCCACTTTAAAATGTGTTAAACGTCTTATATTTATGAAAAGAGGTAGGTAGTAGTACTATTTAGGGATTGTTGTGGGTACTAATTTATTGTTAGATTTGATTTGGGTTTTGGTTTGATGCAGCTTAATTTGTAGATTAAAATACGCCAGTAATCTGTTTTCCTTGCCTCCCTGTCCAGATTATTTACCCTATTATAGTAACATGTCCTCCAATCGAATTAGTAAGTGCCATCCATCCAATTCTGCAACATATTTTGAAAGACCCCATTAATTATTGCGTAGACTTTAGGTGTTGATATTGTTTGAGAAAGTTATTTTAGAACGTTATTTTGTGGCATGCCCTAATTAGAGTAATTTTTGGACCAATTTAGGTGCATATGCAGTTATTTTAGTATGTCACCTTTAATTAAATCTAACAATAAAACCTGAGGTACATCCTTATTCCATTATTATCTAGGGTTAGTGGAATATTTTAGATTCTAGGGTTTGTATATGCAACTTAGGGTTTGTCGTTGTATCAGTGTGTGGTTTGTAGATGCAGATTAGGGTTTGTAGATGTAATTAGTGTATATATTCACTCATTTTGCTCCGTATGTAGTCCGTGTGCAAATAGGTAAAACATCTCATATTATGATACGGTGAATCACCTTAGATGATTTTTTACTGTTAGAAAAATATCATTTTGTTGCGAAATGACATATTCAGCAAGTTTATCAAAGATAGTGCAAATGTGGTTTGATATATGATAATATGAATTAAATGCATGGTTTGTCACTCCTATCGGATCGGAGGGAGTATTATAATTATTTATTACTGCTAGTTCAAAATCTTAATGCACATGTGGTTTGATGGAGGGTTCATTATAAAATCTGACAGGTTAGTTTTGGAAAGTTAGGTTTTTTTTGCTTATGAATTGTTTTTCGAAATAACATTATTTGACTTGACGTCATTGATTAGGCTACGATGATCGCATCTGCCTACAGGAGGAGGTTCATCGCACCGCGGGAGAATCACCGCGGGTCTGTTTTTATTGCCTTTCATTTCCGGTTCTTTTTACCCTTGTTACTTTAATCGAGATCACCTTTCATTATTTTGAACTACCGACTGATAATCCGCGTAATGCTTCGTCTACAGGGAGGGGTTCATTGTCCCTGGACCTGCTCCATCCGAGGAGCAGCTGACATCGCTCAGGATCCAACTGGCTGAGCGTTCAGATCAGTTAGTTCATGCCCTGCAGGAATCCAAAAAGTATCTCGACAGGGAGGTTGCTGCTACAGAGAAAGTGTTTGAGCTGCAGGAGAAGCTGATGCAGTGCACAGACGAGAAGAAGGACTTGATGTTGACCATCATGGACTTGATTAGGAAGAATGATCTGCTGAATTCACATGTGGAGCTCCAGTGCAAGGAAAATTTGCTCCTTCAGGAGCAGAATTTGCTCCTTCGCAAGCACCTTGAGATGGCCAGAAAGGTGTTTGTAGAACTTCCAGGTCGATCGGATGCCTAAGTATTTTAAGTTTTAGTTTGAGTCTTGTGTATGCCAGTAGGAGGGAAAGAACTGATGCTGCAGCTGATAGTTCTGAATGTTGCTATTGTGTCTACGTTAAGTTGCTTGTGGTTATGGTCTGTAAGAACTGAAGTAGTATTGTTAAAGACGAAGGGAGGTTCCCAGTATCTGGTGTACGCCGGTGAGACTGCCGCTCCCCTTCTCCTCCGATCGTATGTCTGTAGTCTGAGCACATAATTTTGTTGTTGTACTGACCTTGCCTATTTTGTTGGTTAATTTCTTTTCATCACTATAAGAGGAGATCAATTTACTGTAATGTATGTGTAGAGAAACCAAACTGATTTAAAGTAATAGATTGATCGTTTCAAAAAAAAAAGTTGGTTAATTTCCTTTCATCACTATAAGAGGAGATCAATTTACTGTAATGTATGTGTAGAGAAACCAAACTGATTTAAAGTAATAGATTGATCGTTTCAAAAAAAAAAGTAGTACATTGATACATTTTTTACGGGATTGACTTTCCGGTGTGGAGTTTGGATGGCCAGCAATAAAATTGGGCTTGGCCCGCTCGGTGTGAAGTTTAGGCATCGTTTTCTTAGCAACGGAGATTGGTTTTCTAGCGATCGTAACCATCACAGAGGCACTATAAATTGTAGAAAATTCAAAAAATTGTAAAACCTTCACATTCTCTATATGGTTGCTTAGGATATCACGTGTAAAAAATTTGAGGTGATTTGGTGGCTGTCGAAAAAATCACCTTCTTAGAAAAGCTGGTTTAAGTGAGACCGGACGACCTGTCCCTAAGAAGGTGATTTTTTCGACATCCACCAAATCACTCCAAAATTTTTGTACATGGTGCCTAACATGTACTCCCTCCGTTCCATATTACTTGACTTCTAAATGGATGTATCTAGACACGAAATGAATCTAGGGACATCCATTTAGGAGTCAAGTAATATTGAACGGAGGGAGTAGTAAACAGGAATACCAAAGAAAAACTGAAAAATTGGAAGTTTACACTGCCCCTTTAAGGTCAATTTCAGGGTTTTAACCTCAGTTTCACTGAGGCACTATAAATTGTAGAAAATTCAAAAAATTGTAAAACCTTCACATTCTCTGTATGGTTGCTTAGGATATCACGTGTAAAAAATTTGAGGTGATTTGGTGGCTGTCAAAAAAATCACCTTCTTAGAAAAGCTGGTTTAAGTGAGACCGGACGACCTGTCCCTAAGAAGGTGATTTTTTCGACATCCACCAAATCACTCCAAAATTTTTGTACATGGTGCCTAACATGTAGTAAACAGGAATACCAAAGAAAAACTGAAAAATTGGAAGTTTACACTGCCCCTTTAAGGTCAATTTCAGGGTTTTAACCTCAGTTTCACTGAGGCACTATAAATTGTAGAAAATTCAAAAAATTGTAAAACCTTCACATTCTCTGTATGGTTGCTTAGGATATCACATGTAAAAAATTTGAGGTGATTTGGTGGCTGTCGAAAAAATCACCTTCTTAGAAAAGCTGGTTTAAGTGAGACCGGACGACCTGTCCCTAAGAAGGTGATTTTTTCGACATCCACCAAATCACTCCAAAATTTTTGTACATGGTGCCTAACATGTAGTAAACAGGAATACCAAAGAAAAACTGAAAAATTGGAAGTTTACACTGCCCCTTTAAGGTCAATTTCAGGGTTTTAACCTCAGTTTCACTGAGGCACTATAAATTGTAGAAAATTCAAAAAATTGTAAAACCTTCACATTCTCTGTATGGTTGCTTAGGATATCACGTGTAAAAAATTTGAGGTGATTTGGTGGCTGTCGAAAAAATCACCTTCTTAGAAAAGCTGGTTTAAGTGAGACCGGACGACCTGTCCCTAAGAAGGTGATTTTTTCGACATCCACCAAATCACTCCAAAATTTTTGTACATGGTGCCTAACATGTAGTAAACAGGATTACCAAAGAAAAACTGAAAAATTGGAAGTTTACACTGCCCCTTTAAGGTCAATTTCAGGGTTTTAACCTCAGTTTCACTGAGGCACTATAAATTGTAGAAAATTCAAAAAATTGTAAAACCTTCACATTATCTGTATGGTTGCTTAGGATATCACGTGTAAAAAATTTGAGGTGATTTGGTGGCTGTCGAATCTGTACCCACATGAACTGCCACTACTATCTGTCTAGGTCTAGCTCTACCAACTAGGTGACATGTGGACCCCATGTGCGACAGTACTTCTGGCTATCTAGGACACAAATGCACCACTAGCATCAATCTATGTGAATCCTCCGAACATGTATTTGTAGGTAAAAATTGTAAAATTTCAAAAAAAAAGTTGGCATGGGTTCCATGGTGATCGGACCAGGGCAAACCATACAGCCTTGTTAAAGCATCTGATTAAGGAGGTACACGACGACAATGACTCTATGTGTTGATCTCTAGTGCGCGTGATAAACTATCGTATTAATATATGAGTTCAACTCAAGTGCCCATGTTATATTTCGTGTCTTATTTGACAGACAATGCTCATTTTAGCTTTATCTTTTTATTTCAGTTTCTTTATTTGTAGAGTAGATCCCCTATATATCTTTGTTTGTATAGGTGAGTTTCTAGGGTTAGGGTTCATTGAGTTCTTCCGTGGAAATTGAGGATATATTTTGGTTCCGCTTCAAATCAAATTGAGATTTTTCTTAAATTTTCGTGAAATATGTTGTACGGCATAATGATCTCATGCTTTTTACACGGCCCATAAAACAAACTATACCACAGAATTAACCTCACTTTCACAGAGGCACTATAAATTGTAGAAACTTCAAAATATCAATTTTTTTGCAAATGGTCCCAAGTTGTGACCTTGTTCCCATGAAAAAAATATGGATATATTTAGAGTAGGTCGAAAAAATGACATGCTTAGCAACGGAGCCATTTGGCCCTGGATTTGGACCTACTTTTGCTGACGTGTGCCGGTTGACGTCATTGGACACGAAACGTCGCGACATATATGGAAGCATCCACCGCAGCGCCTTCCCCCATCTCCCATTTCCCCCCCCAAATTAGGCAAAAAAAAACCCCACTTCCTCTCTCCCTCCGCCGACCAAGAGAAGCCCGAACCGCTTCCGGCCATGACCAACGACGGCGACGCCGCGGCAGATCCTGTGCCGCAGATGCATTCTCGAGGCGTATCGGAGGGCGTCGAAGGCTCGGGAGGCGTGTCGACGGAGATCGCACCAGCGACGGATTCCGCTGTCGAATCTCTCATCGTCGGCGAGCAGTTGCCGGTCCAGGCGGTGGAAGAATCCGTCCAGGTGACGGCCGATCTGGAGGGCACCACAGCCGTCGGCGGCGGCAGTGAGCGTGGGATGCTGCCGCTGGAGGAGGTCCCGGTCGGCGAGCAGGTGACATTCCGCCCTCACCGATTAGAGTATTTAGGGATTTGTGTTGGCGGTTAGTGTTTTGTCAGTGCATAGGATTGTCTCTTAGTTGTTGGGGTTTGCTAACAGTTAGGGTTTGCTAGATCCGACTAGGGTTTTATCATGAGAGACTGGATACAGTAGGTACGGTACATGTTTTAATTTATTGATGTCCAGTCTTGTAAATTAATATAGGACGTTTTACCTGTTTGTAGATTCATCTAGTTTAGTATATATCTAGTCTACTTTTAGTATATAGGTTCACTCATTATTGTGTGTATTTAGTCCCACTTTATTTGATGCAAGTGTGTTTATTTGATGTATTGCCCACTGAATTAAATTACTTGCTTCTTAGTATCTATTTTGTTTACGTATTTTTAATATATTAGATGTATTGATCCTGGATTAAATTACTTGCTCTAAGTAAATAGGGTTTGCTTGTATGACTTTGTTTCATGTGTTTACTAGTAACTGTTGTGCATTTAGCTTAGTTGAATTTCGATGTTACTGCCTTGATTATGATTTATTTCCTTTGGCTACATATAAATTAGTGTATCTGTACTTATGGAATGGATCGGAAACTTTATTTAACTTGTTATTGCATGAATCTAAAACAGGGTGCTGCTGGCCAGAAGAGGAAGGTGGGCGAGAACTATGATGAGCCCTACCTCTCCGATGACTCCTCTGATGACACTGTCTCTGTGAGTTCGATTTAAAACTCGTAGTTATCACAACTGTGCATGTGATGTTGTTGTCCAGCTGATGTGATGAATGCATACTAACTTGTTGTCTTCTTTTAAATTTTGTGTTTGATTAGTACCAATCTGCTGCTTCTGATGCATCCTCCGATGGTGATGTGAACAAGTACAACTATGAGTCGTACAAGGTTCATGCCGAGATGAAGATCTGGGATCAGGGACCTGGTGCATACATGAAGCCTGATGGGACCTACTTCTGCCAGTTTCATACCAGTAGGAGGATTCCTAGGGATGGCAGGAGGAATGGTCTAGTGCAGCATGTTCAAGCGGCCTCTCTTAGAGGTGTTTCTCTTCGTGATAAGGCCAACCATGCTGCCCTCCTGGCGGTATTGGATGCATGAGGGGTGAATGAAGGCGTCATCTATATAGTTGTGATGATGTTGATTTTGCTGTAATTATGTGTGGAAGACTTCGCCCTCCTGAAGGGGCCTGAAAGACCGATGCTAACATCTTATGTTGGATGTGTTGGAACTACTAAGTTGTATTGTTTGATGCTACCATATTATAATGTCTATGTTTATCTATGTCAATGCCTTGTTAATGTTTGCATAGTTATCAATTTGTGACTTTAGAAATTTAGGTAGCTCAATGAAGTGCTGGTAGGTAGTTAATAAAAAGGTTGCACATTATGGAAAATGTTGTTACGACATAACAATTCATGCGGGTCGAGACACTTCTTTCTATTCTGTCCTATGGAACACATGCTCGATAAACATCTTACCGCAAATCAATTCCATGAATAGTTTCAAATTTTATAACCACATATGTATTACAAATATTAATTAAGACAAATTAGAAAAAAAGGAAATAAGTGGACAGCGAGTGGGTTGCTTGGAAGTCTGGCACAATCCTCAATCAGTCTGTGGGGAATGGAGGCCCAAATTGGAAATTTGAGGAAAGGAAATATTATAAGGAATTGGATTCGGAATGGAGTTATGTGAATCGTTCTCGTCGTTCAGACTTTGATCGGATTCAGTTTGGATCATCTTCTTCAGCTACGGTGCCTGTGGCTTCAGTTTTTTCTCGTTTGAAGTTTCCTACAGTTACTCCTTCGGCGGGATCAGAGGAAATTCAAATTCCCATCAACTCTGGTTATGAGGAGTTTAATAGGCCATCTTTTGCCCAACAAACTGAAACTGAAACATAAGAGATTCTTACATAACAATATAATAGAGATCCTTACATAAGAGGTTCACAACCTGACCACAGGTCATTACATAAGAACAAGTTCATCACATAACCTAACAACTTTTAAAGATAAATTAAAAGATTCCTCCTCCTTTACCCGGGCTTGGAACCGGCTACCAACTTTTAAAAAGATGATAGGCGGAGTTACCCACCCCCAAAAACCCCCAAAAATAGAATAACTAAGCTATGGTAGTTCTAAGCATTTCAGATAACTTATTAATATCAAACATCAACCCTAATCCGAGCTGTTTTGGATAACTTATTAATAACAAACATCAATCTAATGCTTCTTGGTCCTCTTGTAATTCTTCTTTGTAGGATCTGTCGCGCCGTCTAACATGTATGTCACTAGGGCCACATGCCTTGCCCTAATCCGAGATGTACGGCCATAATTCGATGTGGATACAGCATGTTCTATAAGGCTGTCCTTTTCGCAGTTCTGCAGCTTATCATCAAAAGGGCATTTAAATGTTCCGTTGACAAAAACCTTGTGGGTTCCATTCTTCAGCTCTAATAATTTCTTTTCGATGTACTGGGTATCGTCATCACTGTTGAGCGTGGTATCAGATCCATCCTGAAGTGGAAAATAACACATCATTACAATGCAAATATACAACATATAATTCATACCAACATGTATATCGACGAACATGTATATCGACAGTGGCATTAGGGTTAGTCTAACTGAGTGGCGGATCCAACCAGGATAAAAGATTACCCAACCCTAAATTCATACCGAATCATCCTCATCTTCGTCAAAGATGAAGTCGTAGGGGGAGATCAGGTCGTTCAGTTCCAAGGGTCTTTTCTCTCTCGGTGCAGCACTGGATACTTCTATCTCCGCCACCTTGACGGCCGCGGCGGCGCTGCCGTCGCCATCGACCCTCTTAGAAAAGGCAAAGCCTACCTTTCCACATCCGCTATCCTTGTCCATCGGCGACTGCTCGCTGGCGACGACGGCGTGAGTAGATGGTGCGGCGGTTCTTGGATGCACCAGGCGTTGAGGGTTTATATACAAGTTACTGGGCGCAAAATGGCCCAAAGCATAAGTAGCCGGGCAGCCCAGTTATTGGCTGCCGATGGGCTGCTCTAACGGGCTGGGCTAACTGCTCCAACCTAAACGTGCCGTGCAAGATGGCGATGGAAGGAGTAGATCGTACCTGTTCAGAACACGATCCCATCTAACCCTTTCCCAACCCTATATAAACTTGGCCGTCAGCACACGATGTCAACAATCCATAGCCCTAGCCCTCCTCTAGAGATCGCCCTAGCCCTCCTCTAGAGATCGCCATGACTCCCTGGAATCCGTCGTCTAACCCTTCTAAACCATCAGCAAGGACGAAGGAACGCGCAGTTGACATGGCATTTGCCATGGCACTTCGGAAGCATCGCGAAAACAATCCCGTAAGTTTAGGGTCTATGCTAAATCGTCAAAGGTCGAAACTTTGTATACTCTGTTTTATGCTAGTAGGTCTTCTGTTCTTTAGTTGCCGTAGCTACTGCTGATGAGTCTTTTTGTTGGCACTTATGTACAGTGCTCTAGATCGCACTGTATTGCACAGGAGTAGCTTATATATAGATCGCACTGTATGTTCTATATTGGCACTTTTGGCTTCACGCTCTCATGACAGTGCTCGCACAGATTGCACCACAAACATATATAGTTAACTTATATTTACACTAGCAAATTAGATTAATTTATCTAGAAGAAATTCTGATTTTGTTTTGGTTTGGAACCGTTGGCAAGATTTATATATTTTTTAAGTTGCCAATTAGATAATTCTATTTCAAATTATTCGTACACTTTCTGAATAAAGAGTTTTAGTATTTCTTTGTACACGTGTATTAAAATATATATACCACTAATCACAATTCTTTCATCATGCAGTTGATTCAGTTTGGCAAGACTATAATAAACAATAATTATCTAGGAGCTGGAGAGGTAAATTCTTTACCATTTATTTTATTTGGACTGCCTTATCTCTATAATATTTTTCTAAGACATAGCCCACTTCAGTTCGTTGAGGACCTGCTGCGGCCTGTGAAGCACATACCAAAGGCTACACCTGCACAGCAACAGGAGGATGATCAGGTACATGACTTAAAACCTAGTAAAAACAATCTTTCATACAAGCAGTAAATTTTTTGCATGGTTCTGATCATTTCTTCCTTGTAGATTAAGGTACTGTTGGTGCAAGTCCTCAACGAAATCAAAGCCATTGGATCGCAAATTCAGGAGACAGCGGCCCAACGATTTCCACGGGATGATTCACTAGAAAAAAAGGTGGATGAGATGCTCCGTCATCAGATTATGCATAGCAATAAATTGGATGATCTTGTTGCAGAATTTAATGTAAGTCACTATTATTAAGTAAATGGGAGATGTTATTCGCATATTATGTTTCGAAATACTTTAGAAAAAGCCCAACTTGTTTCACATAGCCGGTCGCACTAACACAACTATATTTTTGTTGAAGAACCACCGATACGGTGTATTTGATGCCCGACGCTCAACCGTTGGGGACATCCATATTCCTGATCTGGGACAACAAAAGGATGGCACTCAGGTCTACAAAGAAAACAGAACACCTGTTGATGACATGAAGATCCGGCCGAAGAAACTGGTTGATCATTTTTACGTACACATCTGACTCATCTTGTGAATTTTTCATTTTAAGTTTTGCAAGTAACACCTGATGCTTTTAACATACAGGACGACATAGACTATACCAATGAGAAGGCTGATGGTCCGGAGATCAATGAAGAGGATGACCTGAAACAGCCTCCAAAAGATGAAGATATTATGTTACCAGTTGATGCACATTGCCCCATTGACTCCATGGTCCCTGACTCCATGGACACCGACATATTATTGGTATGATTGGTTCATGATATCGGTTTTTAATTTTAATTTACTCACAAACCTGACACATCCATTTTTTTACTTTATGTAGATTCGAGAAAAGCCAAGCACTTCTGACGCCAAAATTTTGCCAATGAAATCCAAATTCATCAATGTCATCACATTTGATGGCGATGATGTACGGCAGTCCAAGGTTGAAGCTTCCAAATTTAAGGCGATGGTAAAGTTGGAGCCAGAAAGTGAATCTGACAGCAACCAGAAGCGTGTTACCAGTCGTGCCAAAAACGTCTCCTCATTACCCAAACCCAGCAAGAAAATCAATGACACGACGGCTATTTCTGATGATTGCAGTACTTCCCCTTCTATGAAAAAGAGGAAAACCCCATTCAAGTCTCTAAAAGACATGACAAAGGATTGTAAAGATATGTTGAAGAGTATGGAGCAGTTTAATCAGGAAATCGTAGCAGAACGTATCAACACTGAAGACAACGACACAAAGATGGTGATAGTTGATGACATTGTGCTGAAACAGAAGAACCTGCGATGCCTCACTCAGGAAGGTGCAACACCATACGATAAATGGTTGGAGGACGACGTAAGCCAAATTGCAAATTAGCTGTGTTTTTTTCACGCATATTCAACTTTCATTTAGTACGATACAATTAACCAGTTTTTTTGTATCTGAAGGTCATTGATGCTGCTATTGAGATCCTACGGCGTAATAACCCTCGAGACATAAGGGAGGGCCAACTGGTGTACGTTGAGAGGGCGGCCAATGTCAGTATTCTTGCAAGAGATGGAAGGATTCGTGAGATCCACGACGAAGTTTTAGCTGGCAAGCATGGAACAACGAAAGGCGACAACTACCTACAACATGACCTGGTAAAATACAACAGCAGCCATAAAGACGTAAATCAAATTCTTTTATTTGTACACCGTTCTAACTAATTATTCATCCAGGTTCATTTGCCTACCAACATGTGCAACATCCACTGGTTCCTGTTGGTTGTGAACCCCAGAAGAAGGGAGATTCAAATTCTGGATTCTCTCTTCAGGAACATAGAGCGACGTCAAATAGATGACACTGTGAGAAATATTTCCTATTTATTTAAATAATCATAGAATTTATCACGTTACACTGAACTAACAAACTAGTCAAACTATCATGCAGCTTAATGGGATGGAAGCACATCTGAGGGCTGCGCTGCGCATCAACGGAGCGCTTAATAGTACCTGGCCTGACGTTAACGTGACCCAATGGCCTAAGAAGATTTATGATGTGCCAAGACAGTTGGACGAGTAAGAAAACACATACTTTTGCTTTTTTTTTGTTAACAACTGAATTGATGATAACAATTTTTCTTTTCAGACATTCGTGTGCACTCTTCATGTTGAAGAACATCCAGTTTTGGACAGGAACAGAGCTGTCATCAGATTATGACCAAGTACATACCCTTACCTTTGTTAATGTCAATTTTCTAAAATAGAAATATACTAAAATCTACTCCTATGCAGGACTGCATCAAGCAGTACAGAAAAGAGCTTCCTGTTGTTCTTCTGCAAAGTCCGCACAATACGTGCAAATCTATGAAAAGGATCAAGAGACTCTCGGAGTCGGCCAAGGAGGAGTCTGCCAAGGCAGAAGATGCAGAAGCGAATGGAGGTGGAGCAGAAGATTCGAGCAGTTAGCTTAGCTATGTCTTCCATTTGAGTTTGAAGTAGATAGACTTTGGGGTGTAGTGGCGGTTTTAGTCCCGTAGAAGGTTTCCCCATTGCCTTCACGTCTGTTTGCGGATGACTCGAGTTTATTCAAGCTACATTTCTTGTCATGCATTTAATTCAAGGAATTTTATTGAAGTTTATTCAAGCTTGCATTTTTTGTTGCATCCACAAGCAGTGGCAGACATGTCAATGAACTCAAGCATGAAACTGCAGTACTCTACAGCAAGAAAGCAACTTGCTGCTACTCCTAAAATGCAAGTAACATTTCCTGGCACTATGCAAGCACAAATAATCCTAAACTAGAGTACAATTTCATTTCTGCAACTCTACAGCAAGCAAGCAAGCAAGAAAGCAACTTGTTGTTCAGCAACCAACTCTACAGCAAGAAAGCAACTTGTTGTTCAGCAAGCAACTCTACAGCAGGAATAAAGTAGCCAGGTATCTGGCTGTTGTCCAGGGCAAATAACATTAAACCACTATCCGGGAAGATGCAAACATCATTGATAGAACCACCATCAGGATCAAAGCTAGTCATGTTATTTCCATATTAAAGTAAAAGTAACACAAGGTTATCATCGAACAAAGAAATGAGGTCACCAATTACCAGAGAAGGATGAAAAACTCACCGTATTCGGATCCCAATCTCTTACTATATGCTTATCAGCAGTTATCAGTTTAGGTTCGGTAGAATTAAGTGACTGGTGCCATTTGATATTCAGAATTGGGCTGCCATACCTGTAATACAAAAATGATTACACATGTAACAAAATAAATATCAGCTATTTCTCACTATGTTAAGGATTTAGTAGAGCTTGATCTCCCTGTTATCGAAAGCTTTTTTTATGTCAAGTTGCCAGATTCAGCTAAAAACAGAATGCAGATTTGAAGGCGTAGTGTAATTATATCAGCTCCATGTGGTGCTCTTTCTGTTGTATGTAATACACAAGTTACTGCTGCTAGCACTTGTTAACAAACAGAGGAGACAGCCCACACTACATAAAAAATATTGCAAGCCATAATACTAAGTTCAGAACACAAGATCAAAAAATCTCCTGCTACTCCATCAAGAAACATGCATTACTCTGCAATAAAGACACTGCAAATGGAAATTTTAGCCGTCCTCCAAGATGGAGTATTTCATTCAAAGCTACTGACCTACACCAAACTTAAGCTACTGCAAACGAAGCAAACAATAGCAGTACCACAAGGTCTGAACCAAATCTGGGGGCTGTCAAACAAGTAGTCAAACGTTGTATGGCTACTGCACCACAACAAGGTTCAGTTTGCTAAGGCAGTGCTACTCCAGGATACACAATTCATATTTAAAGAAATTAAGCAAGCTTGTAAAATTAAGCAAGATTGCAAGCATTTTTTCAGTACCAAGTTCAGCTACTGCTACTCTTACTATTGCTACAACAAGATCAACCGCTATACTCCTACCACGATCAAGAAGAGGGGACGTACCCGACGCACGACGCCGTCTTCACACGAATCCTCGCCGGCCTAGGCCTCTCCATAAGTTCACAAACATGTCGTTGTCCTGAGCAAGAATGTCGTTGTCAAGGAGCATAAGTTCACAACATACACAGAGACACAAGGAGCATAAGTTCACAAACATGTCGTTGTCCTGAGTAAGAATGGCTAGCACAAGAAACGATCCATCATCGAGAGCACACACATGGAAGGAAAGAGAGAACCTTATTGTTGGACGAGCTCCTCGCATCCATAGTCCGTTGCCGGATCTGGAGGGAGGCCGGGCTTGGTGTCCTCGTCCTCCTTATCTGCACGGGAATGGCAGGGGGCATGAGCACGATACGAACGAAATCGAGAGTCTGGAGGTGGGGAGGAGATGGGATGGGAGCTTACAGTGGCGGTCAGCTACCCCCCTTTTTAAAAAGGACCAACTTGTCATTGTCGGTAAGGGGTCTTCGATGTTTCCAGGTTTCTTTCTCAAATAAGCTATGAATGGCAACGATCAAGAAACGGAGTTAGTCCACAAACTAGGAAATGAAAGTGTGACGAACAATACAATGAGCACTTACTCAATGTAGGGTTGTACTTCCGTCGTGTTCTTCAAGACATAAGATGTAATGCTCGTCCACTCATCATATGATAATTTCCTCTTCTTGTGGCCACTTGATTTTCCACCGGCCCCGATGAAAATGCTAAGTTCGGGCAGATCTTCCGGGTTGGCGATATTCAAACGAGGCACTGGATTATGAACAGTGGTAAGAGCGTCACTATAGAACTTGGTGGTGAAGTTTGACACCTCCTCGTTTAGTGTTGCCTCAGCTATGGATGCTTCGATTTTGCATTTGTTCGTGCTTTTCTTTCGAAGGACCTTTTGCTCTCTCTCAGTGGCAAACATCCAACGGGTCTGCACAGCCCCCCCCCCCCCCCCAATCTTGCCTCGGTCGGGAGATGCAACAACAAATGTTGCATGGGATTAAACATGCCTGGTGGAAATATAGCCTCTAGCTCGCAGAGCAACTCAGGTGTCTGTGCCTCCAACTCTTTTACCACGGCGACATCTAATTCTTTAACACAAAGCCGGCGGAAGAAATAGCTCAACTTTGCCAAGACTAGCCAAATTTGCTCATCGATATAGCCTCGAAACATGACCGGCATTATCCGCTCGATCCATACGTGATAGTCATGACTCTTGAGCCCACCTATCCGCAGCCCAGCCAAAAGAGACAGGGGAAGTAGCTCCTGCCCGAGCCCTGTCCTACAGCAACTCTCCCGTCGTCAACCTCACTGCATATCCTGCCAATGTTATCACAAATACATTTAATAACTAACAAAATAATAATGAATAACCCTAACCCTCCCTAACCCTAACCCTAACAACAACTAACCCTAAACCTAACCCTAACTACAACTAACAACACTAACAAAACAGTAGCAAAATCGAGCTAATTAATAACTAAAATTGAAAAGAAAAAAACTAACCTTTAATTAGCAGGGGAGCTCGGCCGGGAGGAGCAGGGGAGCTCGGCCGGGAGGAGCACAGCCGGGATGGGGGAGCTGGCGCCCGGGAGGAGCACGGCCGGGCGGCGGACGGGGCGGCGACGAGAGGGCGGACGGGGCGGCGGAGATGGCGGGCGGTGGGAGGAGATGGAGGGCGGGCGGGATCTCCTCCGAGTGCGGGCGGGCGGGCGACGGCGCCGCGGGCAGAGAGGGCGGCAGCCGGGCGGCGGCAGGGGGCTTGTCGAGGGCGGGCGGCAGGGGGCTTGTCGAGGACGGAGGCCGGCGAGAGGGAGAGGAAGGAGGCGCACCCTAGCGCCGCCGTCGCCGCCGTCTCTGCTGGTGTCCTAACCCTAACGAATGAAATGATTAAGTGTAATGTCTATATTACCCTGACGTTTGAATTTTGAATAAGTGTAATGTCTATATTACCCTACAATTTATTCGAGCGGGAAAAAGTTTATTATTTAAACCAGTGTTTTGACTAAACAACCCTAATACTACACGAAAAAGTGTGTAGTATATCATCCCCCGACCGCCGGATTAAGGCCCACGAACGGTCCAGGTTACTTGGATGTACCGTAGCATGTCTCTTTGTCTTTGTTGCACAGGTCGCACAAAATGTCTTTTCACCGCGGATTTTTTTTGTGCTACGATGAAATATGTTGAACTATCTCCATATTTATTTTGAAATTTTTTGACATTTGAAAAATGGTTATTTTGGGTCATGGGTGCAGATGCACCTATGACCCGAAATGGATTTCCGCATGACGGCTGCCTACTGTTTCAAGTATGGACGTGATGAGGAGACCAGTAACCCTTTTGTTTTGCTTCTTCACCGGCAGTCGAGAATGCTTCTTCTTTGATAAAGGTGAAATCAAGCGAGAGCAACCGTGCTTTTTTTCTTGATTATACACTGAGATGAACACGCGCCTACGATTAGCATGGAGACTGGATTATATTTCCCCATAAAGTTGGCCATCACTCCATCAGCGTGCAGCCTTCTTGTAATCACCGACACAACGTACCCAACTGCGACGCCATCATCCACCTCGAGCTGCGAAGCTATAGCGTGCATCCAATTTCAGAATATGCACCCTCGAGCTGCGAAGCTATAGCGTGCGTCGGTGTCTGGCAGTTGTGTGGATGACGAGACTCCGCTGCTTGTGTGATTTTTTTGGCAAGTTTTTCCTCATAAAACTGGACCGCTCTGTACGGTTTTTGGGCCAGGTTTTCCTATAAACTAGGTCAATTTGGTCATCTCGATCTCTCTCTCCTCTATCGCAATCAATATAGCAGCTCTCCTGCGGTTATTCAAAAAAAAAAGAATATGCTTCAGATGACCATGGTCCCGACTGAGTCGTTCAACATCTGATCATGACCGTAGACGGCTGACTATGAGTGCAGTGCAGATCACGCTTCTATTCCATCGAGGATGATATCACTCGAGACATGATGGCTATGTACTAACAGAGACACGAGTTCCGGCAAACATTTCGTCTATAATATACAGCAGTCAGCAGAAACATCACATGAGCGATTTATGTTTGCATTGCTGTCGTTGCCAAACAGGCCTAGCTCTCTCTCGCACTGACGGAGGTAGAAGAAGAAGAAGTCAACAGGATTTTTCCGGCGCACAAACGTCTCGGCGCACAGACGCGTATTTCTNTGTGTCTTCTGACCATCACCGATGTCGACCTCAATATACCTAGAGGACTTGCACTTGAGACAGTATTTTTCAGCGATGTGTTCTTTTCTAAATAACATGCAGCCCTTTGGACAAGCATCTATCGGCTCATATGGCATCTTAAGTGAACCGAGGATTTTCTTTGACTCGTACATGTTCTTTGGCAGAAGGTGTCCCTGTTGGGAATATGCCCTAGAGGCAATAATAAAATGGTTTATTAGCATATTCATGTTTATGATAATAGTTTATTCTCCATGCTATAATTGTATTAATCGGAAACATAATACATGTGTGGAATATAAACAAACAGGTGTCCCTAGTAAGCCTCTACCGGACTAGTTCGTTAGTCAAGAGATGGTTAGAGTTTCCTAACCATGGACTTGTTATAGTCACTTGATAACGGAGTCATATCATTAGGAGTAATGATGTGATGGACAAGACCCGATAATAAAGAGTTGCAATTGATCGTGTCACAACAGTTTTATTGCCAACACTTTTAGTATGCCAAGTATAGTTTCCTTAGACCATGAGGTTATGTCACTCCCGTTTACCGGAGGAATGCTTTGTGGACATCAAACGTCACTTCGTAACTGGGTGATTATAAAGGTGGCTTTCAGGTATCTCCGATGGTATTTGTTGGGTGACATGAATCAAGACTGGGATTTGTCCTTCCTTGTGACGGAAAAGATATCTCTGGGCCCTCTCGGTAATATAGCATCAGAAAGGTTGCAACCATGTGATTAAGTGTTAATCACAGAGATCCTATATTATGGACGAGTAAAGAGAATTTGCCAGGTAACGAGATGAAACTAGATATGGAGATATCGACGATCAAATCTCGGGCAAATTAAATATCGGTGAGACAAAGGGAATCGTATATGAGATTAAGAATCTCCGGCATCGTGGTTCAATCGAAAAGGAACTTCGTTGAATATGTAGGAGTCAATATGGGCATCCCGGTCCCGCTGTTGATTATTGATATGATCATGTCTGCATGTTCTCGAACCCGTAGGGTCACACACTTAACGCTCCGATGTAGCTAGGGTTAGCGATGAGATAATTGATGGTATGAATGAATATTGATTCGGAGTCTCGGATAGGATCCCAGACATCACGAGGAGTTCCGGAATGGTCCGGAGAATAAGATTCATATAAGGAAAGTGGTTTCCGGAGGTATCGGAAAAGTTCCGGGAATTTTTCGGCAGAGTACCGGAATATTCTAGAAGGTTCTAGAGGAGTCTAGAAGTGGGGCCCATAGGAGTATGGGGCCCACGTGGCATGAAGGGGTGGTGGACTGGCCTAAAGGGCCAGCCGCACCACCTGCCCCAAAGGGGCCCATGCAGGCCAAAGGGGCCCAAGGGGAGGCGCCCCAACTTGGGGGCCAAGGAAAGGGGGGGCCGGCCAGCCCTCCCCAAACCCTAGCACGCCCCTCCCCTTGCCTCCACCTATAAAAGGAGGGGTGGGGGTGCGGCACACCTGAGCCAAGGCTGCCCTAGCCGCACCCCACCCTAAACCCTAGCCGCCGTGCGCCACCTCTCTCCCCGGAGGGCTGCCGCACTCCACCTCTTCTTGGCGCCACCCCTCCCGTAGGGCTGCCGCCATCTCCTCCACCATAGATGCTGCACCACCCCTAGCCGTAGGGCTGCTGCACCATGCCCTCCTCTCCCTCTCCTCTTGCTTGGCTTGGCGAAGCCCTGCTCGTGGAGACTACACCATCAACGCCACCACAACCGTCGTGGTGCCGAGATCCATCTAGCCATCTCCACCTTGCTTGCGGGATCAAGAAGGAGGAGATCTACATCGAGCCGTACGTGTGGATACCGCGGAGGTGCTACCCCTTGTGGCACTTCGTCGGATTGGACTTCGAGGAAATACATCTCCTCGCAACTAGATGAGTCTAGTTGCGGGGATCGACTAGCCAACCCCTGCACCGACAAAACGCGTTTGTTGATCTTCAAGGGTAAGAGATTGGATCTCATCTTCGCTACCTTCGTCTAATAGATCTAGATCCTTGGGGTTTCTTCCGCTCGTTTCGTAGGAAATTTTTTTTGTTTTCTATGCTACGACCCCAACAGTGGTATCAGAGCCTAGATCTATTCGTAGATGTTGGTGCGATTAGAACACAAGTGTTGTGGGCGTTGATATTTTATGTTGCTACCTTCTCGCGTGCACTTTGCGTCTTTGCGGTATTGTGAGATGAAGCGGCCCGGACCAACCTTACTCGTCCACGCACGAGAGACCGGTTCCACGATTGACATGCAACTTGTTTTGCATAAGTGGCTGGCGGGTGTCTGTTTCTCTTGCTTTAGTGAAGATGCAATTTTCAATGGAAGGCCTTTCAAAAGGATGAGTAAATAAGCAACTACTATATCACCGTTGTGGTTTTTGCGTAGATTAGAACGGTTCTATCTCGTTGACCCAAGCCACGTAAAAATTGCATAAACAAAGTAGAGGACGTCTAACTTGTTTTTGCAGAGGGGGTCATGTGATGTGGTATGGCCAATATGTGATTTGTGATAATGTATGCAATGATCATGTTTGTAATCTTTCGCGACTTGCATGTCGTCGAGTACGGCAACCGGCTGGAGCCATATGGTTGTCTTTTATTTTATGTGACCTGCGTGTCAATGAATCACCATGTAATTGCTTTACTTTATTGCTAAGAGTAGCATTAGTTGTAGTTGCAATAGTTGGTGGACAACCATGGTGATGGCGCCACGATGATGGAGATCATGCCGGAGATGGAGATCTTGCCGGTGCTTTGAAGATGGAGATCAAAAAGCATAAGAAGAAAGGCCATATCATATCACAATTATGAATTGCATGTGATGTTAATCCTTTTATGCACCTTATTGTTATGCTTAGATGTGATCGCGACGGTAGCATGATAAGGTGATCTCTCACGTTAATATCAAGAAGTGTTCTTCCCTAGTATGCACCGTTGCGAAAGTTCGTCGTTTCGAAGCACCACGTGATGATCGGGTGTGATAGATTCAACGTTCACATACAACGGGTGTAAGCCAGATTTACACACGCGGAAATACTACGGTTTCCTTGACGAGCCTAGCATGTACAGACATGGCCTCGGAACACAAGAACCGAAAGGTTAAACACGAGTCATATGGATGATATGATCAACATGGCGATGTTCACCATTGAAGCTACATCACCTCACGTGATGATCGGTTGTGGTGTAGTGGATTTGGATCGTGTATCACTAAACAACCAGAGAGATGTTGAGTTTAGTGGGAGTTCATTAAGATGAACTAAAATTATCATAAACAAAAGTCCAGATGTCTTTGCAAAAATCCTTGTAGATCATGGCCGACTACGGTAGTCTGTTCATTGCTGAAAAATTGCGTCTCGATGGGTCAATTTTGTTAAAGTGGTACCCGCGTCCTGAAAGAAGTCCTACACACCAATGATGAGCTCTACATGTTAGAAGAACCATTAGAAGTAAACCTAAATATTTCTGCAAGCGATGAAGAGTACATAGAGTGGTTTTGAACCACCTACTTGAAAGTCAAGTGGATGATGTGCACCTTCATGAATTCTGACCTAAGTAGACAATTCAAGAACTTGATTGCAATGGAGATTGTTGATGAGCTGAAAAATAGTTTTTCAGCACAAGTTAGAATTGTAAGGTTCGAATGTCTGAACGGTTTTCTTTCACTCAAGATGGAAGAGAACACTTGCTTGGAACAACACCTGAGGAAAATGCATAAGATGATTATACTCTGGTAGATGTTTGGAACCACGAGATGAATGACAATTTCGCGATAGATGGGGTGCTACGCTAGCTTCTCCCCAGATTCAAGAATTATGTCGGAGACCATGTCATGGGAAGGGATTTGATCACTTTCTATGAGTTTGTGTCTCGGCTGCGTCATGTCAAAGTGGAACCCATAGCAAGAGAAGTTGACAAGGCAGAAAGTATATATTGATATACATGTTATAAGTGTTTAAGTCCAAATTGCAATTGTGGCGGTTCCGATAAGTATTTGATACTCATTCTGTTTTATGAAAACAGAACCTGCTGCTTGAGATTTGCATAAAGGATATGGGAAGATGTTGTAGAATAGTGGCAATCAAGGAGTTCATGCTGGCAACGATCTGTCTCTACATTTATCATTTGGATTAGAGGATTTGAATAAGTTTTGTAATCGAATTAAGTGTGATTTTAATTAGNATATTCATGTTTATGAAATAGTTTATTATCCATGCTATAATTGTATTAACCGGAAACATAATACATGTGTGGAATATAAACAAACAGGTGTCCCTAGTAAGCCTCTACCGGACTAGTTTCGTTAGTCAAGATATGGTTAGAGTTTCCTAACCATAGACTTGTTATAGTCACTTGATAACGGAGTCATATCATTAGGAGTAATGATGTGATGGACAAGACCCAAATAATAAAGAGTTGCAAATTGATCGTGTCACAACAGTTTCATTGCCAACACTTTTAGTATGCCAAGTATAGTTTCCTTAGACCATGAGATTATGTCACTCCCGTTTACCGGAGGAATACTTGTGGACATCAAACGTCACTTCGTAACTGGGTGATTATAAAGGTGGCTTTCAGGTATCTCCGATGGTATTTGTTGGGTGACATGAATCAAGACTGGGATTTGTCCTTCCTTGTGACGGAAAAGATATCTCTGGGCCCTCTCGGTAATATAGCATCAGAAAGGTTGCAACCATGTGATTAAGTGTTAATCACAGAGATCCTATATTATGGACGAGTAAAGAGAATTTGCCAGGTAACGAGATGAAACTAGATATGGGGATATCGACGATCGTATCTCGGGCAAATTAAATATCGGTGAGACAAAGGGAATCGTATATGAGATTAAGAATCTCCGGCATCGTGGTTCAATCGATAAAGAACTTCGTTGAATATGTGGGAGTCAATATGGGCATCCCGGTCCCGCTATTGATTATTGATATGATCATGTCTGCATGTTCTCGAACCCGTAGGGTCACACACTTAACGCTCCGATGTAGCTAGGGTTAGCGATGAGATAATTGATGGAATGATCGAATGGTGATTCGGAGTCTCGGATAGGATCCCGGACGTCACGAGGAGTTCCGGAGTGGTCCGGAGAATAAGATTCATATAAGGAAAGTGGTTTCCGGAGGTATCGGAAAAGTTCCGGGATTTTCTGGAAGGGTTCCGGAAGATTCTAGAAGGTTCTAGAGGGGTCTAGAAGTGGGGCCCATAGGAGTATGGGGCCCACATGATTTAAAGGGGTGGTGGACTGGCCTCATGGGCCAGCCGCACCACAGCCCTAAGGGGCCCATGCGTGTGGGCTTGGAGCCCAAGGGAAGGCGCCCCAACTTGGGGGCCAAGGAAAGGGGGGGCCGGCCAGCCCTCCCCAAACCCTAGCACGCCCCTCCCCTTGCCTCCACCTATAAAAGGAGGGGTGGGGGTGCGGCACACCTAGGCCAAGGCTGCCTAGCCGCCACCCCCTCCCTTGCCCTAGCCGCCGCCTCCTTCACCTCCCCATGGCGCCACCTCTCCCCGAAGGGCTGCCGCCATCTCCTCCACCATAGATGCTGCACCACCCCTAGCTGTAGGGCTGCTGCACCATGCCCTCCTCTCCCTCTCCTCTTGCTTGGCTTGGCGAAGCCCTGCTCGTGGAGACTACACCATCAACGCCACCACAACCGTCGTGGTGCCGAGATCCATCTAGCCATCTCCACCTTGCTTGCGGGATCAAGAAGGAGGAGATCTACATCGAGCCGTACGTGTGGATACCGCGGAGGTGCTACCCCTTGTGGCACTTCATCGGATTGGACTTCGAGGAAATACATCTCCTCGCGACTAGATGAGTCTAGTTGCGGGGATCGACTAGCCAACCCCTGCACCGACAAAACGCGTTTGTTGACCTTCAAGGGTAAGAGATTGGATCTCATCTTCGCTACCTCCATCTAGTAGATCTAGATCCTTGGGGTTTATTCCGCTTGTTGCGTAGGAAAATTTTTGTTTTCTATGCTGCGACCCCTTCAGTGGTATCAGAGCCTAGATCTATTCATAGATGTTGGTGCGATTAGAACACAAGTGTTGTGGGCGTTGATATTTTATGTTGCTACCTTCTCGCGTGCACTTTGCGTCTTTGCGGTATTGTGAGATGAAGCGGCCCGGACCAACCTTACTCGTCCACGCACGAGAGACCGGTTCCACGATTGACATGCAACTTGTTTTGCATAAGTGGCTGGCGGGTGTCTGTTTCTCTTGCTTTAGTGAAGATGCAATTTTCAATGGAAGGCCTTTCAAAAGGATGAGTAAATAAGCAACTACTATATCACCGTTGTGGTTTTGCGTAGATTAGAACGGTTCTATCTCGTTGACCCAAGCCACGTAAAAATTGCATAAACAAAGTAGAGGACGTCTAACTTGTTTTTGCAGAGGGGGTCATGTGATGTGGTATGGCCAATGTGTGATTTGTGATAATGTATGCAATGATCATGTTTGTAATCTTTCGCGACTTGCATGTCGACGAGTACGGCAACCGGCAGGAGCCATATGGTTGTCTTTTATTTTATGTGACCTGCGTGTCATTGAATCACCATGTAATTGCTTTACTTTATTGCTAAGAGTAGCATTAGTTGTAGTTGCAATAGTTGGTGGACAACCATGGTGATGGCGCCATGATGATGGAGATCATGCCGGTGATGGAGATCATGCCGGTGCTTTGAAGATGGAGATCAAAAAGCATAAGAAGAAAGGCCATATCATATCACAATTATGAATTGCATGTGATGTTAATCCCTTTTTGTGCACCTTATTGTTATGCTTAGATGTGATCGCGACGGTAGCATGATAAGGTGATCTCTCATGTTAATATCAAGATGTGTTCTTCCCTAGTATGCACCGTTGCCAAAGATCTTCGTTTCGAAGCACCACGTGATGATCGGGTGTGATAGATTCAACGTTCACATACAACGGGTGTAAGCCAGATTTACACACGCGAAAATACTACGGTTTCCTTGACGAGCCTAGCATGTACAGACATGGCCTCGGAACACAAGAACCGAAAGGTTAAACACGAGTCATATGGATGATATGATCAACATGGCGATGTTCACCATTGAAGCTACATCACCTCACGTGATGATCGGTTGTGGTGTAGTGGATTTGGATCGTGTATCACTAAACAACCAGAGAGATGTTGAGTTTAGTGGGAGTTCATTAAGATGAACTAAAATTATCATAAACAAAAGTCCAGATGTCTTTGCAAAAATCCTTGTAGATCATGGCCGACTACGGTAGTCTGTTCGTTGCTGAAAAATTGCGTCTCGATGGGTCAATTTTGTTAAAGTGGTACCTGCATCCTGAAAGAAGTCCTACACACCAATGATGAGCTCTACATGTTAGAAGAACCAATAGGAGATAAACCCAATTTTTTCTGCAAGCGATGAAGAGTACATGGAGTGGTTTTGAACCACCTACTTGAAAGTCAAGTGGATGATGTGTACCTTCATGAATTCTGACCTAAGTAGACAATTCAAGAACTTGATTGCAATGGAGATTGTTGATGAGCTGAAAATAGTTTTTCAGCACAAGTTAGAATTGTAAGGTTTGAATGTCTGAACGGTTTTCTTTCACTCAAGATGGAAGAGAACACTTGCTTGGAACAACACCTGAGGATAATGCATGAGATACATCATCGTCTAGTGCTTGTTTGGAACCACGAGATGAATGACGGTTTCGCGACAGATGGGGTGATACACTAGCTTCTCCCCAGCTTCAAGAATTGTGTCGGAGACTAGGTCATGGGAAGGGATTTGATCACTTTCTGTGAGTTTGTGTCTCGGCTGCGTCATGTCAAAGTGGAACCCATAGCAAGAGAAGTTGACAATGCAGAAAGTATATATTGATATACAAGTTATAAGTGTTTAAGTCCAAATTGCAATTGTGGCGGTTCCGATAAGTATTTGATACTCATTCTGTTTTATGAAAACAGAACCTGCTGCTTGAGGTTTGCATAAAGGATATGGGAAGATGTTGCGGAATGGTGGCAATCAAGGAGTTGATGCTGGCAACGATCTGTCTCTACATTTATCATTTGGATTAGAGGATTTGAATAAGTGTTGTAATCAAATTAAGTGTGATTTTAATTAGTGTGTCTTGCTTATGTGAGACGGTTATTCATGTTAAAGACAATGGTTGTTCTATTTTCATGAGTAATCCTTTTGGAAATCACAAGTTTTCGATTATAAGTGTATTATTCTTATTATAATCTAAATGATAAATTGGTTGAACATTTATAAATAAAAGACATGCTAATGATATCCAACACTTAATAATGACAATTGTTTAAGTCGTGCTAAATATTGAATAAACATTTTGATGTTTTATCAATACGCCTTATTGTAAGGAGTATGACTAAAATGCCACCCTTTGGAAGTGTGTCATGAGTTGCCGAAAATAAACACAAATGTTGGTTGTATTTTCAGCAAATGTGAGATGTCATTATTTTGTGCGCTCCATCATAAGTGATATGAGTAAATAGGTGTATTTATTCGAGTTATGATATTTGATGAGATCAAATAAATTTCTGGAGTTTAGGATATTAAGGTAACAAGAAAATTGAGTCTTTATGATTTGATCAAAAGAGACAAAATATTTGAGTTATATGTTAGTATGTGGACTTGTGAGAAGTGTTATCACAAATTACAATGTTTAGAATATTTCAAAGGAGTTTGATATGTCCTAAAATATTGTAATCACACACTATTTGATATTGTGTGGTCTCAAAGAAGGGTTTTATTTCGGGGGTTTGATAATAGCATTTAGATTTATTTGATAAACACTCTGTTTAGAAATAAGGATCTATTTAATGATTTGCATTTCGCATATGAGTTATGTGAAACAGTGGTTTCATTAATTATGAGATAATTAGAAACTATTGCAAATAAAGTTTGTAGTATATTCATATGTGACTATGAATAGAGATTCCACAATGAGAGACTAAAAGGGACAAATCAATTGTTGATTGTGTTAAATGTTTTAGTGGATTTATCGTGAAAAGGTTTCATTGATAAAAGAATTGATGGAATGGAAAAGCTAAAACCTTGCTTGTTTATGTATCAAGTGGCACATATGTAAAGTGCTATGTTGGTTAAAACTTGACACATAAAGGAATTAATGATGGTGATCATTGAATTTCGGTTTAGCTTGTCTAAAGAAAAGTAGGATTCAAGAATATAAAATTTTGTCAGGTTACAAAATAATATTCATGATTTACTTGTCGTGTTTCAGAAACAAGACATACCTACGAAACTACAAAGAAGAAATAGAAGCCTTAAATACGAAAGTGACTAAGAGTCATTCGATGTTAAGTTTAAATCACAAAGTAATTGTTGCTTGATTTTGTGAAAGTGATGTTTCACATATTTATTCCTCAAAAGGTGTTTTGTAGAGAATAAATAAAACTTAAAGCTAGTAGAGTACTAGTGTTCGTATAAAGAGTTCTCGATATTAATAGTTAATTAAGAATTTTGGAGGTGTCCAAAATATCGAGAAATTACACGAGTGTGATCTAATTAAGATATGTGGCGACATATGTTAAGTTAGAGCAGAAACTATTTTCCAAGATCAAAATATGTGGTGACATATGTTTGAGTGGGAGCTAGTTAAATCATGGTCAAATATAATGATAACATATTTCTGAGTGGGAGCCAAAGTGGTTTCACAATTTAATATGTGTATGGTGTATATTTGAGTGAGAGTTTACAACATCTTGTTTGAGTGAAATGGAGATTTCATAAATGTTGTAAATAAGTCAGGAACCAACGTATAACTTATGAAGTTAGTTTGAAACGTCAAATATCCATGGAGATGGATGTATCTATGGAGGATAGATATGTTTGATAAAGCATTATGTCATGATGTTTAACCTAAGTAAGATTTTGAAGGAGTTCAAAATAAAACAAGAGAAGAAAGGTTCATCTGCTTGTGAAAAATAGGTGAAACATTGAGTTGATAACTCAGTACAAAAATGATGGTTGGAGGATATGTTAGAATTCGCTATGAATTGTTCATAGGTCTAAAACATATAAAAACCATGTGTTTGTATTTGACGATATGTGACCCAAGTTCTTGGTTAGAAGAACACGTTAAATGAGGAGTCATTTTTCATGGAGTTGAGATCTAGAGATTGGTAGACTTGGTTGAAGTCATAAAACCAAACTAGATTGGAGATCTCTTAAAGTCAGTAGCGCAGCAAAAGCATGATCGAAAATATCGAAGTGACATGATAGCACTGTCGATTTGTGAGTCTACAACATATAGGAGTATATGATTAATTCAAGGATTAAAAGATATAATATTATGGTTTGAGAAATTTTATTTCAAGACTGAGTGAGTTCCGGGTGCACATGCTATGAGAAAGTCCTCTTGACTGATCATACATCATGTAGGCATAAAAGGGAAACGAAAATCTCACTCTCTAACCAAATATATTATATTCATCATATGATGATGATATGAGAATTATCATGTGATGATAATAGGTTTATCATGAGATGATAAAGTAATGTCAAATTAGGTGACGTTAACGTTTTGCAAAGAACATAGAGAACTGTATAGTACAGAGCACGGACAGAACCTCTTCCACGAGCAAACATGATCAGCACTGAGACTCCATGAGTGTTAGACACCATGAGTGTTGGATCGAGAAAATGTAAACTAGATTATTGACTCTAGTGCAAGTGGGAGACTGTTGGGAATATGCCCTAGAGGCAATAATAAAATGGTTTATTAGCATATTCATGTTTATGATAATAGTTTATTATCCATGCTATAATTGTATTAACCGGAAACATAATACATGTGTGGAATATAAACAAACAGGTGTCCCTAGTAAGCGTCTACCGGACTAGTTCGTTAGTCAAGAGATGGTTAGAGTTTCCTAACCATGGACTTGTTATAGTCACTTGATAACGGAGTCATATCATTAGGAGTAATGATGTGATGGACAAGACCCAAATAATAAAGAGTTGCAAATTGATCGTGTCACAACAGTTTCATTGCCAACACTTTTAGTATGCCAAGTATAGTTTCCTTAGACCATGAGATTATGTCACTCCCGTTTACCGGAGGAATACTTTGTGGACATCAAACGTCACTTCGTAACTGGGTGATTATAAAGGTGGCTTTCAGGTATCTCCGATGATATTTGTTGGGTGACATGAATCAAGACTGGGATTTGTCCTTCCTTGTGACGGAAAAGATATCTCTGGGCCCTCTCGGTAATATAGCATCAGAAAGGTTGCAACCATGTGATTAAGTGTTAATCACAGAGATCCTATATTATGGACGAGTAAAGAGAATTTGCCAGGTAACGAGATGAAACTAGATATGGGGATATCGACGATCGTATCTCGGGCAAATTAAATATCGGTGAGACAAAGGGAATCGTATATGAGATTAAGAATCTCCGGCATCGTGGTTCAATCGATAAAGAACTTCGTTGAATATGTGGGAGTCAATATGGGCATCCCGGTCCCGCTATTGATTATTGATATGATCATGTCTGCATGTTCTCGAACCCGTAGGGTCACACACTTAACGCTCCGATGTAGCTAGGGTTAGCGATGAGATAATTGATGGAATGATCGAATGGTGATTCGGAGTCTCGGATAGGATCCCGGACGTCACGAGGAGTTCCGGAGTGGTCCGGAGAATAAGATTCATATAAGGAAAGTGGTTTCCGGAGGTATCGGAAAAGTTCCGGGATTTTCTGGAAGGGTTCCGGAAGATTCTAGAAGGTTCTAGAGGGGTCTAGAAGTGGGGCCCATAGGAGTATGGGGCCCACATGATTTAAAGGGGTGGTGGACTGGCCTCATGGGCCAGCCGCACCACAGCCCTAAGGGGCCCATGCGTGTGGGCTTGGAGCCCAAGGGAAGGCGCCCCAACTTGGGGGCCAAGGAAAGGGGGGGCCGGCCAGCCCTCCCCAAACCCTAGCACGCCCCTCCCCTTGCCTCCACCTATAAAAGGAGGGTGGGGGTGCGGCACACCCAGGCCAAGGCTGCCTAGCCGCACCCCTCTCCCTTGCCCTAGCCGCCGCCTCCTTCACCTCCCCATGGCGCCACCCTCTCCCCGAAGGGCTGCCGCCATCTCCTCCACCATAGATGCTGCACCACCCCTAGATGTAGGGCTGCTGCACCATGCCCTCCTCTCCCTCTCCTCTTGCTTGGCTTGGTGAAGCCCTGCTCGTGGAGACTACACCATCAACGCCACCACAACCGTCGTGGTGCCGAGATCCATCTAGCCATCTCCACCTTGCTTGCGGGATCAAGAAGGAGGAGATCTACATCGAGCCGTACGTGTGGATACCGCGGAGGTGCTACCCCTTGTGGCACTTCATCGGATTGGACTTCGAGGAAATACATCTCCTCGCGACTAGATGAGTCTAGTTGCGGGGATCGACTAGCCAACCCCTGCACCGACAAAACGCGTTTGTTGACCTTCAAGGGTAAGAGATTGGATCTCATCTTCGCTACCTCCATCTAGTAGATCTAGATCCTTGGGGTTTATTCCGCTTGTTGCGTAGGAAAATTTTTGTTTTCTATGCTGCGACCCCTTCAAGTTCAACTTAACAGTCTCCACTATAACACCGGTATATAAACAGCGCTTGGAACCTAAAGCAAACTTTGTGTGCCTCTAGAATCTTGTGGGGGATTACTGGAATTTTGGCCTAAATAGGCTAGCCCATTTAGTTTATTTCCATAATTCCTGAAAATTCTAGAGGCCCATGTGGCCCATTCATACTTGGCAAGAGGTGGGACAAAAAGTTTAGTCCCACACGGCTAGTTGGGAGAGAGTTTCACCAGCTTATAAGGTGAGGCCTGCTACCACTAGTATGAGGCATAGAATAAGAGAGAGCCACACGCGCGCTCCTCCTCCTCTGCCCGCCTCGCCTCGCCTCGCCTCGTCACGACGCGCACGCGCCGCGGGTTGCGGGTTGCGGGAATCTCGCCGAGCCGATATGTTCTTTTTGCCACACGTAAATGGACGAATATAAACGGACACGAAGCTGGAACGTTGCACTAGTGGGAAATGAATCTGGATGGCTGTTCGGTTTTCGGCCGCCGGTTGTCCACTTCGCCTCCCGTCTCTTTGTTTCCTCTTCTGCGGTGCCCGTTCGCCTCCTGCTGCTGTGCCTATAAAAGAGAGGTCGCTCCTTTCATTTAACGACAGCAACATAGCCACATCCTATGCGTCTGCCTCCTGGTTCTCGAGCACTGCGCCGCCGATAAAGTCTTCCTCATTCCGTTGCACGGCGTGCACCACGTGACGGAACAGTAGGCCTCCGGAACCCCGTCTCTTGCGATCCTATACGGGAGAGAGGCGATAAGGTTTTTGGGGAGCGTCAACACGTGACTACTGCCTTTCTCTTCAACACGGACTCCGACGACTACTTCCCAGACGACGACTTCTTCCCGGACGTCGACGTCCTCTTCGACGACATGTCTTCTTCAGCCAGCATTCCGTATGTCATCTTATTCCGCCTTTTCGAGATCATGCTTCAGACTTTGCCTCTAGCAACTTGTGTACAATTGATTTTGGCGTACTTTCTGTTACATTACATGACTAGTTTACCTCCTATTATTCTAGCCATGTTTTATCTACTGTATATATGGATTAAATCATGCGGAAAATTGCTCATATTTTCAACAGTGACCATTATCATCAGCTTCACACTGAAAGGGAGGTTCAACAAGAGAGTTCATCAGCAGTGAGAAATGTCTTTCAACTTGATGGCCATGGGTGTACTTCACCAATAAAAAGAATCATGGTATTTCATTTAGCTACAACTTGTTTAGCTGAAACAGAACACAACAGGTCTGAATCATGGTAATGCCTAAATATTCTATTCAAACAACACACCTGAATAGTCGCACAACAAAAAGACAGTGCGAACTACGTTCATTTACAACAATAGGACTAAGTTTGGGGGTCAACTATCTCTCATTTTTTCAGAAATATGGCTGGACTTAAAACAGTGTGCAATGATGTACAATACCCCTCAGGGCCAATATCTGCCAAGCTGCTTATATTCAGAGAAAAGCATGCATAAGGAAGATTCCTTTGGCCAATAATTCTCAATGCAATCAGAGCTTCACTATAAACAACTTTCTGTCCATGCTCAACACTAACCATACGGTGAGGGGTCTACCGTTTGTACAGTCTTATTTATATCTCTTTAGCCAATAATCATAATCACTTTTGGCTCAGAAGTATGGTACGAAGGGCTCTTAGTTTGGTAAGAAGGCAGTACAAATTCTCAATATAATTTGCTTGTAAGTCTATAATGCTGAACAAAGTCAACCCCCTGAACATATAAGGCTACCAAAATTCTACTCATCCAGCTAATCATTTTATCAAACAGTTGATCTGCATTCAGTTCAGGCAGAACGGGAAACACAAAATAAGTAGTGTAGATTAGCCATTACCTTTCAGAGAGGAGATCCTTGAAGGTGGTGCTCGCGTACAACCGATACCCCACCATCCGCTTCGGCTTGTCCATCGCGTTGTTGTCGCGGAGACGGAGGGATGAGGACTCCTCCCGGAGAGGATCGTCCACGACTCGGGATCCTCCACTGCGCCGATCAGCAGCGGCGGTCGATGCGGCGTTCAGCTTGCATCCTTCGATGCGGAAGACAACGAGGGGCAGAAGAGCGAGGCGGTCTCCCTCTCGCGCGGGCCGTCGACGTAGCAGATGGCGAGGTCATCGAGCCCTAGCCAACGAGCACGGCTAGGGTTAGGTTCCACGGGAGGAGGCGCGAGTGGGTGATGCGGCGGCTGGCCTCGCCCCTGGCTTCCCAGGCTCCGGGTGCGCCGGCCTCACCTCCGCCACCAACACGACGCTAGAGGCCCGCGTCCTCCTGCGCTGATTCACTGCAGCAATGGCCGCTCGCCGCCCAGGCCTCCGCGCGGGTGCGTGGTTGCCTGCCCTCCTCGGCCTCTCCATCGATACGGCAGGGAACAGAGAGACCTCCTCCACCGCGGGGGAGCCGCCCTCCGCCTGAAGTTCGCCGTCGCAGGGCGCAAACGGTGGCGCTTGATGGGATCGAGTGGAAATGGCGTCGGGTCAACGCTAGCCGCACCATCCCTGCTCCCCTTATCCTCTTCCTCAAGCCGCCCGAGATGGGCCTTGGGCCAAAAGGCCGCGTGAGACACGGCCCACGTTATCTCGGCCTCGGCCTGGCTACAAAAACTTTTTTTTCTACGATTGCAGCAAAAATAAGTTTGAGACAAAAGACTTGTACTAAGTACTACACGAGTAACACGACTGCACCTCGGCACGTCCTGGTTTTGATTTTATTTTAAATGGTATTTCTAGGTCTTAGTTTTTTCAATTTTAGCAAGTAATTTTTTTTCAATTTTAGCAAGATAAAATTATGGAATAAATGAAATACTTAAATAAATATTTGTAAGCTATTTAATAATCAAGTAAATCATGTACAACACTAAAACTCTATCAATTATCAACTCAACTCAATATCAAATCCTTAAGTAATAAATAACATCACCTTTACCCTAAACCAAAGAAGACGATGTTAACGAGTAAAACGAAGCTTACACTTATGAGCTTGGGTATATTTGAGTAGTTCTCGATGCATCTCATGACTATATGCATAATAGCATCTTGTCAGTGTTTAGCCCGTAGGAGTTGACGCAGCGGAGTCGTGCGGCAATTAGTCGAAAAGAGTCGACTCTAGGCTGTACAACGGTTGCAACGTTCAGCCCCCCCCCCCAGTCCACCGTGTCGAGTCGGCGAGTGGTGCATCTGCAATAACTGAAAGAAAAAATCATCGTATCTTATGTGGCGTAGCCCCCGAGTGTCGGGTGTGGCCAAAGCAGGTTAAAATTTACTGAAGAATTAAAATATAAAAACGACTTAGCTGATAATAACACGGTAGAAATCCGCGGACTGTCTGAGTCATGGACGCCGAGTCTATCGAGTCGTGGACGCCAACACTGTCGAGTCATCGATGCTGGGTGTCCACCTTCATCTCGCTCGGCGGCGCCACGCCCACGCCCACGCCGAAAGCTGTGTTCGTCGTCCTACCGAAATCGTGTTCACTAACAAGAGGCGCTTCCGACGACGGAGCACAACCTGGCCTGCCGTCCACCCCGGCCACCTGGACAGCGATGCTCTCCCTGCTGGTCGCCATGGCAACAACTCGATCGATCGACAACGGACAGCTAAGCTCCTGAAAATTAATGAAACGATATCAACCGTGGATATAATGTGCATCACCGTGCAGCTTATATATATACACCATCGGTGCAAGTGGCACGTCGGCGGTCAGCTCAGCTGCGCCGGCACGCACGAGATTATGCACTTTTAATTGTTCGATGTCAGTGTAGTTTAAGAACATATTTGCTAGATGTTTCCTTGATTTGTTCGATATAACCTTTGGGGCACTTTGAATTTGTGTCCCGAAAGATATTACCTTTAGGGGCACTTTGAATTTGTGCCCCGAAATATATAACCTTTAGGAGCACTTTGAATTTGTGCCCGGGAAGATATAACTTTTGGAGGCACTTTGAATTTGTGCCCCGAAAGATATAACTTTTGGGGGCACTTTGAATTTGTGCCCCGAAAGGCTATGAGTTTTTGGGGCACTTTGATTTTATGCCCCGAAAGACTATGACATTTAGGAGCAATTTGATTTTGTGCCTCGAAAACTATGACATTTGGAGGCACTTTAATTTTGTGCCCCAAAAGCTATAACATTTAAAGGCAGTTTGCTTAAAATGCCCTTAATTATAAGCTTTCGGGGCACTTTGAAAAAATGCCTCTATCAAAGTGCCCCTATAGCCTTGTTGTGACGGTAGTGTCAGGTCGTGATCTTGTGGCTTCTAGCGTTGGAGTTATGCAACGCTGAGATGATCATGCCATCGCTTAACTAATTGAGAAGATCGCGTGGGTAGTCAGAATATGCATGGTGCATGGATAAGGCCGGGTCAGTTGGTTACAACGGAATTTTCTTCTAGATAATATTTGCTGATAACGTGGGTGAGAACGACAAAGAAACTGCACCTGTTTGTTGGTGTCAAGACTCAAAACGCGCCTGGTTATTGTATATATCGTACGTACGTACGTGAGCTTGGAGAGATAGATGCTAAGGTTGTTAGTGATTTGCGTGAATGTAGAGAGATATATAGGGATAGACACTGCCGTGACATTTGACACGTAGATAGGTTTAGCCTTAATTGTTCGCTGTTTTCATCCATTGGAGGCAATTTTAGTTTAGAGAGATGCTGTTATCCCCTTCCACCGCGGAGGCCAGATGGAGAGAGCAGCGGCTCAAGGACAAGGAGGGAGGAGGCCGGCCCGCCGGAATCGCTTGGAAGTATCGAGCGGTGGAGTTCGTCTCCTTCGTCGGGAGAGTGCTCTTCGCCTCCATCTTCCTCATCTCCGCATACCAGGAGTAAGTGCCCTTCCCCGCCCCCTCTCATACCTCCCGGGTCGCTCGCGGGAGCGGCTCCGGGAACCTTCTACCCATAGTAAAAAGCCCTGCTCCCAATGCCGTCCCCGGCGTCCGCGGCTGATGCTTGTAGCTGGCTCGTGCCTCGTGGCTGCGGCAGATGTTCCGTGTGGCTGGACAGGAGCGTGTGGGTTCTGCGGTGCTTTGACGGCACTGGGAAGGGCGAATGCATTTTTACAGGAACCGGTACCTATCGGCACAAGTTTCATTGATTCGTGCCCTAAGATTCGTGCTCTGAATGACCCCGGTTTACAAGTTGTTGTATGATTTTGCACATGCTGGACAAGTTTATGTATGCCCAATGTTATTAGCTCTTCTATTAACTCACTCACAATTTTATATACGGATGTAAGAATTTATTTAACTTTAGCATGTGGAGTAAAAACCGTTACAACAACTTTAGCACATGCCTTAAGAAGATAGTCATGTAATAATTTGCTTAGTGGAGTATTTCAGTTCCATTCCTGTAAGAATCGGGGGCACCGGTGCCGGCGGAGACGAGATTGGGCGGTGGTGGCGGGAAGTAGTGGTGTGGCTCTATCAGGAGATGGAGGGGCCAAAATTTGTTCTCTGGGAGGCGCGGTCGAGTATATTTGAGAGAGTTAGGCTTCCTTTTGGATCAACTCTTAAAATTATACTCATTTTTTTGAGAGATAGGCTAGATTCGGTTTGGCCGCTTAAAACGGGATTTTTACACCTCTAAACTATTTTGAGGGATCGGCTAGAGATGACTAACTTTATTTTCATACCCATCAGCTCATAAAGGTGTGCATTGTGAGCCCAACAGAAAAAATTGTACATAACTTCACCAAAGAATTGCTTGTTCAATGTAACACCCCGACCCACCCCGGGATCGGGCCTGTCACACTGCAGCTCTCTAGGATCTCTAAACTGGCCCCATAGATCAACACCGGTCTTTTCTGCATATTTTATCCTCACTCGTGCGCATTCAGGAAGAACTTCCCGATTAGTCACCCATCCTCAAATCGCTCTAGACCAAGCACGCTTAACCTCGGAGTTATTTTCAGATGAGCTTATGAAAAAGAAATTGCAACTTATTTTTATGAGTATCCTATCAACTTATTAAGCCTGAGCCAGGATCTCACATCTTACCTATCATTTATGAGGAAGTGAGTTTCCCATGGTAAAGTTTAAAATTTATGGATTAAATAGTTTCTTCCGAATAATATACCGATAAGAAAGAGTTACAATTATCACATATTTTTTATTGATGTTGCATGGAATGGACTAAGTTCACAAACTATCAAGGCTCTTAAGGTTCAGGAACATCATCATAGTCGAAATTTCAAGCTATACACAACTTTACGGGAATTAAATATTGTGTGGTATTACATATTGAAGAAATATTGCCGCCGATGGCCAGACGGAGAGAGCGGCGGCTCGAGGAGGGAGGAGGCCGCCGGCACGCCGGAATCCGCGCCATGGCTTTCGTGGCCTTCGTCGGGAGGGTGCTCTTCGCCTCCATCTTCCTCCTCTCCGCCTACCAAGAGTACGTGCCTCCCCTCCCCTCCCCATTCAAGATCTCGTCCAGCCGGAGCTAGGTTACCGGCTCCGATTCATCCCGCGCCTGCGTGCGTGTCTCCAGACTCCCGACCGATCCCGTGCTGGACCTCTCCTCTCGCGACTAGGGTTAGGGCGCCGCCACCATCTCGTCCTCCCATGGCTCCCCTTCTGCTCCTCCTCCTGGACCCATTTCCCTCTGATGCGCGGGGCTTCGCTCATCTAGTGTTAGTGGCGGCCCGCCGGGCCTCCGCCGTGCGTCGGGAGGGTCCTCGCTGTAGCCGTGGCGAACCTGTCGTTTTGGGGCGCCAACCTGGTTGCCGTTCTACCTGCCAAATGCGTTCCAAGTAGCGACGACGGAGAAGATATGGACGGTTCCTAGATATTTCGATGCTCTACTCCAGTGATGGCTGTGTCTGCTATGTTGCTCGTTTTAGTAGTTTGTCACTTGATCCCTTGGAGGCGATGCAAAATTTCTAGTAGATTACTTTTATGCACATTACTCGCTACCTACGTTTGTGATGTGATCATCGAGTTTGATTGTTCATTGAAATTTTCCAAATTTGTGTCGGGATTAGAAAGATCGAGTGTAACAATTATGGTTATTGGTACTTTGTGAAA
The DNA here is from genome assembly GCA_012064385.1 of Puccinellia tenuiflora. Lineage (NCBI taxonomy): Eukaryota > Viridiplantae > Streptophyta > Magnoliopsida > Poales > Poaceae > Puccinellia > Puccinellia tenuiflora. Next base: position 966,010 of record QRDG01000147.1, read on the forward strand.
ATTGTTAGACTATGTTATGGATCTATTTATGCTCAATTGTTGATTATAATTGTGAATCGTTACAATTTTTAGCAAAGTGCATGTAATGTTTTTATTTCACTGAGCCCTTCGAGCTTCACTGAGTTGTCTTGTCGAGCTTTTGAGCTTGGCCGGGAGGCTTAGGCTTGGCTTGTCCGACCTCTGAGCCGAGCCCGAGCCAAGCCTTGTCGAGCACGAACTTCGAGCTTTGCGTCCACCCCTAGGTAGGAGCATGTAGAGATGCATGGCAGAACATACATACCGGATAGGTCATAGTGTGTGAGGTCCGGCTGCTGTGATGGTACTATTGTCATATCTTTGTCCAGATGCTTGCAGAGTTCTAATCGCTGAGTTCGATTGGTGATGCAGGGCCAATGAGTTTGGATATGATGGTGGACCAGCAGCCAAGGCTCTGGAGCCCAAGTTCAACCTCTTCGTCAAGCTGGTGTCCACCAAAACCGGAATGACTGTGCCGCAAGTTGAGGTATGAATTTGTTCCTTCATCTTCTCTTTTTTAAGAATCCATCCTTCCTAGTTCCTAGCTCTGATGGGTTGGCTTTTGTTTGATCCACTTACAGATCAAGACCGTCCTTGCTGCTACCTTGTACCTCAGAGCATTTGGGGCTTTCTTTTTCATCCTCTATAGCAGACTCGGAGCATTCCTATTGGTAAGTTGCCTTCTCAGACTTTAATTAAAAGGAGAAAGTACACTTGCAATGCTATTTTGATAGTTTTATAAAGATATGCAGTAAATCACCATTTCTAGTACTATTGCTTCTTTATTGTGTGATCTTTGTACATTTGGTTTTGCAATATCCTGCCCTGGCATTTGAAGATGGAAACCCGCTGTTGTATTATTTTCTTGCCCTTAATGTTGCTAGTAAATGTTCACTTGGAATTCACGTGTATAGAAGAGATAATATGTCCATAGTACAAGTATTTGAGACCCTTTCATTAGTCTCTATATGATCACAATTTCTGAAAGGAAATACTATTTTCCATGATGATATTTTTCTTTGATTAAACCAATGCATCCACAAGCAAATACACATATACCAGAGAATAATATATGAATACAGTCATAACCTTGAGTTTGTTTGACGTAACATGAAAAAATAATATAAAATACACATACAAAAACGTAATATTATTACATGTTCAATCATCTGATTATTTTGCAATTTTATAGTTCACTGCTCCTAGTTTCTATCATTCAACTTATACATATACACAGTGACTGATGTTTGCAAGGAATACCCATGGTTATACTCGGTAATTTTAAGCCATTTTGCCCCCTCCAACATGAATTTGCCCCTCCAAGCCTAATGGCTCTGTCCCTGTAGAAATCCAATAATGGTGAAGCTCTCGCTAGAAGTTCTGCTGGCAACTATTAAATGTAGCCTGCTGAACTCGGAATAATATGGTCCTAGTTGAATCAAGAGTATTGTGAGGGATGGTTCCTTCCTGTATTAAGAAATTTCTTTTGTGAGTTAGCACCGTGCCAGATCCGAAAGCATCAATAACAAGAAAACTATGGAGATTATCTGATGATTCACACTTCAATCAACAATTACTCACCAATCGATTAAAGTTATCGAACAGCCTACCCATTCTAAAATGGAAAGTCTTCTAGTAACATTTGGAGTATGTTGACCATCAGTTCAGGAACTGAAGCTTCATATCAACCTCAGAAAGACCTCAGATGAACGAAGAGTAGAGATTCATATCATGTCATTGATTTTAAAGATTTCAGTTAGATAAGTGCTTGTCCATTCATTTTATTATTAGGTACATCTATAGTTATCATCAGTATATGTAGAAAAGAATTGACTGACTTTGACCGACAACCTTTAACGTTCAATTTCTAAGATCGACTTCACTCACAAAAGGTAAATGTAAGATATAAGCTACATATTTAAATCTATTTGCGTATTGTAAAAAATATATTACACTTTCCAAATAAAGCCCCTCGGAGTGTGAAATAGGATATCTTCTACATCACCAATGCATGCGCAAATCTATATGTAATCATTTGTATGCGCCAGAATTACAACATGTGGCGAGGACTGATAATGTGAGATGCGATTAGAGCACAAAGTCACAAACATGACCACTACAGCACCAGGTTCGCAACCAAGCAGAAAATAGCTATATGAACTACGCAATAAAATGTTGACCATTTAATTATTTTCTGCTAATAAGAAGGAACGAAGGACAAAAAGGATAATTAGATTCACCATTCCAAAAACAAAGTTTATCTCAGATGAGACGGAAACATTACATTTTAGTGTAGCAGGAACTTAGTTCAGATTCCTCACTTTCCCTGCATACTAAGATAAAAAAGAGGGAATACATTTTAGAGAACAAATGATATGTAAATTAAAATCTTGCCTTTGGAGGTTCCTAATCCTATTAGGGCAAATAATTTTAATATTTATGTAGAGTTTGTACATAACTAATGAGTTCATGAAATTGTTGAATTTGAAATTGAAAAGATAATATTAAACAAAAATGGAAGTAGACAAATATATCTTCAGAAGACAAAAATGAGTCATGGTGCAGTAGCTGCAGTGTATTTACAGTGCCGCTAGTGGTGCCATCTCCCTTACCTGCAGATGCATCTATCACTGCGAACTCCACCTCTAGATGAAGGGTGGGTGTTAGCCCTGCTATGAACTTGTAGGAGCAGCACAACACATGCATTGCTGCAGCAATTGACGGAGGATATCTTTTAATTCCCCTTAGTGTTACTAGTAAATGTGCACTTGAAATTCACGTGTATAGAAGAGATGATATGTCAATAGTACAAATATTTGAACCCCTTCATCAGTGTCTATATGATCACAATTTTTGAAAGGAAAATACTATTTTCCACAATGATAATTATCTTGGATTAAACCAATGCATCCAATAGTTATAACAGAAGTACTGAATATGGTCATTTGGTTCAGAAATCAGCATCAATTTTGGATCCAGAGCTTTACTTACATTTACAAAACCTTTATTACTAAGAATATTAAGTGACTGCTGAAATATGAAAGATAGTAGACGCTACAACACATGATTGAAGATAATTTTAGCTATATTAGAAAAGGTTCTGAAACAAGCACAAATTGCGCAAACAACTATTCAGCTTGACAGGAAGGGAAAACTCATAAGTGGTCAGAGTGACCCAGGCGCATCTCCTCTTCCCTTGAATGGCCTCCGGTCTCGCTGGAGAAACAACCTACGCCATTATCAATGTCCTTCTCCACCACCTTTGGCGCAACAGATTGAGACTAGCTCATCTCCCAATAAGATAGTTTCAAAACAATAGGATTGTACAGCTTATCTCACCATATTAGTTGTATAGTAATGATAAAGTTCCTCAGAAGTGTTCCAAATGTGAGAAGCCTGTAGAAGAACTGGTTATATGTTGTCAAAAGGGTCTTCCGTCATCAACATACCTGGAGATGTTCATAAACATAAGTAAGCGCAACAGCAGATTTCTAATAGGAGTCTGAAATGTTAATATGAAATCAGTATAGGAAGATGACTTTAGAATGTGAATAAAGAATCACATGTGCATTGTACTGCAAGGAAATCTCATATTCTTATTTTCTGTTGCACGACTCCAAGTTCCAAGGAGGAACATAAAAGGCATGATGAATGAATGAAATTGGTGTACCAGTTTCACCTAAAAACACACAAACCTATCTCACTCTTTACATTGCATTCATGATCAGTGCTGTGTCTCTCTTTTTATATTAGTGGGGATTCTCTTTTTTTGTCACACACACAATAATATTGATGCGGTTCACTTGTGCAGCTTGTGTACATTTTCTTCATAAGCATTGTTGTGTCTGACTTCTACAACTACGAAAGGGAGTCGCCACAGTTTGTTCAGCTCTTTAACCAGTTTTTACAGGTTCTTTACACTAATCTCGCTTAGCAACTTTGAATTATTTTTCACCAAGGTAGCTGCTATAAGTGTTGTGATAACTCGTGGTTTCTCTCTCTGTTCAGAATGCGGCATTTTACGGTGCGCTGCTCTTCTTTTGGGGGAGGAAGAACACAATTGAGGAACTCGAAGACATAGAGAGCTTGATGGATTTGCTGCTCTTCTTTTGGAGGAAGAAGAAAATGGAGGAACTTGAAACGAAGACAGCTTGATGGTAGTGACCCGAGATTTGTAGTAGGATTTGGAAGCCTGTTGCTGGTGTAGACTTGTTTAGCTGTAGAAACTGCTCGTCTCATTTCAGGACCATACATTTTGTGGAGAGGACATTTTTTGTGCACATGGGCACCGGTGATCCTGCCATGTGAAGCTATGTGGACCGTTCGTTTTGGTGCGGAGATCTGGGCCCAAGTCAATTTCCACTAAATACGGACTGCTTGAAATTGCGGAAATTCGTTTCGGCTCTAGGGTCCCTTGAAATAGGGAATACATTAGAGTACGTAATTGTATAACAGTTGTGTTTGCAGAGGTAGGTGAGAGTTATGGCACACTTAGGTCAGATGTGCTGAACAATGTTCGGGGTAGTTTCTTTATGTAATATAAGAGCACTGCTATGCGTACGCCGATTTCACTTAGTAAATATGAAACACGATTTTATTTATGGAACACGACCTTGAGAAAGCAGTAAATATGAAACTCATCCTTTGTATATTTGAACGATTGTCGGGTCTCAAAATAAATTTTCACAAGAGTGAAATTTTTTGTTTCGGGAAGGCTAAGGAGGTAGAGAACCAATACAAACAGATTTTTAGCTGTGAGTCTGGATCTCTACCCTTCAAATACCTTGGAGTCCCGATCCACTATAGGAAACTTCGAAATGATGAATGGCAACCAGTTGAATGCCGTTTCGAAGGCAAGCTGGGTTGTTGGAAAGGGAAAATGCTGTCTTATGGAGATCGGTTGGTGCTGGTTAATTCGGTCCTAACAAGCCTACCGATGTTCATGCTATCCTTTTTAGAATTACCCAAAGGGGTGAGAAAGAGGTTAGATTTATACAGATCTCGTTTTTCTGGTAGAGTGATGAGAATAAAAGAAAATATAGATTAACCAAATGGAACATTATCTGTCGACCGAAAGACCAGTGAGGTCTTGGGGTTGAGGTACTTGAGCTGAAAAATAAATGTTTGTTAAGCAAATGGCTGTTCAAACTTTTAAATGAGGAAGGGGTGTGGCAGGAGTTGCTACAAAACAAGTACCTTCACAGTAAAACTTTAGCTCAAGTTGAAGCTCAGCCTACGGACTCTCCCTTTTGGAAAGGCCTAATGCGAGTCAAAGATGATTTCTTCATTAGGGGATCTTTTAAAATTGGTAATGGAGAAACAACGAGGTTTTGGGAAGACACTTGGTTGGGCGATTCCCCGTTGATGAACCAATATCCATTATTATATAACATTGTGCAACAGCAACATGTTTCGGTACATGATGTGTTACATAATGCACCGCCTCTGAATCTAGGATTTAGGAGGGCCCTTGTTGGAAATAAATGGGACATGTGGTCTCATTTGTGCCACCGACTTATGGAGGTAACATTGACAGAAGTTCCAGATTTGTTTAAGTGGAATTTGACCCAAACTGGTCAATTTACTGTAAAATCTATGTATGAGGATCTTATGAATGGACATACTAGATATCTACAAAAATACCTTTGGAAACTAAAGATCCCACAAAAAATTAAGATATTCATGTGGTTCCTTCACAAAAAAGTCTTGCTAACAAAAGATAACCTAGCCAAGAGGAATTGAAAGGGTAATACACATTGTGTCTTTTGTGGTAACAATGAGAGTATTGACCATCTTTTTATCTCATGCCCTTTTGCAAAACTTATTTGGCGGGTAGTGTTTTGCACTTATAACATTCCGCCTCCAACTAATGTCACAAATATGTTTGGGAATTGGTTGCGGGGGGTGGATAAAAAGACCAAAGATAGGATACGTATAGGCGTGTCAGCTATTTGTTGGTCCATATGGAATTGCAGAAATGATATGGTTTTTAACAGGAAAGATACATTTCATGTTTTACAGGTTATTCATTCGGCGGTGCACTGGATCCAGTTATGGGCTTTCCTGCTTTCTTCGGATCAGCGGGATCTTATGGAGGCTGGATGCACGCGACTCCTGCGGGTGGCACAGGATTTTTTCTCCCGGCATACGTGGCAGCATATTAGTCGACTTTCGTAGTTGTTCTCTTCATCTGTCAGTGTCGGTTGAGAGGTCCTTTTCAATCTTTGTGATTTTTTGAGATGTAAACTTGAGATACGAGCAAACTTTGTAATAAGCGGCTGTGTGCATCACTCGATGCAGAGGCTGGGATTAATAAAATTCCCTTTTCTAAAAAAAAATGCGTACGCCGATTTTCTTACGATTTCTGTACGACGTTGTATACAAGCCATCGATCCGGATGTAATAATGGACTAGATCATTTAGGCGCGCGTTGCCGCGCCCATCTATTAGGAGAATATATTATCAGGAAAATAGGAAACATTTGCTAGTTTCTTCTCACTATTATTTGTTTTGGATCTCACGATTGCGTACAAGCACCCATGAGTCACAATAAGCTAGCATAGCGAAGCTCACCCATTCTCTAGATGAGATTTCAGCAGAATTCATCGTACCCTTTTGCCTTAATGAGAAGGAAGAAGCAATCATTCAACGAAATTTCATAACCGGTGTAAGTAATTGACAAAAAATATTTGATACATTAACTAAGTGTTATAATATAACAATTCAACTGTTGTATGAATAATCGTGTCACATAAGCGGTAATTGTATATATTGCATTACATCATGGAAGAAACGACACTTTCCATAGTTTGTAAGAATTCCTCATGTCTAAAAATGCTCATATACACAAGAACTAACCTCTAAGCACACCACATGTGCGGTTAACAAAGAATCAAACCTTATAGTGCTTAATATGCTCCCTTTGTCATCTCTTGCCACTTCTAGGAACTGACCTAAACCCAGACAATTGCCCATGTTTGGAACATAAAGAATCCTTTTAGCAGCTGATTTGTAAAGTGATGAAGAGGACACACAAACTCCATCAGTAACTGTTTATTCTTACCTAAAGTAATATCATATACAATAAGTAGAAATAGGAGTAGATGAACTCAAGCAAATATCACATATGAGTATGAGTGAACAGACATATGTGCTAGGTACAGTAGCTAATTTATAATGTGACAAGATGATTCAACAATAGCTAATCTAGGTACAGTAGCTAATTTATAAACTGACTATAGGTACAAAAAAAAAAGAACTCAACATTTTTCGCTTTCCTAACCTGGAGAGAAAAGCCTAGCAGCACCCGAATAGCAATATACCCACCTTTCGTACCTATCTAATATCAAACCAAAATAAATGGTTGTGTATGGATATGAAAAAATCTTTGCTGCATTTTTTAAGTTGGAAAAATTAAATATAGACCCATTCTAGTGGTGCTGCAGAAACTGAGTCTTAGCATACCTGCATTAGCATATACGTGCCCGTAATAATAAAGTACGGACACATTCCAGCCTGTTAATGGTAGAGTAAAATTAGCCACTTGCCTCAAGACATGGAAGGATTTTTAAGTATAATAAATGAGACCATCACAATCAAGTGTTGATTTTTCTAGTGGAGTTTATCCAATTTTATATTGCTGAGAGATACCAAAAGTGAAGCATGGAAAATGTTGGCACTAATACTATTAGCAGCAAAAGGTAAAGTAGAACAGATTAGAATCTGTCCAGCCTTTACTGAAAGGATTTGCATTTAATGAGTCTATATGGAAATGCCTAATGATATTTGTCATACGGCATGGCAATGCCTATCCATATTTGCTAATCATAGTAGTCTCACTTTTACGCACCCAAGAGATCAGGTGCTAACGGTTTTCTTATATTTATATCATGACTATCTAATCCAAGCGACACTACCTCTATACAACGTGATTCTAGAATTGATGTGCTTACCTAAAACTAAACTGAAGAGAAATCAAGTTTTATCTGTCTTGTAACAAAGTAGAACCAGCAGAAAGCCCCATGCCTTGCACATAAGAATTACTTTTGGCTCATGCGATCTGAAGGAAGAACCTTAAAAACATAGAGATAATATAAGTACCGAGCCAGTGGCACAGATCAGGGTCATGTACTTATACATGAGGCAAAGGGCATCTTTGTACCTGCAAGTTCCATAGTGCCAACTCCATCAGTCACGGCTCCTTCACTGCAGTCTCATGGCGCCTTCGACCCCCAATGGCAAACCTACAGGCGTTGAGACCAATATGAATACAACAAATTTAAATACACCTCGAAGAAAAAGAACAAACCAAGGCAAGACGATGGCTGTCAGATGATCTATTTAGCCACCTTGTCGCATCGCCAGCACCGTGAGAAGAACACATCTGCATAACAAAGTCTCTCTCGCCACCTAGCAATTTTGATGCAGGTATCATGTTATGCGAAAACATAAGAGTAGGCGAGAATACTCCTGACTGCAAATGTTAGACAGAATATAGAATTTAACCTGACATCCTAGTCCCAGAAGTAGAAACCCCTAAATGATATAACAAGCAGCCAATTCTGCCTCAGCTGAACGAATGCACTGCAATCCCTAAAAAAACAAACAGAGGTAAATAATACATGACATAATAAATCACTAACCCTCACTAAATTGTAGCATACGAGACCCAGTCCTCACCTGGAAGGTCAAGACGTGGGGACCCTCCAGCCTTTGGAACGCCCTCCGAATCTGCTCCAGCCTCCGTTCATGATCCTACGAGATACACAACATAAGCAGCCAACAAATCTCAGAACGCAATTATTCCTGCGAGGCCTGCCCAAATTGAAAGGGGCAACCGTCGCAGACGGATGGAATGTTACCTTGAGGTCGAGGAGCTAGCCGGCGCCCATGAAGTATACCTTCACAAGGAGAACAATCTTGGCTTGCTTGCTGAGGATGGACTTGAGGAAGCTGCCGGCTAACGACGTCGAGGAGCATGAGGTTGTAGGCGAAGGACACGTACTGTAGGTAGTACTCCGTCGCCCACGCGCGTGTCATTTGTGCAATCTTATTCCCATCTTCGCGGCGCTCCTTCGTCGACCTTTTCCATGCCGGCGCCGCCGCAGCGGTGAAGGGGCAGCTCGCCAAGGTGGGGTTGGAAGGGGAGGGGGCAAGGAAGAAGGCAAAAGATTCACGGGTAGAGAGGGCATCCACGCTACGTGGGCTTTGTACGGCCCAAATCAACCACAATCCAGCGATTTGTTTTGCAGAGCAGCGTCCCCTAGGGACATTGGAATCAGACGGCCAGTAAAAGCGCAATCGTGAAAATGGACGGCTCAAAACACAACATAAGCAGCCAACAAATCTCAGAACGCAATTATTCCTGCGAGGCCTGCCCAAATTGAAAGGGGCAACCGTCGCAGACGGATGGAATGTTACCTTGAGGTCGAGGAGCTAGCCGGCGCCCATGAAGTATACCTTCACAAGGAGAACAATATCGGCTTGCTTGCTGAGGATGGACTTGAGGAAGCTGCCGGCTAACGACGTCGAGGAGCATGAGGTTGTAGGCGAAGGACACGTACTGTAGGTAGTACTCCGTCGCCCACGCGCGTGTCATTTGTGCAATCTTATTCCCATCTTCGCGGCGCTCCTTCGTCGACCTTTTCCATGCCGGCACCGCCGCAGCGGTGAAGGGGCGGCTCGCCAAGGTGGGGTTGGAAGGGGAGGGGGCAAGGAAGAAGGCAAAAGATTCATGGGTAGAGAGGGCATCCACGCTACGTGGGCTTTGTACGGCCCAAATCAACCACAATCCAGCGATTTGTTTTGCAGAGCAGCGTCCCCTAGGGACATTGGAATCAGACGGCCAGTAAAAGCGCAATCGTGAAAATGGACGGCTCAAAACACTGATGGCGTGGGAGAGCTCCCTCTTGTGTCAGTTTTAATGTCCCTAATAGCTGCACCGTGAAGATGGAGATTGCTGTCGTGGACAGGAATCTTTAGTAAGTTCAAACACATTGATGAAGTATAACGATTCCGCAAGGATATTATATTAATTCCATTGCGAAGATTAGAGTATAGCCGAGCCAGACACATTGAGTAAATGCTCAAACACATTGATGAAATGATGAGTACATTTAGTACTAGTATATTCATATAGGTGGTCAACGAGGAAGATCAAGAAGAGATTAATGAATTTGGTAAAGGTAATCCGAAGAAGGGGCCTATGGATCAATTTCTTGCTCCTATTGAACCTTTGATTCTGCTAAACTTGAAAAAACATCAACGAAATAAAAATGATAGTTTCGATAAGGAAAGAAGCTACCAAGTAGGGTAATACTTTGCTAGATGGTTGTACAAGAAAAATATACCCTTCAATGCTAACCATGATGTGACTTCAAAAAGTTTTTTAGGCTCTTGGTCGTTATTGTCTTCATTGGAGGCAAACTTTACAATAAATGATTCAAGAGAAGATGTTGTTGTTGTAGGAGGTGGAAGTAACTAGGGATCTGTTGAAGCCACATGACATTGAGAGGGAAAATACCGGGTGATATATCATGACCAATGCTTGTTGCTTGGACAAACAAGACAAGGAGGAGCATCATGAACTTGTGTGTGCCTTGCAAGTCGGGGGGCTGTCTTTCTTAGATGAAAGGAGGCATTGTCCGATGCACACTCGGTTATATACATATTAAACTATGTGGATAAATGCATTGAATTTTTTTATATTAATCTTCAACTTTCTATATGCTCTCATTCATTGCTTTTTAAGTTTTCATCATATATATGGTTGCTTGCTGAATTTTCTGATCCAATTATTGTGTTTTCCAATGTTTGTAGGTGCTAATAAGGTTGTGCAAGTAGTCATGATAATGCTTCAAACAACATGGGATCAAAGGAGACGTTGAAGAATAATAAAGGCCCAAGATATTTTGCAACTCATGTGCTACTCACACCATCAACTTCATGGTAGAAGCAATTGGGAAGTTGAAGCAGTCTGGTCCTCCAATTACCAAAGCCAAGGAGACGAGTATTTTCCTTTATGCACATCATGTAACATTTGATGAGGTTGCATACAAAATGATGACACATTGTTTGGCCGGGAGTGACTAGATTTGCTTCGGCATTTCTTACCTTGCAAAGTCTAGCATCCAAGAAGAAGGAACTAAGGGAGATGAGTTGTAGTGATACTTGGCAAAATTGCAAACACACAAGAACTGATAAAGAAAATTTGGCGCATGCCACAATAATGAGTAGGAATTTTTGGAAAATCTGGCTCTTTGCATCAAGGCATTGTTAGCTAAACAAAAATTATGTCTTGTTTCTTCTTGCCATATACTTATATGTTTATACTTTATATTAATCTTGTGCTTGTGTATGTTGGAATGCAAGGTTTTTGGGCCGTTGGTGAAGATACTTCGGTTGGATGATGGCAATGGACAGTCCATGGCCTCTATGTATAGATAAATAATAGTGGCAAAAAGGGTAATAATGCTTGTGGTTGAAAGTTTACATAAGGACTATGTGGTGATCACAAAAGCCATGGAGAGTAAGATAAATGGGTGGCTAGATAACCCATTGAACATGGCATCATATGCTTTGAATCCCTATTATAGTAATGCTAACACAAGCATATTTAATGATGTGGAAGTCATGTCTAGGTTGATGGATGCCATTGGACAACTTTATCATGATGCCTGATGGCATGTTGGGGAAGATGCCTGCCGAAAAAAGCTATTAGCAATGAAGTCCATCCGATAGTGGGCGGTTGGTATTTTGACCCCCCATGTATTGGTTTTACACTATTTCTCTGTTTGAAGTCCGTCCTAAAGCTCGCTCTTCAGCCAGTAAGTGTGAAAGCAAGTCAATTGATGGCATGTTGCCTTTAGAGGTACCGTCGGGGGCGTCTTGCGGATGTCAGATGACGCACTCGTAGGTGAGTCCACTAGTTTTGCCAAAACCGGAGGAAACCCACCAAGCACACAACGGTTTTGCCAAAATCGTGTACACAGTTGTAGGGGCTTTCACAATAGTGATGCCGTGTTTTCTTTTTCTTAATACAGTATTATCCGTCGGACACGGTCAATGTCATCGCCGGTGTCATGAGGACACATGTCCATCCTTTTGGACAATGTAGCGGCGGTGGTATGTTGACTAGGAAGATTGATGAAGAGCACGTTGATGTACACCTTGACGATGATATATTGCAGCAGGCGTGATGTAGTACGTTGCATGGAAAGCGTCCCTCGCCGTGACGATGGTGTAGATGCTTTGCTGTCGGAGAGGGCGATGACGTCCGATTTATCAAACGTGATGCCAATTCAGGATCTTCAAGGACAACCTCTGGTTGAGCTTCAGCATGATCATGTCGAAGTTCCATGTTGCTTTCATTGCGTTGCTGTGTGCTATCAGCTCCGACGTCACCACCGTGCCAGTCTCCATGGGCTTTACTCGGTTCCGGCCGTGCGACCCGGCCTAGCACGCGCAGCTCCGCCTTTGTCGCTGCAGCCGAGGTCGTCGTAGTCGAGGCGCCCATGTCGTCGCCGTGGAGGTTGCCGGGGCCGAGGTCTTCGTGGTCAAGGCGCCTATGTCGTCGCCGTGAAGGTTGCCGGAGCCGAGTAGCCCATGTCGTCGCCGTGGAGGTTGCCGGAGCCGCGCGAGGTCGTCGTGATCGAGGCGCCCATGCCGTCGTCGTGGTCGAGGCGCTCATGTCGTCGCCGTGGAGGTCATGGTCGAGGCGCCCAAGCTGTTTCTATTGACGATGCGCACGAGGCAACGCTCCGAGAGCCCGAGCGAGCAGATGACGTCGAGCGCCACGTCCGCCGCACCCGGGAGCGCCGCGCCTGGCCCCGGTCGCCCTCTGCCCCATGCACGTCCCTGATCTTGCGTAGCGCGGCGAGGGTCTTCCCCTTCGGTCTCTTAATTAGCTTCGGCGAGCCGGAGACAAGCGCGTCGAGAATGAGATCGAGGCGCGCGCCGTCGGCGGTTGGCTCCGATCGCTTCGAGACGGCGTCGGGGTGATGGAGGGCGCACCAGGAGTTGATGAGGCGGCACAGGGTGTGGTTGGGCGTGGGTTGGCAGTCCGGCGCGACGGGCACAGCTTGGACCATACGGCGGCGGGCCGACACGAGCCCACGCTACGCTCCACGAGGATGATAGCAATGCCGCTCAGCTCCGTGCTACACATGCACGGGCGGCCGAAGATGAGTGCGGTGACCCCGCACACCACTGCATATTGTAGTGTACAAGTCGTTGACATAATATCCACGGAAAGACTCATCCGTAAATATTACATCCCTCAGATTAGTACATCAGAAACATTGCGGGTCCACTTTATTACACACTGCTAAAGATTACAAGCCAGAAATGTACAAAAGCTTCAACGTCTTCCTCCGACATGGGAGGAATTTCAACTACAGTACGGTTGACTGAGGTCAACTTATTAACGATAGAAAGAAGTAAACTAAGAACCATCGGGCTCAACAACCTAAGTAGTACTAGTCTAGAATTGCTCGGCCCTGCCCCTAAGATAGGAGACTAAGTCTCGGACTCATCATCATCGCCTCCATAAGCAATCAGGTAGTCGACGCCTTCCACCCCTCCGGATAGATCAGGTTCCTCGTAGTACACCTCGTCCTCATGGTAAGCTCCATAACTCTCCTTGATTGCCTCCTCAAAGTCTAAGCATGGGGTCAAAAAGGAAAGGGTGAGCAACAGCGTTACTCAGCAAGTTCTGAATATATATAGATAAGGTGTATCATGCACTAGCTACTGCCAAAACCTCGGGTCTTTGGCATAGATGCAAGTTTTTGTAAACAGTTCTTCAAAAGATTGATTTTATTCTGAAAACTATGTCCACAGTCTCCACCGGTCTTGTGAATCCAAATGGGACTCCATTCCGGCCTCGATCTCATAGTTCCATACCGGGAACACGGTTGTGAAATCACAAATTTGTTGTTTGACTCTGCAGAGTTGCATCACTTTACCCAACAGTTGCCTGGCCCTATATCTGCTCTCTTTACACTCCATGAGTGTTATAGCCAAGGCTCAGGACATCCAGTCATGTGGAGCTTCTCCCAAATCAACACACATCCGCCCATTTGTGATGCGGTAGGGGAATCATGTTCCACGCATACCCAACACCCCTCCCAAGCTTCCCCACCAATTACCCCGTCGGGCAGGAAGAGCACGCGCTTCCACGCTGTTGGCCGCCGCAACGACCCAACCCGGTGTAGGCCTGCCGAGGATATGCGGATGAGAAAAGAAGCCTCTGACTGACCCCGCCCATACAAAGTTCATTGGTTGATGCTTTTACTACGGCGAAAGGATCACTGGAACAGGGGTTATTAGATCCTAAGGATATATACCTTCCCATACGATGGAACACCGTACCTATTCATCTTACCATTGTTCCACCGCCAACCAATAGTATATACCACATCATTCGAAAAATACTTTTTCTTTTTGATGCAATTGAAAGGAACGTATAGGTAACTTTGCAAGTACTTTGATAAAAATACATCAAAGGGTATTCAAGAATGAACTTGCCTTGAGACTGACAAGTAGTGCAGTCTAAAGCTTCCGGCGATTCGTGAACCTCGTGTTCTGAAAATCAACATCATTGTCTTTATAAGACAATGTTTGAAAATCCAATTTATGCTATTATGCATAGATGAAATGATTTTTGGAGGTTTTGGAAAATTTCCCCCCTTCATATTTTAAGATGATTTTTTCCTTTTTTGTGTGTTTTACCTAGGATGAGTTACGGGACAGTCATTTATAGAATGGTAATTTATTTTACTTTTAGGAAGATAATTCAATTCATTTCCACTGAAGGATCCTTGAATATTAAAAACAATTCAAATCATGTCCACTTAAGGATCTTTGAATATTTTGGAAAAGAATTCAAATCATTTCCACTTAAGGATCTTTGAATTTTTCACTCAAGCAATATTTTTCAATAAATCAAATAAAAATCATTTTTGAATTCCTTGCAAAATTTTGAGTTAAAAACATATTTTTATCTGATTTTTAGGACTCTTATTTTGGCTTTAAAATTTGTGTTAAAATTTAGATTTGATTTGAATTCAGTAATTTTTAGAAATTACAATTAAGTCCCTGGTTTACTGGGTTGAACCAGGTCAACCCGTACCTGCTCGGTGGGACCAAACTAGTCCGGCCCACTCTCTCCTCCCCCTCTTCTCTCTCTCTCTCTCTCGCTCCCGTGGTCGACACGATCCCCTTTTCGCCTCCGCCGTCGCCGACCGATTCTGGCGTGCTCCGGCCATCTCCGCCATCGTGCTAGGGCGCAAAAGAAAGCCCTTTCGATGCTCTCTCTTCTCCTCCCCGTCGATCTGCTTTTCCTCTTCCGGTGTGTTCGTGCGCAACCCATCCCTAGGGTTAGGGTTTCGGTGATGGCGCCGCTCCGCCGTGTTTCTCCTCCTCTGAGCTATCTCGCCATGAATAGGTGTTCGGCTCCGCTCTCTTGTTCTGCCGAGCTGCTCTCCTTCTTCTCCACCGATGCGTGCGTGCTGGATCGTTCCCCGGTTGAGGTCTCGGTTGCAGCGCGATTAATCGTGCTCCCGATTCCTGCTCTGCTCCGCCGCCGGTGTGGAGCTCGCCTCCGTGCTACGGTGGTGCTGGGGTGGTGTTGCTGTGGTGCGGCTTCCTCCCTTGGTCCTCCGTCATGACCACACGGGCACTGCCCCGTCGTCATGCCGTTACGGCCATGGGCGCACGGTAAGGTTCCTCTTCCTCCTCTCTGCTATCTCCTCCTTCTAGACTCCTTCTGGTCTAGCTTAGCTTCTATGCTGCTCAAGATTTCCTCACTGGTACTTAGTAAAATTGTACTGGTGCCCTACTTTGCTCTGCGGGTTAAGAATATGTGATGCCATGATGCTTGTATATTTATCTGAGGTGTGAGGGGTGAAGATTGGAATTAATTTTGATGATTTGCTCTGGCAAAAATGATTGAAGAAGAAAGAATTGGGCTTTGGCTTAATTTGATGCGGTGGCTTGTGCTCTGTGCTGTGAAATGGTGTGGAATTACTTCTGTGGCTAAAGAAAATTAGCTATGCATGCTGTGATGCCTCCACTGGAGTTACACAGAAGCTGGCTAAACTAATTAGCTTTTGGAAAATTCTTTTCTTATGCTTTCCTGTGCTTCTTCTAGTGACAGATATGCTAGGCTACTGGCTTGTGTATATTATAAAGAACAGGTGCTGCACTTCCCTCTCATTTATCCTTAGCATAGTCCATGTTAAGCATGGTTCTGATAAGAACAGATATTCCTCACTTCCTCTCTTCCCCTTCCATGCATGCAAACATGCTTAGCTTGGCTCTGTCATTATCAGAGTTAGCTAATTCTCTCTTTCTCTGCCTAACACTCAAAGGATCAACCTGCTGCTGTTGAGTAGCTTGGTCTTCTGGCTATACTGACAACCTGCGTCTTGTGGATAGCCTGCTCCTCCTAGCTGCTTCAAATTTCCTAAGGTGTATAGTTCTAGCTGCAAGATTTGATGTGGCTAATGTTCTTGATGATGAACATTTTCAGAGATGTGTGTGATGTGCTTGGCTGTGTGATGCCTTGTGGATTCGGCTGGCTGCCCTATTTATAGGGTTTTTAGATGATTCTGGTGGTGACACCAGGATAATTGCATGTGATGTGTAAGCTGCTTGCAGTGGCCCTCCTCCACCTCGAGTTGCTACTCTTCTGTTAAACTATGGAGGTTCTTATCCTCTGGTGGTTGAATTTCTGTGCCAAGGTATTGTTTACTCCCTTTTTGGCTAACTCCTTCCTCCTCCTTGATCCTATCCTTGCTCTGCCGGCTGTTGTTGTTCAATCTGGTTATGAAATGGTTCAAGTCCATCCATTTGAGTTGTGGAATGGTTTCAAATCCACTTGTGGATTACTCTCAGCTAGGATCCTTGCGCAGGGAGTTATCCCTCCACCTCACTTGATCTTATCAAGCTCCTGTCGACTACTGCTATGTACTATGGTTATGAACTGTTTGGCATCCCTCTGCTGCCATGGAATTGATATATACTTGATGGATTTGGGTGGCTTCTCTGGTGGGCTAGAATTGTAACTGGGTTGTGACTGTCTTTACCTGTGGGCTTTAAGGAATATAGGGTCCATTTATCAAATTAATGGTAAATGTGACACCACAATTAAGAAGGTGGATTTAAATTGTATATTTGGCAGAGATAATTTGTTCTGTTTCCTTGTTGCCTTTGGACAACTTTTGGAGATGATCATGTATTCATGTGATAACCAGCTAGTCCCTCAGGTTGCCTAAGTTGTAAAGCTGGTTCTGCCTTTGCCCCTTTTACATGCTTAATGCATGCTGAGCATGATCAAGTTGCCTCTTGTTGGATATTTGATTTGATTTTTGTCTGTGAACTCCAATGTCAATTCCAATTCATGGAATTTGACACTCTGCCAAGTATTATATCCATAGCCAGTACCAATGTACTAGGCTAAAATTTCTAACCTTAACAAATCTTTTCTTTGTGAATTGTGTTTGATTTTTTTTGTAGGTTTGGAGCTTCTGAAGATCAATTAAAGGATTTAGTTTATAGGTTTTTCTTTTATTTTTAATTTTCAATAGTAAATTTGTAAAAGGACCTGATACTGTATGATATCATTTATTTGTAACAGATTTGTGGAACAATTCCACTTGTAATAAACTATATTGTCTATAGGATTTAATTTGTATGAGATTGTGGAATAATTCCACTTGTAAAGTTTCTTGTATAAAGTAATTTATTTTATATCAGAATTGCATATTGGAATTTATTGATATCAAAATTGTGTATTAAAATTTAATTGTAAAATGTATTGGATGTTGAAAATTATTGCAATTTGTAAGAAGAGTTGTTTGTGATATGTAATGATGATTATTGAAATTTTGTAGAGAATTAAATGTGGATTTACAAGAATATGAATTCTTAGAATATTAAGATAAAATGTATTTGTTGAATATAAACATGAATTCAAAAATTTGAGAGTAAAAATAGAGATAAGATTTACAAGTGTTGATACATTTGTATTCAACTTTGAAGTTACCTTAATAAACTTTCAATAGAGTTGATAACCCAACCTCTCTTTTAAAACTAGGGTTTCAAAATAGGCGACTAATGTTAGATCGAGTTGTCTCGACAACTAGTCCTTTTTACATAAAAGCGCGAAAATTATTCGGATTTTTCAAGCATGCATGAATGCAAAGATGCAAACTTCCTATTTCTACCCTTTCGAAACCTATAACTGCGGGTATTACAATGAGGAAGACCACCGCGACGCGCCGCCCTAGCTCCACGCGCGAGCGATCAGGACAACGCACATGGGCACGGCGAAGACACACAGCGAGGCTTACGGCTTACCTTGGCAGGAGGAATGACTCGCGGACATGAGCGGGTTGGGGATGAATCAGGGACTGCGCGCGCCAGTTTTGTGCGAGTGAGGTGCTCCTGGTGTCATTTTTATAGATGGGGGCGGCTGTGCACGGTGGGGTTAACGGCGATTACGGAGCTGACAGCGGTGGCATGGCACTACCTCATCTCGCACGCACGAACCGGGACAATGCGTCATCGGCGTCGTCAACAAATTAATCTGAAGAGAAATCATCGATGGACGATCAGACGACAGGATTCCTCGCTGATAAATACTGAGTAGATTTTTGGCATTCATATCAGCCCACAGCTGTGAGCATCGCACCACTCAAGAAGACGAAGGAAAGCATATTGTGACTTATACGTTTAACAGACAGAGCTAAGCAACTGGTAGGTAGTTTAACAGAGATAAGTAGATGTAACAGAGGGACGATACACAAAAGCCGACGTAGTACAGCATTAATAAGCCTCGGTAAGTTTCATAGGTCATCTCACTCTGGGTTCACTTCAAGCTAGCTGTACGCCCAGAAGATCTGCAGAACTAATGTCATCCCTCCAAAGCCAAGCACAATACAGAAGCAGCAATTGACTGATCTCACCATCGCTTTGAACAAGTTAACGACAAGAACGAACAACGCGGTGATGCAGCTAACAAGCTGCCAAAAGAGCACGAAACGAAGGTTGTTAGCCTATATTGTTTCAAATATTAATTCCCACTGTCAATTTTGATGAAAGGCATGTCAAAACGTTGATGAAATAATCTTACCGAAAGGAGTGAACCAAAATGTCCAGTATAGCTTGCGTAGACCACAAAGTATGATGCGTCAACGGTGTTGATCAGAGTCATCACAAAGCCATAAATGTCAACCGGGATGTCAGGCTCGGCCGGCGTACCGCACAAGGACTGCACACAATTTTGCATTAGCAAGAGTAGAAGCTTTACAATCATTCGTAGCTAAACTTATTGAGACCTCAGAGATCGTACCGCTTTAAGTACTGGGTATGCATTCAGAAAGAGTGCCGTGAGCCCTGCCATCGCACCATAGAACAAACCTGGTCCCTTGAGAGCATATACATGCAGCTGGTTCTGGATGGCATACAGTATGACATACGAAGCGTACAGAAACGCACCAATCACCATTGCCATCTGCATTACAATTGGTAGCAGCCAAGTTTATTCACTCTATTTGAATTTTCTAGATCAACGAATTTTCCTGAAATACTTAAGTAGTGAGGGCAGTGAGGGTGCTTACAGCTAAACGCCCAAGGACCGGTCTGCCAAACACTGCTGCATGTAGCAGCCAGATATAGGCACAAGCTGTGCTTAATGTCATCCCCACCAGGCAAACATACAGAGCATCCAGATGCTCGTTCACTTTTTGCACAAACATGATATGCCACACTAAAGTGAAGTTCAAAAGAGCGCTCACAATGAACGACCTGATGGGGAAATATCGCTTCACTTCTTTAGTCATCGGTACAACGCATATCAGAAGGCTGTGGAATGGTTACAAATAGGTTATGCATTGCACAAAAATATAAAATATACCGTTAGAAGTGAAGATTCTAAATAAAAAATTATACATCTACCTTTAGAAGTGAAGATATTAAGTGTTAAACATTATGCATTAACCGTTAGAAGTGAAGATTCTAAATATAAACATACAAACTACCGTTGGATGTGGATTGAATGGTGTAGATAAGCCGTGCAGGTCCAACTAGGTGTGCAAAAAACCGCGTTACAAAACTACTTGAGATTTGTCAAAAATGCAATACCACAACTAAGAGGATACTCACCAACTATCCACACCCTTCATTTCATCAAGATTCGTGCAACAAATTTATCAATGAATCTTCAAATGTCAATGCATTATCAATAATTGATGGATTTATGTAATTTAAATTTTAGATTCATATACTAACATGAATTTTATGTGCATGCATTGACAATTTTTTTTTAAAACCACGCATCAACATATATTTTTAGTTTTTTAACACATAAAATAGTAGGAATAATATGGTTCGTTTGATGCAAAATCATAGGTCATGATAAGCGGTGGGTATCTCTTAGTTGTGGGAAAACTGCATTGGAGATTTGTGCAACAATTTCAAAGTCAATCTCTCACCACTTTACATATATTGTTTAAAGCCCCAAATAATTCACAAAATAAACCCCGATTCGGGGATTATCCATTAACAAAAAAATCATGAATTTCCAAAATATCATATTATAAATCGTTAAAAAATTGGATTATGCATTAACACAAAAATTCATCTCAGTCAATAAAAAATTACGATCACACATTCACAAAAAGAAAATTGAATGATACATTAACGAATATTCGGATCACATGTTGACAAAAAAAGTTCAAATTATGCGTTAACCATAAGAGGTGAAGATGCTAATATAAACTATACAAATTACTGATGGATATGGATTAAACGGTAACCGTGCGGTATAACTAGTGCATTGCATGTTAAACTCAGGAAGGGTTGCCAAAATAAATATGTGGGACATTGAGTAACAAAAGAACCGTACAATGGAATAAGGCTTAGCACAATTGCTATCAGGTTGAATAAGTACGGGACACCCATCAGTTCTTTCTCAAGGCTTGGCACTGGCGCTTGATCCATTACGAAACCTAGACACAAAAGTAAACATTCACATATAAGCATAGGAAATCATGGGGCTCATGGCGATATGAGTGGCGCGCAGAGGTCACAAGCGCATCGCCGCTCTCTGTATCTGGAATGCGCAGCGCACAGCCCCTGCACGCACCACCGCGCATCCGAGTTGGTGCCGGGGTGGCCTTCTTGTCGAGCTCGCCGGGATGGCGCAGCGTGGCCATGGGAGCGCACGGCCGTGCTCTGCGGCGAGCAACCCACCGCCGGGGTGCCGGGTTGCTCGCCACAGAGCAAGGCCGTGCGCTCCCGTGGCCACGCTGCGCCATGCCGCCATCCCGGCGAGCTCGACGAGGAGGCCACCTCGGCACGAACTGGGATGCGAGCGTGTGTGCCCGTACGGCGCGGCCGTGTGTGCATGGACGTCGCCTCCCGCCGGGAAAGAACGTTGGGTGGCGCCCTGCCGTACTTGGTGCGGCCGATCAGAGGTGTGCGTCGTTAAAGGTGGGTCATTTCCCCATGAAAGGCCTTCGATTTCGAACCAAACATCACGCAGGCCGGCCGGCGATGGCGAGTTAGGGCGAGCACGCGCGGCCGCCGCGCTCCGAGGAGGCTCGTGGCCGCCGCCGCCGGCGACGAGCGTTGCGACCCGGCGCGCCACGCCCGGCGACGAGCGCCGCGACCCGGCCCCGGCGCGCCACGCCCGGCGACGAGCGCAGCGACCCGGCGGCGGCGACGAGCCTCTTCAGAGCGCGGCGACCGCGCGTGCCCGCCCTGCTGCCTCGCCGTCGCCGGCGGCGTGTCTAATGTGTGTGCTCGTAGTTGGGTGCCCCGGCCAAAAGGTTAACGGGTGTTGGAATGGGATCTGCGTACGGCGTACCTTTGTGTCGACCACCAGCGCCGCGCCGCCGCTGGAGAAGGTTTAGGAAGGCTAGCTTTGGGCGAGGAGAGAGACGGCCAGGCGCGTGAGCGTGGGAGAGAGAAGAAGGGGGACGACGGTCTGGGACGGTGGGACCCCTCTCGCAGCCAAAGCTTGTCACAAAAAAAAGTTGGAGCAACAAAAAAAATTTGTTGGTTGAAGCAAAAAAAAAAGTCTTAAATGGGAGATTTTAAATTTGAACGTATCTTAGACGACTAGAGAAATATGTACCTTCTAAAAAGAATTAAAACAGTTTCACGTTAGTTCATGTGTCAAATAAGAACATTGCATATGCCATGCAACTAAAGTGTGCCCAGGGCCGTCTCCAAAATGTTATCCCCTCGAAGAGATGTAAAATGGTCCCTAAGTCACAAAAAATATGTATACCTAATAAAATAAAGTTTTTTTTAACTTTGATATGTATTTTTTTGTAAGAAAACATATATATAAAGATAAAACCCAGTCAATAATTACGAATTAATTGCTTTCGCAGTCTATTTTCCAACTTCGTGGTAGGGGATGACAATTTGCAAATTTGCAAAGTCACTGGATCAGTGAAGGTTTTGTCTGATGGCATACTTATGTGATGGCTTTCTCTTTGAGAGGCGGGACTAAGCCGATGTGTGTTTCCGGCATACACTGTCAGAGCATCTGGGACAAGCACGAAACACCCGGAGTGAAGGGAGTCGCCGACTCGGTTGCTCATGACAAACCAGCGATCGAGATAGGGTGGCATGCTTGGACAAAATCGACAGGGTCCTGAGACTTGGCTCTTGACTTCTAATGTGCGTAACGATCTCATGCTGATCAACATGTACACTCTTGGGGTCCCTTTCCCTCATGCATCATCACTAATGACATTGTCAGTGGGTGTCCTTTTGTGCCCTCCTCGGCATCCTCTGTCCAAGTCTGTCTCCATGTCTGACCGGCTCCCCCTCCAACCACATCGTTGGCTCTATTGAGGCCTCGATGCTCCGCAAACCCCACCATGGCCCGATTCCGGGCTACTTGGTCATGTATTGAGGGCATTGTAGCTGAAAAACTTCTCTCCCTGGTCTGATCTTCCCGTGCCTTCTAGCTCTACGCCAACATCCTCTCGTGCCACTCCCCGTCCTCTACGCAGTTGCAGGTGCTGGTGGCTGGTGGGAGGAGAGGTGTCGCTTGGTTAAGTTGTACAACCAGGTCATGGAGGAGCCACATTTGTCCCTAGAGAGCCTAGATCTGGCTATAGAGGGCACATATATGGCTACTGGAAAGGACTAGAGGGAATAATCAAAATTTAAAACGAGAACCAATGGGGAGGAACTCATGGCCTATATACTAAGATAGAGCCCACCCGGGTGAGATGCCACAAATTTACTCCCGACGTGATTCGAACAGTGGCCAGGTGGGATGCGCCACAATGATCCAGCCACTAGGCTACTGCCTAGTTCTCGAGGAATGAGAATTTAATTCTTGGTTGTCGGATTATTATTATTTTTTGTTTGAATCAGTGTCGATTATGGATACATGAATCTCTATTGTATCTTGATAATTTCATAGAAGATTGTTTCTTTCATGTTGATTGCAGTTTCTTACATGACATATTACGGTTTCATGCAGTGGACAGTTGCCGAGCCTTGCAGTGAACGATAGTCTTTCAGAGTTCACCGACCTTCGTTTTTCACAATTGTAGAATCTAAATCTAAAGATCGATGTGCGCCATTCACAAACTCACCAACCAAATTAGTCATCCGGTCTCCTCTCCTATGTTTTTTCCTATAACCCATTCTACACTGGAAACACCCAGCCTCCAACCCCACGCATAGTGACCTGGGTATGGCAGGATTCACCTTTTTCCAAAGGTGGTGAACCATAAAACTAGAGTGAACTTGTTGGACTAAAATTTGAACAAATGTTTTATGATTAGAGACAATCCTCCAAAAATTCTTTAAGTTACCCTAGTGCTTTGAATCAACAATATCTTAATTCCTGTCTTTGAGGTGATGGCTGGTCATTTGAGGTTTGGTATGTACTATTTATACTCTAGCAACATCACCAATGTGTATGCTTCACGACAGCGTCCCCTTTTCTTTTGTCGTTGTACAAAAAAATATGGTATGTTTTAGTGTAACTCATTCATGCTCACCAACCTCGTGTGCTGTGTTAGTCAGTCTAGACTCAAAACGTAAAATCACTTCTTTTGTTTCCTCTAGGTAACTTCTTTTATGAGCGATCTGACTTTATAAAATACTCCCTTTGTTTTATAAATAAGATGTCTTCAGTGTTTCACATGTTGTTTAGATTTCGACTAAAATAAGTAGATATATACACTAAAACGTGTCTAGATACATGTGTATACATATGAATTTGGAAAATGACTAAATCATCTTATATTGTGGAACGGATGAAGTGTATAAGCTGATTTTTTTTATATTTGATCAAAGTAACCAAATCAGAAGTGATAAACAAATTAAGGATATGCGCAAACCGTACACTACACCAAACCACTATGAAGTCGACGTCTCTATATATGTTCGGGCAATCGCATCTTGATGTTCTTCAATGCACCCGACAACACTAAGCCGTACTGCCGTAGAAGACCA
The DNA here is from genome assembly GCA_012064385.1 of Puccinellia tenuiflora. Classification (NCBI taxonomy): domain Eukaryota; kingdom Viridiplantae; phylum Streptophyta; class Magnoliopsida; order Poales; family Poaceae; genus Puccinellia; species Puccinellia tenuiflora. The sequence goes on from QRDG01000147.1 coordinate 990,520, forward strand.
TACACGAACACGCTAGGTTTTAACTATCCGTGTGATCCACCCACCAGACTAACCTCGTCTTAGCACTACCAAACAGTACAAAAGCAAGTTTTGCTAGCAAATGCGGCCACACGGACCATTCGCTATTGTTTGCATCCATGTGGCGACGAGTGCACTTTATAGAATTGCTGCACTAGCCATCTAGACCAAAAGTCCGAACTGATGGAAAGGGTCTAGGCAATATATTTATATTCAACACTCCCCCTCACGTCTAGGCTATTTTAGTCCTTAGCGTGGGATAGGAGCGGGCCGCGAGATCTTTTTTCTTCTTTTTTTTAATCCGCGTGAGCGGGGTCTCGAACTCGAGACCTCTTGGCTCTGATACCATATAGAATTGATGCACTAGCCATCTAGACCAAAAGTCCGAACTGATGGAAAGGGTCTAGGCAATATATTTATATTCAACACACTTGATGATGGAAAACACCATCTTTTGATCATTTGTGATTGCACATGGTGTTTTTTTTTTTTTAGATTAGGGACTTGAGAATTTGGAACCAAAGGATTTTAAACACACTAGTTTGGGCATATGCATCAGATGACAATGTGATACTAATCTCGTAGAAAGCTCTTGAAATATATTCTTGTCCAATTATCTGTCTCGTATGCATGGCTGAGAAATGGCTACGACGTTCCAAACGGTACCCTGTTAACAGCTTAAATGAGAGATGACCGTCTTGAGAAAAAATGATCATCATTTTGAGAGCTTAGATTAATTTAGGTCCACTTTTTAAACAAATTTAACTTTAAACATAAACATTTTAATGCAACAAAAAAGAGAATACTAGCTAGGGGAAAGAAAAGCACGAGTAAGTGTGCCGAGCTGCAGCGCGTGAGCCATTTTCAGCGGACAGAAGGGGAGCGGAGCCATTTTCATGCAAGTTCCCAGCTGCCCCCTGATGCTGTCGCCCCTCCTCCGACTGCGGCGACTGCAAGGGACTGGATCGGGCGGGGCAGAGTTGACCTGCCATGCCGAGGCAGACGGCTCCCTCCCTCGCGGTCCAATCTAGGTCAAGCTGTCGTCCAGGGCGCCTCTAAACCCATCCCACCGGCAACAGCGCTTTCGCTGGGCTAGGCACATCGCCGGCGGCCCTCACCACGCGGCTGCACTCCGGTTCGACCAGGGACGAGGCAGCCATGGTGACCACGGCGGGCTCTGTCTTGTACGCCGACATCAATGCCTGCCTGTAGTTCGCGGTGTACGCGGCAGCGGCTTAGGACGCGTGTGGCCCGGCCGAACGTTGCGCCGGCTTGGGACACGGTGGGCACTGGTGACACGGCGGATGCCATTGCGTGAGTCGGCGGCGATAGCATACTTGCTCGGAACTGTAATCCTCGTTGCCTGACAAGAAGCCAAGGCATGGCGAATCGACCAAAACGGCGTTGGCGGGCTTAAGTGGCGCAGAGCAGACGCCGTTATATGGGCAATTTTAGCGGGCAGTCGCGGTCAGCTTGTGGACAACCCGCTAAATAAATGGAGTAATAGTTGGGAAAATACATCGGTCCTGACTCCTGACTCCTGCTGGGTAATACCCTATATGAAAAAATAATTAGTAATTCAAAACGACGTCAAAAAATTCAGAAAAACATGATCAAATATTGTAATCGTACAAAAAGCTTCGTCAGGGAATGACATACATTGCCCTATGGGTAAATGATTTGCAAAAAAAGACACTATATACACGATATATTCGTTATATATTTGTCTTTTTTCTATGAGGTCAGTAAGAATTATTTCTTGGCCAAACATTTTTATATGAATACAATATTTGAGCATCTTTCATTCACAAAAAGATACATAATTTCTTGACTTTTTATGAATTACTACATTTTTTTGCATATTTTCAAATAAAGAAATAAACTGTGGCAAAAATCTGTCATAACTATGTAAAATCTGGACACGAGACAACGATGTTCAGCTTCAATGCTGACACCTCATTTTCCATCAACATTTATTCATGTATTTTCTAATCTTTCTCAGACAATCGTGTCAGGTAAATGCCTCACAAAACTTACACCGTCCAATAAATCGCAAACCACCTAAGAAAACACCAAACACTGAGAATACAAATCAATTTGTATAAGTTTTTCTAATTCTCTCTTGGGGCGTGGAGCTTTTTCTTACCAAGTGATGTAGTCCTCGGCGTCATCATTGGTAGTCGTGCTTCGAGGTCAGCCCAGACCAGCTCCAGCGGAGAAGAAGGACCGAATCACATTTTCCATCTTTTTGTGAGGTCTCTTTTATAAATTTGAGGGCCTTGTTGTTATTTATTATCTGCTAGGGTCCTTGATGTAATTTATCTTGCCTCTTCTAGAACTTTCGGGGCTCTATCCCGTCAAAAAAGGATAAAGAATATCTGCAAAATAACATGCTAGCTATACTGACATAAAAAAGTGCAATGTAATTGTGCAACTTATGTTGACTCAATTTTTCTGAACTAAAAGAAACTTAAGATGTTAAAGGAGGCATAATTATATTCATAAGTCGTAAAAGCATATAAATATTTCTGAGATTTATATAGCGTGTTGTCTCATAAAACCCTAGAAACAAGTTTATTATATTTACTAATTTACACATCTTTGTATGACTTTAGATCGCAAGCACACATTTCCCCACATCGCCTCCCCGAGCGAGGCGACCGGGCAGCCATCTCCGTCTTCTCCGGCCACGGTCCGACCCCCCTCCCTCCCTCTCGCCACCGCGCGCCGGTGGACAATGCCGGGCGTTGCCCGCGCAGTGCCATGCGCGGCCGCCGGCGGCGGGTCTCTTCTCTACCCGCGGCCCAGATGCTCGGCTCGGGAGGCAGCGTTCTGGCGGCGGTGCTGGTAGGCCGGCGGCGCTCCGGCGCAGTCAGGGTGGCGGCAGGGCGACGACGCTTCCTCTTGGCGGCGGTGGTGGCTGGTTCGAAGCTTGGCCGACGGCGCCCTACAAGCCCAGATTTGGGCCCGATCTTGGTCACGGCGGGCTAGCTCGGGCTTCGATGTTTCGCCTCCGGTTGGACTGAGAAGAAACTCGAGATGGGGATGGTGGCTACCGCGCCATGTTTGCTGCAGCGTGGCGGCAGGAGCTTTACGGGCCCATTTCGGGCCCGGCCGGGCAGGCTGGCCTGGTCTGCTCCCGCTGCTGCGTCCGGTCTGCTACTGCCATGGCGGTGGAGGTTGTTCCTTCCCACCTGGCTGGGTACTGCCGTCCCATGTCTACAGATGTTTCTACTTGGTCCAGCTGGTCTCGCAGCGTTTGCCATGGTGAGACGTCGACGAGGCTTCAAGATCGTGGTGGCGCTTGTTGGTGGGCGGCGAGCTTGGTGGAGCCAACAGTGTGTCCGGGGACCGAGGTAGTGGTTGGTTTGGGGTTGGGAGAAATCCATGTCGGCTCTTGCCGACACCGACGCGGTGACGCCTTTATGCACCGCCGTCCTTCTTAAAGGGCGTCGGGTATACCTCTTCCCACTTCCCTCCGTGTACCGGGAGAAATCCCAGGATCAGTCTAGGAAACAGCGTCGCCGTCGTCACTTCCCTTCTTGAAGGTGTTGCTTGGTACGCGGCCATTCAGAGGCTTAGGGATGCTGTGGGAATTCTTCGGTGGGTAGGCGTAGTGGTTGCGGGTCATTGTCGGTTTCGTCGATCCGGCGTTGTTGGCTTTAGTTTCTTTTTCTCTTTTTTTTTCTCTTGGGCTGGATTGTGCAGTTTGCCCCAGCAACAGTTTCATGGTTGTATGGTGTGGTGCTATATAGCGGGCAACTATTCAACAGCACCTTATCCGTCTTTGATGAAAACAAAAATTCTGCACGATTTTTTTTACATGTATTCTGAACAAATTTGTCCAGCGCGTTGCCGGACGCCGTAGCAAACACCAAGGTAGAAACACGGCCGGACAGCGTCGGAGAAGATATGTACTATACTATACAAACAAAATAAAAATACTAGCCGATAAAATCTTCTTGGCTCCTGTTTGTTTCTTCATTTACAAGCCCAACATAACGAGAGAATCAATCCAGCCAGCAATGCCAGCTTTTGTCTCATAAATAAACAAGGGGAGTGCTAGGCTCCCCGGGCTCAAAATTTTCCAGCCCCCGGGTCCTCCTGCTGACACGTGTCCAATTATGGACAACAAATCCCGCTTTTGCTCCTATGAAGTAAAAAACGGTTCATTAAAATAAGATTTTTGTACTATTGTAGCAATTTTCAAAATCCCCCCAAAATCCCACTTTTACTCCTATGAAGTAAAAACGATTCGATTGAAATAAGAATTTTATGCTGTTATAGCAATTTTCAATTTTCATTCAGATACCGCAATTGCTTCTATGAAACCTCGTAGCAAATAATTTGTGCTATTGTAGCAAAACTACAGGAAGGAAGGTTGTAGCAAAAAATAAATTTTGCTATTGTAGCAAAGCCAACTTCGCCGGAGACATCGTCGGAAACTCTCGTCGAAGACCTCGTAGCAAACAAAATGTACTATTATAGCAAAACTACATGACGGTTGTAGCAAAAATAAGTTGTGTAATTGTAGCTAAACCAACTTTGCCGGAGACATGGTCGAAGACTCTCGTCGGAGACCTCGTAGCAACATCTTTATACTAGTTTAGCAAAATAACGGAACTTTTGTAGCAAAAAATAATCGTGCTATTGTAGCATCGTAGTGTAGCTCGGCGCCGAAGACCGCACGTAGCCTGCCGGAGATCTCGTAGCACCGTCGGTCGCCACTCAGAGCATCGGCGAGCACCGCACGTAGCATCGGCGACCAGCTAACGCAGGGGTCGCCGGCTTGGCGGGTGGAGCTCGGCCCCTCCTTGACCCGTTGACCGTGTCTCGCACGGGATGCAGCTCCCCCAGTTGAGTTTCGTCTGTGGACAAGTATGGAGCGTCGGGGCCGTCCAATTCTCGCCGGAGCTCGTGGAGTAGGCCGGGCTGAGGAGCCTCTTTGACGGCGAGTGGTCATCGAAGAAGATGAGGGAGGAGGACGGCGCGAGGCCGGAGCAGAAGGCGACGAGCTCAGCAGAGGAGGACCTGTGGGAGAGTCATCGGAGGCGTCGTGCGCGCGGGCGCGTGAGGAAACGGGCGCCGGCTTCATGCTCGTCGGTGCGACCGCGGCGGCGCGACGAAAAGAGGAGGAGCCAGGAGATCCCGGCCGCGGCTCGCCGGCGTGCTCAGGCGGCGAAGAGTCGGTCGAGAGGAGCCATGGCGGCAGCGCGGTGGGAGACGCCGGCGGTTGCCAGATCTCGGAAGGATGGTCACGGAACGAACGTGGGTGGGCCCCCTCGCGTATCTCGTTTTCTTTCCGTTCCGAAGGAGACGCGTGGCACAGGACGATGGGAGACTCCGATCCCCCGGAGGTACGCCAGCATTTCCCAATAAACAAATGCTTTCCTAAATCTTAAGTGAAATTAAGCATCGAAGAAATTCTTAACATCTCAGCGTCATCATAGAGAGCGATCGGATGGCTAAGAGTATCTCCGCTAGAAAAACCCCAAAACCCTATGGGGCGCATCGACCGAAAAACGCCTTTAACTCATGCCACACATACGGTGATTTCGTCCGGAGCAGTCCGTTGTTTCGTCCGGAGCTACCGGCCCAACCTCGCGCCGTGAGGGCTGCTTAGCGCCGGAGGAAATGGCGCTTGCGGGCCCGCCCTGTCATTAGCACACCAAAGTGGCGCCAAATCACCGCACTCGCCATTTTCCCCCTTCCCCTCCCGCCAAATCGCCGCACTCGCCATTTTCCCCCTTCGCTCCCCCCTTCCCCGCCATGTCTCCGTCGCGCGAGCCCAAGCCACCGAAGGAGAAGGCGAAGGCAACGACGCTCGGCGTCAAGCGTCACAACAAGACACGCCCTCCTCTGCCGAAGCCGGACGGGATGCGTTGAAGGAGGACTGGCAGCGCGACTGCCTTGGGCGCAAGCTAGCTGGGCACGTCACGGCTCGAGAAGCTATCTGGTGGCGGCCAGGATGGCAGCAACCATCTGCCCGTCACGGCGAACCTCACGGCTCCAGCGGTCATGTCACGGTCACGGTCACGGTCACGAGCGCCCCAGAGCTGCAGCGCGTGAGCACTGGGACAGGCGGTCCGTCTAGTGTGCATGCCCAAGTTCAGGAACTCAAGCGGCCGCTTTCCAGCAGACAGAAGGGAGCGGAGCTATTTTCATGTAAGTGTGCTGCCAAAGTCGAGACTCAAGAGTACACTGGTACGTACGGTAGTTGGCGATAGCATACTGTTCGAAACCAAGACATGGCGAATCTACGAAAACGGCACTTGGCGACGAAAACGGCACATGGCGACTCGATCTCTATCCATTTTGCTGTAATTAAACAATTTTCATTTGATAACTATAAGTAGCGCTGTTTTTTCTGTAATTAAACAATTTCCATTTGATAACTATAAGTAGCTAGCAGTTTTTTCTGCCAATAATCTACGACATGGGAAGAGGAAAAAAATAAACTGCGCTCTTTCCTTACTGTCTCTTTCAGAAGAAAAAAAAATGCCACTGTAAGATGCAGTACTGTACTGTAGAGTGCAAGTTAGCAAGTGTTTCCATAGACGGACATGCATGGATGCATGTGCATGTCGGCAGAGGTATACATCTCTATCGATATACGCACTAATTGATCGCACAATTGATGAAAATGAAAATACCAGTTAGGTTTATAGAGTACATATATAGCTTAAGTGGCATGTATGATACTAAGCATCACATCCAAACATAGCACGCGGTTTTCTTCTCCTTGTGCGGAGCTAGCCTCGAAAGATGGTTACTATGGTTGCCAAAGTAGAACCTTGGCATATCCGATTTGATGGGATTGGAGAGGAGTTATACTCCCTCCGTATCATAATATAATACTCCCTCTTTTCCGGAATTTAAGACGTTTAAGCTTTTACAGACCAAATTTCATCCCGTTACGAAATTTCACGACTTTCCTAAACTGCCCTCGCACCGACAGCTCTCTCTCCCCCTCGCAGCGCGCCGACGGCCGCCCTTGTCGAGCTGGCGCCTCCGGCTTCCCTCCCGCGAGCGCCGCCAGGTGAGGCCATCGTCCCCGACGCCTCCACTTCCGCGAGCGCCTCCGCCAGGCGAGGCCGTCGTCCCCGACGCCTCCCCTTCCGCGGCCGCCGCCGCCAGGCTAGGCCGTCGTCCCCGACGCCTCCCCTTCAGCGAGCGCCGCCACCAGGTGAGGCCGCCGTCCCCGACGCCTCCCCTTCCTCGAGCCCCACCACCAGGTGAGGCCGCCGTCCCCAACGCCTCCCCTTCAGCAAGGGCCGCCGCCAGGTGCGGCCACCGTCCCCAACGCCGCCTCGAGCACCCTCCTCTGCTCCATACTGGCGCCGCCTCAAGCGCGCCCCGACCTAGCATCAATAACCGCCGGCTTTTCCCGTCCCCGACGCCTCCCTCCTCTGCCTCGACTCTTTTCTGCCCGTCGGCCCGTCCCGGATCTTGCCGGACACGAAGAGGAGAGAGGATGGCATTACATGTAATTTTAGTGATTGAGTGGGGGAAACAGGTCAATTTGGCGATTTTGAGACTTTGTCGGAAATTCCTTCAACGTCTTATATTCTGGAACGGAGGAAGTATGTTTTAGCTATTTACATGCAAACTATATACGGACGTAATTAATGTGTAGATTTATTCAGTTTACTTCGTATATAGTTCGCATGTAAATAGCTAAGACATCTTATATTATAATATCGAGGGAGTACATGACAACAGAGTTGTGTTTGACCAATTCTCGTACAAAACCAAATCAAGACTAGCATAAGAGAACTCTGAACTTGACAAATTCAAACTCATGCACGTACGTCCATGCGGCACCAAACTACAAAATTCTCAGAAAGCAATGGACATTTTAACCAGGTCCATTCGGACAAGATGTCCGGGGCCAAAAGGAATGGGTACGGACGTTCTTGTCCCGGTCTACTCCCATATATATGACATCAGCATCCGCACACAGTTCCTTTAGAATAATGAAAAATGCTTCATCCGATCTAAAATAAATGTCGCAATTTTAAATTAGGTTTGTTCAAAACTACAACATTTATTATGTATCGTACGTACTGCCTTCCTGAACCCATGGGATCGATTTATTTTTGTCTCCTGAACTGTAAAATGTGAACCACACACATGCATGCGGCACATGAATTCGGTCCACGCACGATCGCTACAAGTTGAGTACGTAAGGCCATACATACCAATTACCAGCTCCATTGGTTTACAATCGACAGAAACCGCATGGCACCAGTCAACCATCTCGCATTCAGAACGCATTGTCGATCGACAGAATTTACACTCGAACAAGTCCGGGACGGTTTCCTCTCGATCGTGCTATGCGCCGGCGCAGAGTGCAGCCGAAGGGAGATGGCGTGCCAGGTGACGTCTGTATTGAAAGGGTCCTCGTATCCCTTTGCCTAGTTTAATATTCTAGTGAACCCCGGATCGATCGATCAGCTGTTCTAGTAATATTCTGGTTCTAGCTAACACTACTATACTAGATCAGCGGCGGAGGACGTACACGAGGGAAGAAACAGTCGCTCCACACTGAAGCAGAGACAACTAGAATTTCCTTTTGAAACCAACACATAGGGATAAATTATTAAAGGTGTAAAATGAAGCTCTGTTTCTAACGAAACGACTGCTTCCGCTGCCCCATCCGGCGCTGATTGATTAATTAACCAGATGATAGGTTTCTAGAACCATAGTGTTATTATGCCGATAGCTATGGTTCCCGCCAGCCTTTTTCTCTCCGGCCAATCAAAAACGGACTAAATATCAGACCTCCCGTGTCACCAAAGGAATCCGCCACCTGTTTTTATCACTTGCCATCAGTCAGTAATTACACGTGCAAGTTTTAGAGTGGATATTTTTGGCTACTGAGCTCTAGTTCTCCTGCTATTTAAAAAATATTCAAACCCCTATTTACGAGTTTCAAACAATTCTGAAAATAAATACGGATGTAGGCAATATATATCCCATAAACGTGTAAAACATCAGTTTCAAATACTTTGTATTTTAAACTAAAAAAAGACAAAAGTGTGGATTTGAGTATAATATTTCCCTATCTCTAAATTTTATCAGATTTTGTTATTTTTGTGTAGACCATAATACAATTTTGAAATTTAAATTTTGCATTTTGTGGGATACATCATTGGCTACATCCGTAAGTCTTTTCAATTTTTTTAAACTAGCGGGAACACTGGAGCTCGGGAGCCAAAAGCACTTTCCGGAAGTTTTATCTTACCTTACTCTTTCTAACGGGAAATCAACGGCTGCTACCTGAGGTTTCTTTTTTTCATGTCTACTCCCTCCGTTTATAAATATAAGATGTTTTAGATATTTTAACATGGTCTACATACGTATCAAAAACTGAGTGAATCTATACGCTAAACACGTCTAGATACATATGTACTTGTCTGCGTTTCTAAAAGGTAAAACCTCTTATATTTAGGAATGGAGGTAGTAATTCTGAATGTTAGGAAATTCTCAATGGCTCCAGAAATCATATGCTTCTGATTGATTTGGATTTAAAAACAAACCTAGTAAAACATGTCAAAAAATTCTGAAAAAACTAAAAAAGGCATATGAAAGTGTTACGCATACGTCCAAAGATTTTGATTAAATAACATATGTGGTGATATGTGAAAAATATCAATGTCTAATATGGGATCTAAAATTATATTTTTTAGAGCAATGATTTTGTTTTTTTGCGCATAGACCAATACTAATGGTATTTCATCAAAAAAATTGGACTTATGTAGAAAAGTTGCATATGTTTGTTGACACTTTTTATCAGATTTATTTTGACATATTTTACTATTGTTTTGCATTTCCGAATTGACTAGGAGCATATGAGCTCGGGAGCCAAAACTGCACCCCCACCCACCCCACCCACCCTACATTTCCATCTAGAGCTAGCTTGTCCATTTTCTCTACTGTGGGTAACTGAATGTTAACTCTTATCTCAGCATACACGGGCCTTGCAAAGAAGATCATCACAAATGCCCTTTATGTGTCAGTGATGATAAATAGTAATCATGGTCGTTTTCGGTTCGTAACGTAGCTATCATGTTTTATGAGAAGAAGAACACATAAGTAATATTCCCTCTGTTTCATACTATACTCACATTAGCTTTGGTCAAAAAAATCTTTAAAAAGTTTGATCAACCATATGACAGAAAAATCAACATTTATAGCTCTACTTCGTGAGGGGTGGGAAGTGACCACACGTGCGGTTGTCCACTAACTAGCGCTATCCGAGAGTAAAACGTTTGTAGCAAAACATTAGTATCCGGGTTGGTAATATGGAATGTGACGCTTGCAGTAATAAAATAAAACAAAGAAAAATATAATTAAGGGAAGCAAAACCTGAGTTGTACAACAGAGACATGTTTTTAGACAAGATCGATCTATTGATTAACTATGCCACCTCTTACGTCGTATACAAACTCGAACCACACCCATTTCACGGTCTATATATAGAGGCCGATTCAATCAGCTAACAAGTTAATTAGGTCATTTGCATTGCAGCAGCAAGGGTCTGATTTATCTACTAGGATCACTATTCACTCTGCCTATAGAGTTGATCACTACCTGCACGACTAGTTACAGTCGCCGCGGGCGGGCGCCGGCGCCCCGTTCCACCTGGAGCATGGCGAGGCGGTGGTCGTCGCGGGTGACAGCGGCGGCGCTGATGGCATGCGGCTCGTGCAGCTCCTGGTGGCCTGCGCCGAGGCGGTGGCGTGCCGCGACCGCGCGCAAGCAGCGGCGCTGATGCGTGAGCTCCAGGTCGGCGCGCCCGTGCACGGAACGGCATTCCAGCGCGTCGCGTCGTGCTTCGTGCAGGGGCTCGCCGACCGCCTCGCGCTCGCGCACCCGCCGTCTCTAAGGCCAGCGAGCATGGCGTTCAGCGTCCCGCGGTCTTCTTGCCTCGACGCCGGGCACAACGGGCCCTTCTTCCTAGGCAGGTTCATGGAGGCGCTCCACTACTACGCGGCGCTGTTCGACGCGCTGGACGCGGCGCTCCCGCGCTACGACGCGAGGCGCGCGCGCGTCGAGCAGTTCCACTTCGGCGCTGAGATCCGGAACGTGGTCGGGTGCGAGGGCGCGGTGCGCGTGGAGCGGCACGAGCGCGCGGACCAGTGGCGGCGCCGCATGAGCCGCGCGGGGTTCCAGTCCATGCCGATCAAGATGGCAGCCAAGGCGCGGGAGTGGCTGGAGGAGAATGCCGGAGGCAGCGGCTACACGGTGGCCGAGGAGAAGGGATGCCTCGTGCTTGGATGGAAGGGCAAGCCCGTCATCGCAACCTCCTGTTGGAAATGCTAGGCACGTACTCACCGCCGATCACCGGCCGGCGCGGATTCCTAGTCCCGCTCGCGGACACGACTCTCTGCTTCTGTTATTATCAATCCACGTTTCCTCTTCCCAGCCGCAACACACCGATGGGAGGACAAAGCAAATCACTTCACAAATTAACTCAACCCCCATCTTAAGTTGAATTGATACAGTCTGATTCCACAAGCAAATAATCGATCAAGTCTGTACTGGATCTAGTTAATACGATAATCGATCATATCTGTACTGGATCTAGTACTATACAATAATCGATAAAGTCTGTACTCAATCTAGTACTGATTCGGTTCAGCTATGGGTGCTGAATCTGAATTTTTAGACGTGCTTAGCATGGGAATAATTTGGTATCAATTTTTCATGATTTGTCTGTACTGTCGCATCAGATTGTCATGATCTTTTAAAGTTGCCATCTCCATTGATCTTGTGCTGAACTGAAGACTGGACTGCAAGTTATTTGTCTATTCTTTTCAGCTACTGACTACTCGTTTAAGTTACTGACTATTTCATTTGTCTACTGTTTGACAAGGTGATCAAGGGGAAAAGCAATGAAGCATGGTTGGGTTCAGCTAGTGGATTATCTGTGAACCTGAAGTTTGATATCTCGGTCAGCCGTGTGACTTTTTTGTGATGTTAACTATGTGAACCTGATGGTTGTTGTCTCGGTCAGCTGTGAACTTTTTTTAGAACCTGATGGTTGTTGTCTCGGTTGAACGTGATGGTTTGGTGTCTAAGACAATAGGCTCGAGACGAGCCCGGCTTTGAATTAACGAAGCCATCAACCGGCCAGGGATTACACAAGGCCACCACCACACAAACACACCCAACACTAGCAGCCGAACGATACAAGGAGCTGCCAGAGCAGATTACAACACAACGCACAACCACAAGCAAACCTCACGGAAGAAGTTGCCCACTACAACCAGGGCCACGGGCAGACGAGAGAAGCTGGATCAGCTGACTAATGAGGGGAAGCTTGAGAACATGGCTGCACCTACGGGCAAGAGGACGCAACTACTTCCCTCTCTAACGCCGAAGAGGGCCCCTACCCTCTCGTCCTGGCTCGAAGGACGTCGCACCGTCGGCAAGAAGAGGTGTTTCTCCGAAAGCAAGGAGAGGAACCAGCATCACATCCCCACAGAGGGAGCACTTCAGTCGACCTGCACGCAGAAGGGAGCACGCCCGCTACATCGTCATCGCCCACGAACACCAGATTGGAGAGGAAAGCTGCCGATGGAGTCGAACGAGAGAGCACCGAGGTCATGGCTTGGCAGCGAGCCTGCCCGCTGCTGTCGCCTTATCTGCAGTAACGTCCAGCACCACCGCATCAAAGGCTCCACTCAACCAACACATCCTCCCCAGACGGCGTCTCCAAGGAGAACACGACGCGAACGACGACGTCGCCGTCCAATCCAGAGCGGATTTTGAGATTTCTCTCGGGAGGAGGTCGGGGGTGGTAGGTCGAGGTCCACGGCTGCGCCTCCAAGAAGGAAAGCAGCGCCCTTGGGCGTTGCCGCCACCGGGCCGGACCAGCCGGCCAGGGGTTTCCCCCGGACCCGTACCAAACCACCAGCATCCCGAATACGCGGGCGATGGTGACACCGCGGCCGCCCCGCCGCACGACGGACGGGGAGGAGTGAGCCGAAGAAGAGGGGTAGCTGCCGTACCATCAGATCCAAGACCGGAGCTTGGAGGAGAGAACCGCTGCGACCACCGCCCGCCGACGCCTTGCCGCCCGAGCGACCAAGGCGACATCCCACAGCACCTGCGGCCGGCGCCTGCCGTCCAGACGCCGTCGCCTCACCGGACGGGGCCACCGCCCCGGAGCCTGCAGCCCCCCGCGCGCGGCACGGAGCGGCTAGATCCCCGCCGCCATCGTCATAGGCAGGCCGCGCGGGCTTGCCCGACGTCCTCCTCGGGTGGCGACGAGGGGGGGGGGGGGGGTGAGGGGAAGGAGAGGTGGTGGCGCGGGCTAGGGTTTCGCCCCGGTGTCGCCCTGGAGCGACACGGGAGCGGGGGGGGGGGGGGGGGGTGAGTGGAGCTTCTGGTTTGGTGTCTCGTCAGCTACTCTAATTTATGTGAATGTGATGATTTAATTGAGCTATTTTAATGATGTTATATTGACCTTTATTATTTGATATGGATTGAATTTTGTGTTCTTGTATTTCTCCATGCGTACCAACAAACAAAATTTATATTGGTACATGCCACAAACAGATCACAAAGTTGATGTACTATTATAGATCCCTCAAAACAATAAATGAAATGCTCCATGTTACCACACCTATGACACCATCCATTATAGAAGTAATAACATAGATTAGTATCATATGCATGATACTACATTATGTTACTTCCCATTGTGACTAGTCTAATATCGCAATTTTCCCAGGATAAAAAGGCCGACGGTGGCGCCTAGCAAAATGGTTACCCAAAATTCATGGGTAAAATTGCCATCCTCGAAAACAGTGGAGCACAACAACTAAATTAATTGTTCTTGACTCTCAAAGAAGCTTATAAAACAACAAGTGATGCTTATGCGACAATTCATCAAAGGAAGCCCTAATTAAGAGGTTAACTAACAAACAGATGCCAACATGTTCAACTCATCATCGGTTTTGCATGATCTGCGATCAACAGCCAATGAGTTCTTTGAGTGTGCTCTGTTGACGGAGACGCACCACCAGAGGAAGACCGCGAGCGCCACCATGTCGATCCACAAGATGCAGGCGGCGGACGTGAGATCGTTGAAAAACTTACCCAAGATTGCTGTCGGGTAGACAAGGAGCAGGGTCCACTGGCTGTAAACGAGGCAGTGGACGGCGAATTTCGGAATGCCGTCGAAGGTTCTCAGCAGCCGCCAACGTACGTGCATGGCGACGAACACCATGTTCACGGCGCCCACGTAGCCAATCAAGAAGGCGTAGCCCCATGGGAAGCCCGATTGAGATTTGAACTCATGGATGTGTTGAATCAATACGAAGATGGATGCAGCGTAGAGAGTTGCCATGTACAGATCTACCAATATCCATGCGTGGGGTCGTACAAGGTCCCCGGCACATAATGGCGCCGACGATGATGGTTTCTTCGCCGCTTTTGTCAATTTCGTGACCTCAGCTGGTGTCTTTTCATCCATCTCCGCATGATTGTTTGACCGACTCCGCCATGCGCACGACCATGAGAGATCACACTGTTGCGATCCGCATGACCATGAGAGAAGGTAGCGAAAATGCATGGTGCGGAAGACACGGTGATGGCGCTAGTGGCGGTGGGGCGGCGGCGGCGATCTGTCTAGGGCAAATTTATACGATCTTGGCATGTAAAAGATCGATGGGGAGGTCCTACTTGAAGCTTTAAGCGTCAAAAATTGCGAATGTTTGCATGATACCCTCTAGCGCTTCGTGGGCTTGGCCCATTTGTAGTCGTTCGAATGTATCGCAGTTGCAGGTTATCTCTTCGTGGGACACAGCTCTCATTTGTCTTCCGCTAAAAAAAACTCTCATTTGTCTAAAAAAAAAAGGGGATTTCTATTTTCAGAACGGTCTGTAGTTATCCTTACGTTTAGAACGTCGCGCGCGCCGTCAGATCGAGTTTACGCGGAGCAACGGCTGCGATACAATCGGCAGACCACGCACGCAACGCACGCGGGGACCTACCCAGCGAGACCCCCTTCCTCCGCGCGTTGACTAGCGCTGGCAGCGCTGCCGGCGGCTCCCCATTACCGACCTTCCTCGAGCTCCTCTCTCCCTGCTCCATCCTCTCCTCCTGCACCCTCATGGGGTTGCAGACGCAGAGCCTGAGGCCGTCAGCACGCGTGTCCCGTCGAAGCTCGACGACGAGGCGGCCGTTCCGGGACGCGACCAGGCGGGAGAACTCCACGCCGTCGACATGGACGCCATCGAGAAGAGATCTTGCTGAGGGGCCGTGGAAACCGAGGAGGTGGGTGGCAGACGTCGACGGAACGAAGATCGGCCCTTCCGCGGCCCGCCGCCGGCGAGCGTCGTCGTCCTGGTGGAAGAAATCGAGCGCGAGGGTGCCGAGAAGGGGCAGGGTGCGGGAGAGGGACACGGCCTCGTTGCACACGACACGACCCCAGCGCCGGCACGTCGCGGCGCAGCGGACGACGGCTGGCCCGTCCCAGAGCCTGGCGAAGACGGCCGCGAGCGCGTCGTCCTGGAGAACCAACGTCGTGACCTCGTGCTCCTCCCGTCGATCGTTGCCGTCGACGACGAGGACTCGCCGCGCTGTGCGGCACCTCGAGAGCCATCCTCTGCTGCTGTACGGCGCGGGACGGGCGGCCGCCCCGCGCGCTCGTCGGAGCGGCGGCATCGAACCTTACGAGAACGGAGACCAATGCGCGCGGGGATTTGTTCGATCCAAACCACGAGCGATTGATCCGTCCAGAGCGCGCCCAGGCCTACATGGTTAGTAGTCGTCACCTAGGCCTGTGGAAAGAATGACATCCGTTGTTTGTGGGTGAATTATTACGTTGATCATTTTGGCACCTTACTCTCTTTTAATAGTTACCCACATTGTACAGATAGAGTTACCCACTCAATATTGATATAGTTACCCATGTGTTTATTGTATAGTTATCACGACAAAGTCGATGTAGTTACCCAACTCTTTAGATAATAGTTACCCACCCAGTAATGAAAAAGTTACCCATGTGTTCATGATATAGTTATTACCACGAAATCGATATAGTTGCCCGATTCTATCGGTAATAGTTACCCACCATGTACTGATAAGGTTACCCATGTGTTCATGATATAGGTATCCACCATGAACTCGATATAGTTGCCATACTCTCTCGGTAATAGTTACCCACCCTATATTGACGTAGTTACCCTACTCTCTCGATAATAGTTACCCACCCAGTACCGATAAAGTTACCCACCCAAAACTAATGAAGTTACCCACCCAGAACTGATGAAATCGATATAGTTACCCTGCTCTCCCGGTAATAGTTACCCACTAGGTGCTGATTGAGTTACCCACCCAAAACTGATGGTGTTACCCATGCGTTCATTAGATAGTTATCCACCACGAAATCGATGTAGTTTCGCTACTCTCTCGATAATAGTTACCCACCCTTAACTGATGGAGTTACCCACACTCATTGATGTAGTTACCCACCAAGTATTGATGGAGTTACCCACTCAAAACTGATGGAGTTACCCATGTACTCATGATATAGTTATTCACCACGAGATCGAAGTAGTTACCCTACTCTCTCGGTAATAGTTACCCACCCTGTACCGATGGAGTTACCCACCAGATACTAATGGAGTTACCCATGTGTTTATCTACCATGAAATCGATATAGTTACCCTGCATTCTCGGTAATAGTTATCCACTATGTGCTGACTGAGTTACCCACCCAAACTGATGGAGTTACCCATGTGTTCATGAGACATTTATACATCATGAAATATATGGAGTTACATTACCCATTTTGTCGATGATACATTTACCATTCCAAAGTGGTAATTCACTTATAAAACCGGATGGTAACTTCAAAACTCAAAAAAACCAAAAATAACACCCAAAAGTGGGAAGCCAAAACTGATCGTTCATAGGGTGGGTAACTTACATACAACAGGTGGGATAACTCACGTGTTATGAAGTGGGTAACTTTTAGGTCCGAAAAAAAATTCATCGAAACATATCAACATGGGATCTAGTTTCGAAGATCTCGTCGCGACTAGTCCAACGGTGAAAACGGATCTGAAATCGGATATACGAGTTGAGCTACAAAACTTTTTAAATTTTCGGATTTCATATTTAATGCTGCTACAGTTTCCTGTTTTTCCGCATGGTTCAAGAGAGCATCCCGCATACTCCCCTAGTCACGGTTTTGACCATTTCAAAACGTGTTGTCCTAATGTTCTATGGTTAAGCTTAACCATAGAACGTTCTAAACGTAGCAGCGTCCAAAAAAAATCTCTCATTTGTCTCAAAAAAAAATCTCATTTGTTATCCTCCTTTTCTCTCTCCTCCCTCTTTATGACACGACGTCTTACAGTTAAGTTGCCCCCCTCCCCTTCTCCTCCATCGGCTCTGCTAGTTGGAGCGGAGGGGAGGGAAGCCTCAGGCCCCTCCCTTCTCTGTACATGGCGCTAGTAGGTCTAGGATTTTTATCTTTTCTGTTGGTATTTGGTCCTATATGGTGATTGGCGTTATGCCATGCTGTTGCGGGCTGCCGGCGATGGTGAGCGGCGCCGATGCTTCGTCCTTCTGCTACGGTGGTGGCTGGCCTCGGTGGATAGCGTCGGCGTAGGCGAATCTGGGCGGCAACAACTTAAATAAGAAGAAGATCAAGGTTTTCTGCGTTTCTCCTCCTTTTGGCCAGCCGTGGCGGCGAGGGGAGGGGTTGGGGAGTTGCGGAGGAGCGCAAATCTGGAGGAGTCTGCGGTTTCTGTGCCGATTTCGGGAATAAGTTGGCTCCCCATCTGCTGCCCGAAGGGTGGCCTTATCCGAGCTCACCCTTTTGCCTCAACTTTGAACTTGGTCTGATCAAGCTCCTAAATGTTTCTTTTCTGCATTGAAGTGCAATGACCGCTGGTAACCAATCACAACTTTTGCTCTGCACGCGAGTCTGATACGTCTCAAACGTATCTATAATTTTTGAGTGATCCGTGCTAGTTTTGTGATATTGTCACATATTTTTACTGTCATTTTTATGCATTTTGTCGGACTAACCTATTGACAAGATGCCAAGTGCAAGTTCCCTGTTTTTGCTGTCTTTTTATTTCCGAAATTTACTTCTGGAAATATTCTCGGAATTGGACGAAAATTTACGGGGAATTTTTATTTGCCACGACGAAGTACCAGTCCGAAGGAGAGCCGGAGGGGAGGCCCACAGGACAGAGGCGCCCCCTGCTACTGCCTGGGGGTCACCCGCGGGTGGGGCCCGCCCCTGCCCGTGGGACCTCGCCTCGACGCCCTCCGACGCCTATAAATTGTCTTTTACACTAAAAATGTCGAGGCGGCCATTATTTTCCAGAAACTCGACCCCAACGCACCGTCACCGAAAACCCTAGTTCGGGGTCCAATCTGAAGCTGATCCCGGCACTCTGCCGGAGGGGAGATCGATCCCGGAGGGCTCTTCATCGTCATGCCTTCCTCCGGGATGATTTGTGAGTAGTCTCACCTTGGACTACGGGTCCATGGCAGTAGCTAGTTGGTAGTCCCTCTCTCTCTCTTGTGCTTCATGTCTTATGATCTTGTGAGCTGCCTAACATGATCAAGATCGATTATTGTAATACTATATGATGTGTTTGCTGGGATCCGATGGATTATGAAATTATGTTCAGATTGTGTACGATTCTTATATGAGTAATTTATGTTCTTGCATGCTCTCCGATATGCGTAGTTACTTTGGCCAAGTGATTGTGTGTATCTCCAAGAGAGGGTATTTATGCTAGATAGTGGGTTCATGCCCCCTTTTGTTCCTGGGCACGAGTGACAGAAACGTCTAAGGGCGAGGGTGTGCTGTTGCTACTAAGGGTAAAACAGCGGTGTTAATGTCTCTTTTGATATTAGTATTTCTTACTTCATGCACTTTACTTAATGCAATTGTCTGTTGCTTGCAACTTAATACCGTTGGGTGACAGGCTGGATAGCGATCCCATAGTGGACTTTTTAGAGAAAGACGCAGTTGGACTAAACTATCTTTGTTCCTTGTCCTGATGCCTCCATAAATATTATCATGTCCTTTTTGTCATAGCTAAATTGGATTTGTGTCATGATCTTATCAATTTCCTAGCTGTAATTTGTTCACCCATCACATGCAAATTTTATTTACTTGAGAGACTCTGAAAGAACAAACGATGCCCGAGATGTCGCCTAGAGGGGGGGTGAATAGGCGATTAACACTTTTTCTAATTAGGGGCTTGATAATTGTGGAATAAAACTATGTGTTTAAATTACCAAGCCAACAACCTAATATGCTAGGGTTACCTATGTGCACCAACAACTTATGCTAAGCAATTAAAGCAACAAGGTGATAGCAAGATATGAACTTCAAGCACGAAGGCTATCACAATGTAAATTGCATAAGTAAAGCTCGGGTATAGAAATAACCGAGGCACGCGGAGACGATGATGTATTCCCGAGTTCCTCCTTGTTAAGGGAGTACGTCTCGTTGGAGGGGTGTGAGCTCGCCACAAGAGGCCTACTCAAGATGCCACAAAGGCCTCACCCTATTCTCCGATGAATCGCACCCAAAGGTTTGGTTCACCTTCCACTATCGGAATCCTTCGGGGCGGATTCCGGAGCCCTTTACAACTTCTCTTGGGGCACACACCCACAACTTAATTGGGGGCTCCCAAACTCGTGCCGAAGCTTCACAACTCGAAATCTTCGCGGCACCTCCAACCGTCTAGGGTACACAATGCACCAAAGAGGCAACAAGCTCTTGGGAACACAATGCACCCAAGAGTAACAAGCTTCTCGAACCTTCAATCCCACGTATCACCGAGGGGAACTCAAACCTATGCACCAAATGCAAAAGGCAAGAGCACAAGTGCTCAAATCCTTCACTCTCAAATTCCAACTAAGCAACGAATGCTTTGGGGGGAATGAGAGAGGAAGAACAAAGAGGAGAACCACAAAAGAACTCCAAGAACTAGATCCACTATGTTCCCCTCACTTAGAGGAGAGATTGATTGGTGGAAATGTAGATCTAGATCTACTCTCACTTTTCCCTTAAAAATATGCAAGATTCATTGGAGGGATTGAGAGGGGGGCAAGCTTTTCAAGGTCAACAATGGTGGGAGAGAGAGGAAAGCGTGCTGCCTTAGATGGGGAACCATTGGGGAAGAAGGCCCCTTAAATAGGTCCCCCGAAATCTGACCGTTATGTGCAAAATCGTACCTAGCGGTACTACCTCTAGGCTGGCGGTACTACCTCTGGGGCGGTACTACCTCTGCGCCAGCGGTACTACCTCTGGGACCCTTTTTGACTGAGAATGATGATTCCAGCGGTAGAACGTGGCTGCTACCGCCGGGGTACCGGGGGGGATACCAGTACGCAAAAAGGGCGCACCGGTACCACCAGCGGTACCACCAACGGTACCGGGCGCTGTGCAGCAGCAGTTCCGCTTCAGGTGTAGCGGTACTACCGCTGCCGCAGCGGTACTACCGCCGGACAAAAAAACTGCAGAACAACCGGTATGAGAAAAATCATAACTTAATCATTCGGACTCCGTTTTCGATGATCTTGGGCTCGTTGGAATCGCAACGAAGAGTTCTACAAGATCATGCGGAGAAACATCATAGTCCATCAAGGGAGGATAAAACCAAATGGGGAAAGGTAAAACCTCTCTATAAAAGAACAACCGGTAA
This sequence comes from Puccinellia tenuiflora, assembly GCA_012064385.1. Lineage (NCBI taxonomy): Eukaryota > Viridiplantae > Streptophyta > Magnoliopsida > Poales > Poaceae > Puccinellia > Puccinellia tenuiflora. The sequence continues at coordinate 1,011,240 of QRDG01000147.1, forward strand.
ATCCTCCAACATAAGGAACCCAACAAGTTTTTCATCCGAACTCTGTTTTCTATGATCTTAGGCTTGTTTCTAAGATAATCACAAGCCCTACAAGATCATTTATATAAACATCATAGTCCATCATGTGAGGAGGAAACCACAAGAAGAGAGTTTGACCTCTCTTACAAGAGACAAGCCGGAAAAACCTCCAATATAAAAAACACAAGAAGATATTCATGAAATCCGTTTTTGATGAACTAGAGCTTGGTATGGAGATGAACACAAGCTCTAAATTCTCACATGGATAAAAGCCAAATAACAACCAAGAAAGATGATTGCAAGGATGCAAAGGTTTGAGCTCTCCACGAACGATACGATCACGATACTCGGTCGAGAGCCCCTCTTGATAGTACGGCTATCTATCCTATAATCCGGTCTCTCACTAAACATCATGAGACCGGTAAAATAAAAACCCTATCAAGATCATACCTTTGCCTTGGGGGTCGATGGAGACGATCTTCATCTCCTCACGGCGAACCATCTTCTTGATTGCGCCTTGCTTGGTGAAGATTCACATGACGCTCCCCCATACACCAAGATGGGGAGAGCACTCTTCGGCATAACTTCACTTGGCCTTTCTCTCGATGACGAACACCTTGGCCTTGATCAACAAATGATCTTCTTCCCTTAACCTTGACTCCAACACATGGAGAGCAAGCAAGACCTTGACTCCAACAAATAGAGACAAGCAAGCAAATGGACACCTACACATATAGCTCAATGCAAATATTAGTCCATCGAGATTGTCATTAATTACCAAAACTATGCATGGGGGCAACCATGCACTTTCAATCTCCCCCATTTTGGTAATTGATGACAATCCCGTTCAAGAGGGTTTATATAAGGAATAGAGCATCCTTGCAAGACAAACAAGCAAGGATGCAAAGCGCATTAAAGGTAAATGCAACAAAAGCATAAAACCCAAATTCCCTTAAACCCTCTAAACTTCTCCCCCAGTGGCATCGATTGCCGAAATGGGAAGAAAATTTAGAGAGCCAATATAATATGAGTTCCTCCATAAAGGTGATGGCAAACCCTTTTAACGAATAAAATAGAGGAAATCAAACTATATTGAGGATCAAAAGATTGCAAAAAGATGAAATCATTTTAAACATCTCCACAAAGGAGAAAAGCAATCAAAAATCCAAAGCGAGAGTTCTAAATAAAAACGGAGAAGCTCCCCAATTTTCATGCACAATTGAGGAGTGCATAAAAATGGCATCCTTGCTCCCCCAAAATCATCTAGAACACGCAACTAGTGCAAGAGTGCATAATGCAAAAGCAAATCATAGCACTTGCACCAAAGATGTGGTTGAGCCATAAGAAGATACCAATTTTCAAAAATACATCGTAAGATGGGCCCAACCGAGAAAAGAGATCTTTTAAAGAAATATGTTCACACGCTTAGGGATACCAATTGGAAACTAAAACCAATTGAAAATGCCAAAAGCTAGTGAGAGTATTTAGCCAATAAAATTCAACATGCTCACCATGGTAGGCATGAAGTCAAAGATCTTCAAAAATACATGAGTGTGCAAAGATACCAATAAACAGTAAGACAAGCACTCATGAGACAAATTTGGAACCACCAAAGAATTATAGATGAAAAACAAGGTGGCTCAAAAGAAATAGGATACCAACTAAAAGATGACCTCTCTCATATGTATAGGTTTCTTATTAGACAAACCATTGAAGATATACATCCGCAAAGAAACATATACATACAAAATGGTCCGGGAAAAAGATAACAAGGTATCAAAAAGGAAGTCATAAATATACAAATGAGATTGTTGCTTAAAGCATAGCACATAGCTCAAATTTATCTCATTGTACATAAAAGGACTTCAAATATATCAAATGCATCACACATATCACTAAGGGAACAAGAGATAGTGGAGATGCTTTGAAATAGGCAACAAGTATCACAAGGAAATAATATCAATTGAAGAAAGGTTTTTGCAAATTCAACACACATATCACAAAGATATATTAAGTGAAGGAAAAAGCCAAAACCACAACAATTACATATAAGACTTTCATGCCAAGAGGCAACCTACACAAGGTTGAATACTAGAAAGGTATGCATGGGATAGATACTTGTTACCGAGATGCATTGAAGATGAAGATGATGAGAGTTGGTTTGTCATCAAAGCTTGACTCCGACAATCACACGGTGAGAACACCTTCCTTATGAATGAGGCAAGCATCCAATGCATCTCCATTGTACCTAAAACACAATTAGAGTACAAAATGGTTCCCAAACTCATTGGGTCCCATAGTAGTTAGATAAACTACAATATATAGGAAACACTCCACGTAAATATGTGCATATAGATATGAAATTGAATTTCATGCACATCTTAGCCGATTTAGGATTCGGTAGAGTATCCCCTATATATTGGAACTAAAAGGACTAGCATGCCATATAAAATAAAAGTTAAAGGATATACATACAAAGTCTTTCAAGATCCAAACGAGATACAATTTGGACAAAAAAGAGGAGAGCACACGAGAGTGTGACACTAAAGGTTGTCCAAATTATATCAAACTCCAAATCAACACATGAAGTGTGATATCAATAGGAATCAAATCAAACAACACATGATTGAAAAGACACCAATTGAAAATAAGATACCAATTAAAAACAAAAATATCAACTAGGATAAAAGATACCAAAAAGAGGGTGATACTTGACCGAAATCAAGTAAGGAAAATAAGGCAACAAAGGTATCAAGACTCCCAAAAAAAATATTAATTGGAACAAATATCTAAGGGAAGATATTAAATTCCAATTAATACCAATTGAAGGTACCAACACAAGATAAAGAAGCAAATGCCAATTGAAAGGATCAAAAAATGATAGATAGGTTAGTGTTCTAAATAAAAAGGAATGCTCCCCCAATGTTTATGCCTTATCTTATATATTTGCATTTGAATACAAAACGCATGCACAAGGGATCATTACTCCCCATATTTTATCTAAAACACTAAGCACTACCGGTTGAAAGATAGGATCCTTGCAAGAGGCAAAGAGGGCAATAAATAGAGCAATTTAAAGGCAAGTGCCAATGTGAAGATGATCTACAAAATCCACCACAATTACTAGAATCACTTGTCATGAACAAGGAGTATATGGAGAAATTTCTCGGTGGTATAAAGGAATGATGTACAAGACCAACTCCACCACAAACTAGCAAATGGCAAAAGATAGTAATTAAAACACCATTTTTAAAGAGGTTTGTTGGTAGTTTCAATTATTCGAACCAACCGGCAAAGCCATGGTTAGAATAAACGGAAACAAATGGTTTCTCACATAATATATGGAAATGCATATTAGAGAAAAACCACACCAAGAAACCTCACACAAACAAGAACCAAAGGGTAACCACAAAGAAAAATTGGAACTTGTTGAGTAAACATGCCACATAGGAAATGGATAATGTACAATATCAACTCTAAGTGGCAAACCTCAAATGTTAACATTTTTATGGGATTGTAATATGCACATAGCTTATTACTCCCCCATAATGTGATAATTCATTTTATTTTTAAACAAGAGGCAAATAAAACCAACTAGAGAAATTAATGGACATGTAGAATTTGAATTTCTCATGAATATGACATACCACATAGTAGCTAGATAATATTGAAATATCAATACTAGGTGGTGTCCTTCATGTACACACATTTTTAGGTTTGTGGAGTGCACAAAGCATTTCACTCCCCCAAAATGGGATAGTCCATTAATATCTCAAAGAGCCAAATGAAATCCACACAAGATTCAATAAGGCTCAACACCCAAATTACACATACATGATACACAACTAACATACACCACCTTGAATAACAAGATAAGTAAGAAAGGAGCATATCACATACAAACACATGATAGGAACAAAACTAACACATGCAAGGGAGCAAGCAACTTTCAATGAATATATGAATTAAATACATGTTACCGCAAAGAGGAAGCATTGGATATGAGATAGATATGTGATAATCCAATTGACTTGGCTTGAGAAATAAAACCATGAAGATCCCTTAATTCTTCAAAAATAGCCAAGTCTCCAATGTCCTCCACATCAACCTATTGATCAAGTTGAAGCTTGTTGGTCCCCAACCGAGTTGGGTCCTAAGAGGTTAGTCACAATAGGTTTGGGAACCCAAATGGTGCATTTCTTGACACCACTTTGAGCTCCCACATACTTGGCAAACACATTGCCAACTCTATCCTTCCCAAGAGAATAAACATCATCAATTATGATAGGGTTGGATGGGGTACCGTTAGTGCATGAAGAAGCAAAATGACCTTTGCCACGGCAAAGGTAGCAACACCGACTCTTCTTCTTCTTAATAGGCTTCTCAACTGAGGAGCGTTGACTTGAGTCTTCTTAGGAGGTGGTCTTTGTTCAACCCGTGGTTGGGCACGAGATTGAACAAGAGGCCGCTTCCCTAGTTGCTTCTCACTAAGCGTCTTCTTCTTCATAGGGCAATCCCGAACGTGGTGCCCTTCAACCTTGCACTTGAAGCAAGTGATCTTGGCCGGATTCTTGACTTGAACTTGGCCCTTCTTCTTCTTCTTCTTCTTCTTCTTCTCAACCTTGGACTTGTTCTTGATGTTGGAGTTGAATCCAAGTCCACTCTTGTCATTTGGGGATTGTTGCACACTCAACATGTTGTAAAGTGCCCTCTTCCCCTCATGACGCTTTTCCAAGCCTTTCTTCAAAGAAGTGGCTTGGGCCTTGAGCTCTCCTCTTTTCTCTACATGGTTAGTGACAACACAAGAACTAGAGGAGGTAGATGCATCATTGTTAGAGCAACAAGGCAAAGCAAGTAATTCATCACATGATGTACCAACATTTTTAGTGGATGAACTACAAGGACTAGCACATGGCAATAGAGCATTTTTAATTAAAGTTGTGCTAATATCCACATGAGGCTCACTTGATGTTACCTTTGTAGTGATGGCCTCATGAGCTAACTTAAGACAAGTATAGGAAGCAAGAAGTTCATCATTAGAGCTAGATAGCTTTTCATGATTTGCTTCCAACTTCTCATACTTGCTAGTTAGCAACTCAAGTTGAGCCCTTAGCTCAACATTCTCCTTCATAATAGATGCTTCACAAGAAGTGGAGTTAGTAGCACAAGCATCATTAAATTTAGGAATAGAAGAAGATAACTTGGCAAGCTCATCATTTAATCTAGCATTTTCATTTTTCGTGACTTTATATTTAGCATGAGCATGGTCACGTTCTTTAATGATTTTAGCAATTATTTCGTTATGAGACTCCTCGATAGAATTTAGTTTCTCCTCAAGAGAAGCACGAGTCCCTTGCTCTTCCTCAAGAGCATCTTCTAACGATGCTTTCTCCATAGCATCATCCCTTTCAATCTTACCCTTTTCTTCAAGGCTAGCTTGCAAAGCCTCAATAGTTTCCCCACGCTCAATAAGAGTGCTCATGATTTCAAAGAGGTTAGCTTGGTCACTTTTATTACTAGGAAGGGCTTTGAGAATCATTAGACCTTTATTTTGAAGAAGGACATTAATTTTTTTCATATCAACTTCTTCATCATTATTATCATTATCATTATTATCATCATTGTCATTACTAGAATAAGATTTAGCCATGAGACAATGAGAGGTGAAAGATGAAGAATAATTGATTTTTGAACTACTCAAGTTCAAATCTTGTTGCATAGCAAGTTGGGTTTCCTCTACATTATTATTAATGCAAGAGTTAGAGGGAACACAAGCATTTTCATCATGGCAACAAGATAAAGCAAGCATATCATAAAGAGATTCATCCAAGCAAATTTTTGATGAAATGCAAGGACTATCAACACTAGCATGTAAATCATTTATAGTGCTATGAGTGTTTAGGTCCAAAGATGAAGCATTGCAACAAGATAGAGATAAATGATCATCAATAATCAGCTCACTATCAAGGTTGCAAAACCTATCACTACTCACCATTACATTGGATTGTGGCTTACCACATTTTGGTGAAGTAGACGAAGACGAGAACTCGTCACGGCCGGAGGTGGAGGGAGAACAATCATCCTCAATAATGTTGGACACTCCATATTTATCTTGAAGCTTGGTCCAAAACTCATGAGCATCCCGGAGAGGCATGATTGACTCGAAAACTACAACACTCACAAATTTGCAAAACTCATTAGAAGCTAGAGCATCTAGATATAAGTTTTTCTCATTCTCTAAAGTCGTACTTTCGTAGTCCTTCGGAGGAGAAAAACCTATATCTAAGATACGCTCAATATTGGGGTCCAAGACCCGTAAGTGTCTAAGCATATGAGTTTTCCAAACATTAAAATTTGTGCCATTGAATATAGACATGGAATTGTGCACTAAATCACTAGACGACATCTTTACTCTCTAGGCAGTAAAGCCAAACAAGAGAGACGAGGCTCTGATACCAATTGAAAGAAAAAACGATGCCCGAGATGTCGCCTAGAGGGGGGGGGGGTGAATAGGCGATTAACACTTTTTCTAATTAGGGGCTTGATAATTGCGGAATAAAACTATGTGTTTAAATTACCAAGCCAACAACCTAATATGCTAGGGTTACCTATGTGCACCAACAACTTATGCTAAGAAATTAAAGCAACAAGGTGATAGCAAGATATGAACTTCAAGCACGAAGGCTATCACAATGTAAATTGCATAAGTAAAGCTCGGGTATAGAAATAACCGAGGCACGCGGAGACGATGATGTATTCCCGAGTTCCTCCTTGTTAAGGGAGTACGTCTCGTTGGAGGGGTGTGAGCTCGCCACAAGAGGCCTACTCAAGATGCCACAAAGGCCTCACCCTATTCTCCGATGAACCGCACCCAAAGGTTTGGTTCACCTTCCACTATCGGAGTCCTTCGGGGCGGATTCTGGAGCCCTTTACAACTTCTCTTGGGGCACACACCCGCAACTCAATTGGGGGCTCCCAAACTCATGCCGAAGCTTCACAACTCGAAGTCTTCGCGGCACCTCCAACCGTCTAGGGTACACAATGCACCCAAGAGGCAACAAGCTCTTGGGAACACAATGCACCCAAGAGTAACAAGCTTCTCGAACCTTCAATCCCACGTATCACCGAGGGGAACTCAAACCTATGCACCAAATGCAAAAGGCAAGAGCACAAGTGCTCAAATCCTTCACTCTCAAATTCCAACTAAGCAACGAATGCTTTGGGGGGAATGAGAGAGGAAGAACAAAGAGGAGAACCACAAAAGAACTCCAAGAACTAGATCCACTATGTTCCCCTCACTTAGAGGAGAGATTGATTGGTGGAAATGTAGATCTAGATCTCCTCTCACTTTTCCCTAAAAAATATGCAAGATTCATTGGAGGGATTGAGAGGGGGGCAAGCTTTTCAAGGTCAACAATGGTGGGAGAGAGAGAGGAAAACGTGCTGCCTTAGATGGGGAACCATTGGGGAAGAAGGCCCCTTAAATAGGTCCCCCGAAATCTGACCGTTATGTGCAAAATCGTACCCAGCGGTACTACCTCTAGGCTGGCGGTACTACCACTGGGGCGGTACTACCTCTGCGCCAGCGGTACTACCTCTGGGACCCTTTTTGACTGAGAATGATGATTCCAGCGGTAGAACGTGGCTGCTACCGCCGGGGTACCGGGGGGGATACCAGTACGCAAAAAGGGCGCACCGGTACCACCAACGGTACCGGGCGCTGTGCAGCAGCAGTTCCGCTCCAGGTGTAGCGGTACTACCGCTGCCGCAGCGGTACTACCGCCGGACAAAAAAACTGCAGAACAACCGGTATGAGAAAAATCATAACTTAATCATTCGGACTCCGTTTCGATGATCTTGGGCTCGTTGGAATCGCAACGAAGAGTTCTACAAGATCATGCGGAGAAACATCATAGTCCATCAAGGGAGGATAAAACCAAATGGGGAAAGGTAAAACCTCTCTATAAAAGAACAACCGGTAAATCCTCCAACATAAGGAACCCAACAAGTTTTTCATCCGAACTCTGTTTTCTATGATCTTAGGCTTGTTTCTAAGATAATCACAAGCCCTACAAGATCATTTATATAAACATCATAGTCCATCATGTGAGGAGGAAACCACAAGAAGAGAGTTTGACCTCTCTTACAAGAGACAAGCCGGAAAAACCTCCAATATAAAAAACGCAAGAAGATATTCATGAAATCCATTTTTGATGAACTAGAGCTTGGTATGGAGATGAACACAAGCTCTAAATTCTCACATGGATAAAAGCCAAATAACAACCAAGAAAGATGATTGCAAGGATGCAAAGGTTTGAGCTCTCCACGAACGATACGATCACGATACTCGGTCAAGAGCCCCTCTTGATAGTACGGCTATCTATCCTATAATCCGGTCTCTCACTAAACATCATGAGACCGGTAAAATAAAAACCCTATCAAGATCATACCTTTGCCTTGGGGGTCGATGGAGACGATCTTCATCTCCTCACGGCGAACCATCTTCTTGATTGCGCCTTGCTTGGTGAAGATTCACATGACGCTCCCCCATACACCAAGATGGGGAGAGCACTCTTCGGCATAACTTCACTTGGCCTTTCTCTCGATGACGAACACCTTGGCCTTGATCAACAAATGATCTTCTTCCCTTAACCTTGACTCCAACACATGGAGAGCAAGCAAGACCTTGACTCCAACAAATGGAGACAAGCAAGCAAATGGACACCTACACATATAGCTCAATGCAAATATTAGTCCATCGAGATTGTCATTAATTACCAAAACTATGCATGGGGGCAACCATGCACTTTCAGACTCCACTAGTGAACCCATGACCCCGGGTCCATCTTTTTACATTGTTTACAACCTCATTTACTTGCTTTTAATCATCATTACTCCTCTGGTCACTTTTCATATTTAATCTATTTCATCATACAATTAACCGCTTTGTCTTCTGCGAGACCGGAAAGATTGACAACCTTTCCGCCATTGGGGGCAAAGTATTTTGGTTGAGAGTGTGTAGGTCCACGTCTGTTGAAGGTCAAGCGCCAGAGATCTTCAACATTCACCTCGTTATTGATTTCAAAGTCCTACTGGTTTGATAAACCTCGGTTCGTTAAACGAGAGAAAATTGGTACTAGCTGCAATTCCGCCTTCGCTTGGGGCACCACCCAACTTATTTTAATACAGCAGCAAGCTCTTTTCCGGCGCCGTTGCCGGGGACTTTGGAGCTACAGCAAGGGGAGTCTCATACTCTCAATCTCTTTAATTTGTTTTTGTCTTGCTTGCTTTATATCTCGTTTAGTTTATTTTCCTGTTTCAAAATTTTAAAACCAAAAAACATTTAGTGTAGTCTTTTTTCCTGTCTTGTTATTTTATCTTATCTTCATGACTAGTTCTTTTCCTCCTTTTGAGACACCCGAGTCCGAAGTCCTCACCTTCAAACAAAGAGGTGGGGAGAGTTTGAAAGATGCTTGGTACAGAATTAATGATGCTCGTCATAGATCTGCTAAAAAACCATTGGCCACTGTTCTCCTTAGAAATTTTTATATTGGCATTACAAGTTGGTATAGGTATGTCATAGATACTATCACAGGTGGAAACTTCCTAGGAATTAATGCTTTGGAAGCTTTTAATTTATAGAGGGTCTTGTGGGGATTCCACCAACTAATGATCGTAAAATTGAAATCACTTTAGAACATGTCATGCAAAGGATAGAAGTTATAGAAGATAATATACCAAGTGTGGATATGATAAGAGAAATAGATAAGAGAATTCTTGATGGTATTAACAAGCTTGATGGGTGCCTAAAAGACATTGTTAAAAGTATTAAGTCCCTTGAAGCTACAAGAGCTATTAATCGAATTGATAAATTGGGGGAAGCAATTGATACCTCGGGAGCACCCTTTTCTCCATCTAAATTTAAAAGGAGAGAGGCTTCGGTCCCCAAAGTACCTAAATTTATATTTGTGCCAAAGAATACTACTAAAATTAATACATCATTTGCAGGAAAAGAGGAGTTGAGGATGGTGAAGGAAGCTCAAATTTCCAAGGATTTTAAGGGAGGAGCCCTAGTGGGTAAAACTACTTTTGCTCCACCAATTGTTGGTACTAATAGTATTGCTGGAGGTACTTTTCCAAGTTCCACAATTCATGAATTTGATAAGAATGATGATGCCTTTGATCCCGAAAAAACTTGATAGTTGGTATTGCGCCTAGCTAAAAGGCGTTAAAGAAAAACGCTTGTTGGGAGGCAACCCATCTTTTATTTTCAGTTTGCTTTTTGATTTTCTTGAGTCATGAAGTTATTACCTCTGTAGCAACTTCATTGTATCTTTTTCTTTTGGTTTTTTGTGCCAAGTTTAGCCTCTAATGCATTGAAAGTGCGAGGTATTGTGTTACTGTCCAAAAAACAGATTCTGTGCGCCTGTTGCACGAAAATCCTAAAATCTCCAGAATTTTATATTTTTCTGATAATTTTTTAAAGCAAGCCTGATGATTTTTTCTATCTTTCGTTAGTTTTAAGTTTTTTGATTTGAGGTGCAGAATTGCCTCGAAAAATTCAATCTTTACAGACTATTCAGATTTTGACAGATTCTGCTTTTATTTTGCATTTGTCTCTTTACCATCATCATAAGTGATACTCTAGGGGTATAGTGCCACATTGAGGCTTATTTAACAGTAGCTAATGTCTAATAAAGTTTTTTTGCAATTTGTGATGAGTTGAATATGTGCATTTTAATTTATGAGCACTAACCTTCTAATCAAATTATGAGAAGTTTTGTGTGAAGCGAGTTTTTAAGTTCCAAAGGAGAGGAATATGAAGAAATCGAGGATGGATCAGAGCTCAAGCTTGGGGATTCCCCCATGGCACCCCCTCTGAATATCAAGAACTATCAAGAGTCAAAGCTTGGGGATGTCCAAGGCATCCCCTCATCTTCATCGACTATCATAAGGTCGTCTTCGTTGAACTTCATTTTTATCACTTTACATATTATGTGCTATGCTTGGAGCGTCTTTTTACTTTCTGTTTTGTTTGTTTGTTTGTTTGCTAGTCATATATTTGTTGGATCCTAGCTTTATTTATGTGGGAGAGAGACACGCTCCGCTTTTTTCGTTAGAATACTCCTTTGCTTCGCTTATATCTTTTTGAGTATTCTTAGCTACTGACTGTTTTCTAGTAAGCTCTCGCTTTTAGCTTTTATCTTGTTTAGATCTGCTAGTTGTTAAGTTAAACTCTCTTGTTCTTCACTTATACTTGTTGGAGAGTTGTTGTTGAAAAATTGCTTGAATTATCAATGCGACAAAATGTTGTTTGTGTGATGATAGAATAAAATGAAAAGCCTGTATAGTTTTGTAGATCATGGTGTGGATACTTAATGCTTCTCAATTGTTTTGAAATGTTAAGTTGAATGCTTAAACTTGCTGGTTATTTGAGTGGAATTGATTAGTAAAGAAATATGGTTGAAAGCTTGAAATTGTGTGGTTTTTCACAGTTGTTAATTCATAGTGCTAATCTTTCCATCAAAAGAATTGTTCGGTCAACAAGGGAGATGGTGTAGAGTTTTTATGGTTATAACCGGTAAATATCTTATGTTGTTCTGTTACCGGTTATTGTTAGATGTTTGCTTCAAACACCTTTTTTTTTCTTAGCCTAAAAATTCGTACTGAGCCAGTTGAGTCCACCATATCTACCTATGCATGGTACTTCCTACCATTCCAAGTAAATTTGTCATGTGCTAACTTTAAAAATTCAAAATACTTCTTCTTTGTGCCTCTGTTTTTAAGCTCATTAGTGAGCAGTAGAGAGCTAGATATAACTTGTGACAAGCGAGGTCATTTCCCCCTTTCACCCGGTGTTGATGGATTACGTCTTCATTTGAATCAACCCGAGAGCAGCTGAAGCAAAAATATAAATATAACTCACAATTCTCCTCCACGCAATACAAATCTGAGAAATCAGCCCAAACATTGGACAGTGGTGAAACCAAGGAGAAAGAAGAGCGTACTCGCTCTTCTAAGAACCAGCTTCTCTCACAAGTCTAAAAACCTTGCTTATCATGAGGGACTAGATAGTTTCTCTGTTGTGAAGTCGTTGACGAAAGCATGCATACCTCAAAATCATTTTACTTCTGTTTTAAAAAACAAAAAGCTATAGCACATGACTAATCCCTGCTTCCCTCTGCGAAGGGCTGATGCATGTAAAATGCATACATGA
>QRDG01000148.1:718911-889264 GCA_012064385.1 Puccinellia tenuiflora
GGGATTCTGGGTGCTGTCGATCCTAAGTGCCGAAACGCCAAACCCTTTGGCGTTTCAAGTACATGTACAACGCCGAAACGCCGCGGTATTGGCACAGACAGAAGGATTTTGGGGGATTCTGGTGCTGTCGATCGTAAGTCCGAAACGCCAAGCCCTTTGGCGTTTCAAATACATTAACAAACGCCGAAAACGCCGCGGTGGGTATTGGCACAGACAGAAGGATTTGGGGGATTCTGGGTGCTTTTGTCGATCCTAAGTCTGGAAACGCCAAGCCCTTTGGCGTTTCAAGTACATCTACAAACGCCAAATATGCTGGCGTTTTTGTCCTGTGCATAGGCAGAAATGTAATTGTCACAAATCTATCAAGTGAACAATGCGAAATCCATACACCAGAAATCCATACACACAAATTTGACAGCATGATCCACACATGATCCACAAATCTACATATCTAGAGTGCACGACATATTACATATCTAGAGTACATGATCCATACACGGTCCACAAATCCAACATAAACTGGGCGAACTAACATACTAACAAACTCCTCTCAATCTACCTCTTTCCTACCCCTCTTGCTAGTCTCTGCCTTGCGTGCCGGTGCCTTCTTAGCCGCTGCCTTGCGCGCCGGTGCCTTCTAAGCAGGGTGTATCCCTTCGGTGGTCTCCTCATTCTCGGCTGAGTAAGTTGGGTAGGTTGAGTAGGTTGAGGTGCATCATGTGATATATCCATCTCTTCTTGCTCCTCCTCCTCATTGTCGTCCTCTTCCTCCTCCTCCTCCTCCTCATTGTCGTCCTCTTCTTCCTCCTCGTTGTCATCCTCTTCTTCCTCCTCATTACCATCCTCTTCTTCCTCCTCGTTGTGCTCATCCTCTTGCTCTTCATCATGCTCTTCTTCATCACCTTCTTGCTCCTCATCTTGGTTCTCATTAGCCCGACTCGACGAAGCATTTGCTGTATCTAAGCTCGAACGATAAGAGCCTATTGTTCTAGTGCTGGCAGAACGGTGGCATGAGAGCAATGCCGATAGCCGGCGGCACCGTTTCATTAACCTCTGCAAACATAGCCAAATATGAGAAGACAAACCGGTATATGAGAAGGCAAACTAGATATAGAATTTGTCTACCTTCATGGTTGACCTCAGCACGGACTCGGACTCCTCAGAACCAGGATCATGTTGGAGAGCAAATCCGGCTTCGTTAACGCTTCGGCTCAGCTCCATACCCTGTATGCACACATGAAGAATGTAAATATTGGTAACCACATTTGCTAAGAATGACGTTGACCTTAGTGCATTAACGTACCACTCGGTCAAAAACAGGTGCGTAGTCTCTATGAGTTCCCGCGTTCTCTCTAACCGCCACATTGAACTCATTATCGCCATCCTCATTCCCTAACTCCAGGACAATCTTGCGTGGTCCAGGCAGGCTTCAACTTAAGCCGATACTGACGTCCAAGCCACTGAAGGTGCTTAATGTAAAGGGTCTCACTCTCCATTGTCCATCCCTCTCGACAAGACTCTCCCTTTTGTTCCATAAGGCAATCCATTCTCGATGTTAGTGTCCCATTCCTTCTCTTTCCGGCACCGTTGCCGATCCATCCTACAATGAATAAATTAGACACTTAAGTATAATGTCGCCGATAGAAAATGTGTTAAAGTCTTTCACACACCTATGCAATTGAACACTAGTGCTTTGCGCGGCCGGCGGGGTGCGCTGCCTTCTGCCGAACTGTTTAGCGACCCGTTGAGGGAGGTGCCACTCAACAGCGTAGAAGCATATGAGTGGAACCCTACTCCGCCAAAGGTGCATGTCACGCAGACACATACTATTTAGAGGAAATGGCCTCTGAGGAGCATACGGCCTCCAATTAACCTACAACACAGAAAATGAACCAAGAATTAGAAACGATGTCCGGTAACAACTGTATGGTAAAAACGATACAAACCCTTACAGGACATTTACCTGCTCATGCGTCAGTGTGTCAAGCTCGTTGGTGTAGGCCTTGTATCGTCCCTTCGACTTGCCTGTGTAGGCCTCCACTCTGTCCCAAGTGTATGCAACCGTGGGAAACCGTTCGGTATCATCTTCATCCGGCCAAACCCATTGGTTGGGTTGGAGTTTTTCCGGACGTCCAGTAGGTATGCGCTCCCACATCCAAATTGACAAAGCCCACGTAAAACCTCCCATTGACGCGCCGCCTTTCACCCTACGACATGCATGGTCCAACTGCAATGACACAAATTCAAGTCAAATTTCGTATTCGATTGTAAAATTTCATAGAACAAGTATCGATGCAAAATAAGTAGTTACCTGCCGGTATAGAAAGGCTAGACCTGCTGACCCCCAACTGTAGTTGGCATCAAAGTCACCTAACACGTCCAAATACATCCAAGAGGCCGTGTCCCCCGACCCGTCTGGAAATACAACCATAGTCAACAAATGCCACAGATAGGCCCGAGCATACTGCTCTATCTCCTCCGGCTCGGCATTCTCCGGGCATTGCGTGTATCTCTGTCGTATCCAAGAATACGGGACACCAGCTGGCCTAACATCCTTAACCCCTTCTGGAGGCGGGTCAGGACAATCACCGATGAGCCCCTCAACCCGCTCACGCCAGCCGTCGCTATCCACCCTCCCAGTAACAGCGGTACCATCGATCGGAAGCGCGGTGATCATGGCAAAGTCCTCCAGAGTGATCGTCATTTCCCCACATGGGAGGTGGAAACTATGTGTCTCCGGCCTCCAACGGTCCACAGGGCGGTGAGCGCCGTGTGGTTCATCGTCGGCGGGGTGCGCCTAAACTGGCACACAAAGCCTAAAAGACCCGCTCTCTCAAAATACCCCTCGTACCGCACATCATACGACATGAAGGATGCATCGTGGCCACGAAAGCGCATAGGACCTAGAACCTGCAAACGATAAGCAATGTGCATCAGTACCTTGTTACCTACCAGAAAATTTGAACCTACAACGTATAAATGAAATGAATAATTCTTAGTTTGTACCTCCCCATTCTCGATTGACCGTGCACGATGTTCACGGTCGTACTCCTGCTCAAGCCCGGGATAGAAAGGAGCCATCCTACATGTTCAAGCCCGGGACATTATGAAATAATCCGTATAGTAAACCCTAATCAATCTAAGAAAACATGAACTACCTTAATCAAACTATAATCCATTGGGCATGAATTGGGCATGAATCAATAGAAACTATAATCCATGGGCATGAATCAATACAAACTATAATCCATTGGGCATGAATCAATAGAAACTATAATCCATTGGGCATGAATCCATTGGGCATGAATGTACCACTATAATCATGAATCTAGAACACCAACAATTAATTCATTGGGCATTAACTACCTTAATCAAACTACACTATCACTACGGAGTCTCTATTGAGATGAACTACCGATTTAGGGTTCGAATTTTGCAACAAAAAAAACGTGGAGAAGAAGAGATAGTCGGATAGGGAAGAGGAAATTAGACATAGGAGGAACAAATTACCTTACGAAGAGACGGAGAGACGAAATTTGGGCTCAAATCGACGGGGGAGGGGGAAGAACACGGTCCGCCGCCGCCGCCGCCGCCGGGTTGAGGGGATAGTGAAGAGGAAATGAGGAGATAAGCCGGGCTGGCTCACGGGCTCGTAACTTAATCGATCTAGAAACGCCAGGGGACCTGGCGTTTAACTTCACTCAGAAACGCCAGGGACGCCGGCGTTTCTAGATCTGCCACGTCAGCTGCGTCAACGAGGTGGGAGACCGTGGACCGGATTTGAAACGCCATTGACGCCGGCGTTTCTATGCTTAGTTAAACGCCAGTGTGTTTGGCGTTTCTGAAAAGGGTTAGATGCAGCTAAAGTTTCAAAAACAGTTCATTTCTCGTTAAACTTTCGCAAAAAGGTCAGATTCGTCGCTCAAAATGCCTGCGGTCAGCATCAACAGAGGAGCCCGACATGGCTGACGAGAGAAAGATAGAGGGTGGAGTGTGTGCATGAGGGCGAGCGATCCATCGGAGCACCCAACTGGTCACGTGAGTCCAAACGTTCTGAGCCGAGCTGAGCTCAAATACATGCATGTCGTTTGGGCCAGTCAACCAAATCTAACCCTTTTCCAAAAATTGAACTCAAAATAAACCTTTAAAAAAAATTAGCCGGATCTAAACCTTTTTGCTAACGCTCAACATACTGGCGATATGATTAGGCGTGGTAACACAAATATCGCTTTGGCAGTACCTAGCCTAGTCCTACCGCCGAGGCGGTACCATGTACAGGGCTATCGCCAGAGCATCTGGTGGTACCACTTACAAGTCTACCGCCAGAGCGATTGGAGGCCTAAATGAGTTAGATCCGGATAAAAAATTCAGAAAAGTTTACTTCAGTCTTAAGTTTTGCAAAAGGGTTAGATATGTCAAAATTGCCTATCGTTTGTAGTTTTGCTATTTGGTAAAATTGTGAGTCATTAATTAGTCATTAAAGGACGCGATAATTACTCTTCTATTTGCGATCCATTTTGATCGTGGGTTCTTACCAACTCGAACGTGGGATTAGTCTCCACGACTTACCCGACCCGCAATATATAAGCGGGCAGACGTCAACCCTAAAATCATACACAAATATGGTCCCCCTGTTTGTTCCAAAGCATTGCGTCGCCACCTAATTCTTCTCCATCCCGTATTCCAGCGTGCAGTGAGACGGTATATTAGGTCTTCGGAACCCCGCTTCTCGTAATCCTGTATGGGAGAGAGAAAATCAGGTTTTTGGAGTCGCACTTGCGCGACTAGTGACAACGACAACTTCCTTCCCCAACATCAGCAACGTCTTCATCAACATGGCTGATGACAGCGGTTTTTCTCTGTCACACCGTACATGATTTTGTGTTTTCTGTTTGAGATATTACTAGAATTTATCTCTCTATTATGTGCCTTAGATTTAATATATTCATCTACTATGCTAGTCTGCATGATTAGTTTAATTTCTATTGATGTCATCATGATTTATTTACTGTATATTCCGGTTAAATTTCGTAATAATTTGCTCATATACTCAACAAATGTAAAATAGTGTCACGGACAACATTCGGTACAAACATGTTTCCCGAGTATCTGGAAAAAGACACTTGGCAAACACCTATTTGTCGAGCAAGGTTTTGTCAAGTGCTAGTTGCCGAGTGTAGCACCTGATAAAAGCTTTGTCGAGTGCAAGCATGTCTTTCCCGAGTGTCTCGGTCACTCGGCAACTGCTGAGGATCCGGCAGTGGTGCTCTGCTGACTGCTGATAGGCTCATGTCGAAGTTTAATGACTGTGGTTCCCGTGCGTCAGCTAGCAGACACTAGCTAGCTGTTGGCTGCACGGCGCTGCATGCGGTGGTATTAACATAACGATGTTTGCGTACTGTCAAAGGAACTAACGATGTTAATTAATTTGTACTTACAAAAATGATGAAATCTCGTTAGTTAGTTAGTTGGTCACTTTTCGTGTGTTCGAAGAAGCTAGGATTAGTACGCGCCGGCCGGCGTCGATCGAGCTCTCATTAATGGGGGTGCAAATGTGCAAGTGCTGAAGCTAATCAGTCACCTTCCAGTAGGCCTGTAAGTGGGCAAGCCCTATTGCGTCTACCAGTTTGCCACTTATACCCACTTAATTAAAAAAAACTATACTTTTTCATGAATAGAGCTAAGCGACGAACGGAAATGTGGTTTGACTGCAAGCTCGAGTCATTGTTTGGTGGATTTGAGCTGGCTAAACGTCTGTCATGAACGTAAACGAAAGAAATTATAGCCCTAATTAATTAAGTGGGTATAAGTGGCAAGCTGGTAGACGTATTAGGGCTTGCCCACTTACAGGCCTACTTCCAGCCAATAATGCATGCCTTCTCAAGGCAACGATCAATCATCGATGTACATACTGCTGGCTGTGTGGTGATACGCAGTTACGCACGAGTAACGTGCGAACGTATACAGAGAGAACGGAGAAGAAGAAGATGAAGAAAAACGTACGCATGGGCAAGGCTACCAGCTTGAGATTTTTTTATCGTGCGAAGCGTGTGCAAGTATGCGAATTTTGGCACATTTGTCACCTGGGCTAGCATGGAGATCGTGCACGCAGCATGGTGATGAAATTACTCCGTTCATAGATCTGGAGATAATATAGCGCTTCCTATACTCCATCAAGGCATCAAATCGATCAACACGCATCGAGCTGCCAAACTCCATCCATCGTCACGAGCAGCAAACACCGCGCCTATAAATAGGCCTCGCCAGAGCCCTATTCATCGATCCATACAGTCATACAGCTCTTCTTCTCCCGCACCCAACACCAAGCAAATCACAACGCTTCTTCGGTTCATCTTCACTCCGAATTAATGGCGTCGGCTACGACTAAGCTCGTGTCGTCTCCCCTGCTCCTGCTGCTCTTGTTGTCCGTCTGCAATGCCAGCTCGGACAACGAGACCGGCAGCTCTGACAAGAGCTCCACTCAAAAGAATATCTTCGTCCTCGACAACTACGGCGCTCATGGCGACGGGAAGCACGACGACACGCAGGCGCTGGCCAAGGCATGGAGCGCGGCTTGCTCCTCGTCTCGGCCCGCCGGGCTTCTCGTTCCCAAGGGAAAGACCTACCTGCTCAAGTTCATCAATCTCTCCGGCCCGTGCAAGTCCAGTGTCGTCCTCATGGTGAAGGGCACACTCGTGGCTTCCCGGAGCATGTCGGCATGGAGCGAGAACAATAGGAGGCACTGGATCGTGCTCGAGCGAATCACCGGCCTCACCGTCACCGGAGGCGGCACCATCAACGGCAATGGTGAGATTTGGTGGAAGAACTCGTGCAAGACCAACAAGGCTTTGCCTTGCAAGGGAGCTCCGACGGCTTTGACATTTCATCTATGCAACGATCTCAAGGTGGAGAACCTGAGAATCGTAAACAGCCAACAGATGCATATGTCGGTCGAGGATTCTAACGGTGTTCAACTGGCCCGCCTGTCCATTTCGGCACCTGACACCAGCCCGAACACCGATGGCATCCACATTACTCGCAGCAAATATGTGCGAGTTAGAGACTGTCTCATCAAGACTGGGGATGACTGCATTTCTATCGAGAATGGTACACATAATCTTCATGTCACCAAAGTTGTATGTGGACCAGGACATGGCATCAGCATTGGAAGCTTAGGGGACGATAACTCGAGAGCTGAGGTTTCCCGTATTTACATTGACACGATACAGTTGTACGGTACAACCAACGGTGCCCGTATCAAGACATGGCAGGGAGGAAGTGGGTATGCAAAGGATATTGTATTCCAGAACATGATCATGGACAATGTGAAAAACCCAATTATCATCGACCAAAACTACTGCGACTCAGACAAGCCATGCAAAAATCAGGAATCGGCGGTGGAGGTGAGAAGTGTAGTGTTCAAGAATATTAGAGGGACTACCATTTCAAAGGATGCCATCAAATTGAACTGCAACAAGGATCTCCCATGTTCCGACATTGCCTTAGAGAATATTGATCTGCAATTGGAGGGTGGCAAGGGTGAAACACAAAGCACATGTCAGAATGCAAAATGGAGAAAAACTGGAAGTGTTGTTCCATTACCATGTAATGGAAAAATCTAACTAGTTGTAGAAGTTGAACCATTTGTTTTAGCATGTATAGATCTTCTATACAGAAATTTAAAAAGGATAGGTCCTACTTACTATACACCAATGTGGTTCCTTTTGGGGTTTCTACTAAAAATATGTAAGCATTTTTTATCTACCGTTCGAACTGTATATATCAAAGTGTTTGAAATTCCATTGTTGTATTTTAATTCATTACGGAAATGGACAATACTTAGTACTTTCACTTTAATAAATCAATTTATTATTCTTCTCCATGTAGTACAAATTTCCTTCATACAAATTCATGTCTTTTTACATTCCCGGGAAGCAAATGATTTCCTTTACTTGGGAATAAGCGTGTGAATGTAGATAGTATTAGATAGAAAAAAGCAAAAGAGATAGCATACATAATCTTGAAGCCACGGAGAAGGTAAGCTACAATCACCTGATTTGTTGTAATCGAAAATATGTCAAAACACATTTAAGGTAGATGAAGATGAATGCGTGTCTTTTTTTTTCTTCCAGTGCTTAGTTGGTCTTTTCGGATGATCAGCCACACTGGGACTGAGACACGGCCTGGACTCCCACGGGGGCAGCAGTGGAGAATGTTGGACAATGGGCGAAAGTTAATTATGGCATTTATTAAACTATTAATCCTTCAAATTTCTTGGGACGACATATATAGGATTTGAGTTAATTTAGGGTCTGGACATAGCTAGGGAGAGGAAATGTGTGCAAAGGCTTCACGTATAGCACTAATAGCCGACGGATCGGGATACAATGCTAAGCTAACTTGCAAGAAAATAATGATAAGAAATGTACATAAGAGGAAAGAGTAGCATTTTCTTTGGCTTTCCTATGGTTGTCCCTAATTTAGTCA
The DNA here is from genome assembly GCA_012064385.1 of Puccinellia tenuiflora. Taxonomy (NCBI): domain Eukaryota; kingdom Viridiplantae; phylum Streptophyta; class Magnoliopsida; order Poales; family Poaceae; genus Puccinellia; species Puccinellia tenuiflora. The sequence continues at coordinate 727,399 of QRDG01000148.1, forward strand.
CTATGCAGCCTTTCTCGTAGCATAAATGTGTGTATTTTTTGCCCCGTCAGACCCGGCATGTATGCCTCAGGTGCCAGTAATGCTGAAAAGTGCTGAGAAAAGCATAATTCGCGGGTTGTATATATGTGTTTGGCTCCCAGAAGTGTGGGTTAAGTGAAAATATGTGGTTTTCCGTAAATCTCACCAGACTATTGTGGTTCCTCTATCTTTAAGTGTCTATAGATAAAAAAATTGTTGTGTATTAATCTAGAAGTTGTTCGAGATTTTAAGTGTCTCAGTCACATTTCTAAATCTTCCAATTAATATCTAAGGGCCCGTTTGGTACCCAGACAAATGACAGGGTTAGGAACAGGAATTGACTTAACATAGCAAAGGCATTATCTGGAATTCCAAATGAAATGACATTCCAATTCCATGACATCCAAACAGGTTAAGCATGAAATCTGAAAATGAATTCCATACAAATAATGGGATCCAAACGACCCCTAACATGTCGAAGTTACTTAAATTATAACCTATTTTAATAAAAAAATCAATTAACCTTTCACTACTTGCACAACTCCAAATACTGGACTTATAGTCTTACATAATAATTTGAAAATTTAACAAATCAAGTTTTCTAAAATTTTCCGACAAGTTTTCTATAAATTAACAAATCCTTCCGACAAATTCGATGGAATTCTGTCAGGGCCCTCAGGTGACGAGTGAGCGTCTGTCACTACAGGAAACTGTGAATATGCCGACGGCCAAAAGCCGTCGGCGTAGGCACAATTGCCGTTGGCATAGGTCTACGCCGACGGCTGCCGTCGGCGTATCAGCCCGTAGGCATAGCCAAAAAATCCGTCGGTGTAGGCTACGCCGACGGCTTTGTCTTCGGCATAGTACCGTAGGAATATTTTTTTTCATCATTTTTATTTTTTTTAAAAAGTTTTACTTATATTTTTATTTCTATTCTGAAATTTTCCACTTAGCCATACACTTAAACTCTAATTCCACTCATAATCTCAAGTCAAAGTACTTACCCTGGTCAAACTTCCCATTCGGTCACCCATCCTCAGATTATTCCAGCCCAAGCACGTTTAACTTTTGAGTTTCATCCAAATTAGCTACCAAATGAGTAATTAGAACTTACTGATATTACTATCCTATCAATCATATTAACCCCTGGGTCATGATGTTACACCTTTTATTATTTAAATTTTGAAAATTTATTTGAATAAATAGCAATTATTAAGTAATAATATTTTTGAATAAATAACAATAAAATAAATTTTACTTTATTTTTTCCCTTTCTACATTTAATATAGAATATCTCATATCTTTAAATTCGTAAATCATAATTTGACAAATAAAATGTCTAAATCAATTAGAAAAATAAGAGGAATTCAAATATGACATCCATATCATCTTGTGCATCACATAAACATCGATAAACTTGGTATTTCAATGAATAGGCACAGGGCCATTTTGACCATTTTTTCAAAAAAAAGTAAAAGAAATTGAAAAAATACTCAAAAAATGGAATCCTTTGGCATGGAGTCCGTTTATGTTTACTAGTTGCTATGAAAAATGATAAACTTGATTTTTGACAAAGTTTCTAAAAAATCATTCACAAAAATGTCTATCATCTACAAACATGTATAAGTTTCGAACCAAATGACCAAGATATGACCATCCCCTAGTTTGTGATAAAATGCCCATATTCGGCTCATAGGTGTGTCTTGGCATGGGAAATATTGGTGCCAAACCGAGTTTCCAAATTATTTTTCCAAATACATTTTTCATTTTTTAAGTGTCAATAATAACATTTTTTGTGAAGCAAGTACCAAAAATATGTTGCAAAATGATACCCATTTAATTTTCACAAATAGTAGTACATATATGATGGATAATCCCCAAGTATTAAGAATTTTCTCGCTTTCTATCTAATTTCGCCTACTTAAATGACTTTATGTTGCTTTTCGGAAAGTAATAGAAATTTGAACTACAAGTGTGTGATAGTTTGCTCTGATGATATGGATGTCATATTTGGATTCCTCTCATTTTTCTAATCAATTTAGACATTTATTTGTTAAATTTCACTTTACGGGTTTAAAGATACGAATTATTTCATATTCAATGAAAAACAGAAAAAAATATAGCTATGCTGACGGCTTTGCCGTCGGCGTAGCCCTGTGAAGTTGTGCCGACGGCTTTGCCGTCGGCGTAGCTCCATACGCCGACGGTTAATCTCACCGACGGTAATTTTTTTCACAGCCCAGCTCAACCCTCTACGTCGACGGCTGCCATCGGCGTACACACTAGTAGAAAAATGGTCTTTGGGAAAGCCAGAAAAAGGCATTAGGCCCGGTTCCCATACAAACCGGGACCAATGCCTAGCATTGGTCCCGGTTCGAGTTGCCAGGAGCCCATGGAGCATTGGTCCCGGTTCGGTTGGGGACATTAGTCCCGGTTCGTGGCACGAACCGGGACCAAAGCTGTTGCGGAGGCTTTGGTCCCGGTTCGTGCCACGAACCGGGACTAATGCCCGAGCTTTGGTCCCGGTTCGTGGCACGAACCGGGACTAATGCCCCTCCCCTGCCTATATACGTAACCCCCCCCCCCTTCTTCTCTCCTCTGTTATTTTTTTTGCTTGGATTGGTGGGAAGTGGGTGCTAGTTTTTTTTCCTTTGCCACGCACAAGATGTGTTTGATGAAATGCCCGAGCCACACTTAAGTTCACACAAAATGATATCCTCGACCGAGGTTAGCAACTTTATCCTTTTCATCTATAATTGATACAGAAATATTGCATGTGTCGATGTACGGTGGTCATTTTAGTATTCAATATGTTATTCTAATTGTATTTGATAAACTTAATTATATGATATGCAGATGGATGAACGGCAGCGATGGATGTACGGTGACCGACGCAGTTCTGATTTTATTACAGTCCTGCATAAATTTATCCATGTGGCTGAGGAAAACAAATATGATGGTTTTATGCCTTGTCCATGTGTGGACTGTCGGAACGTTAAGGAGCACTCTTCCCCGAGAACCCTTCAAGGCCACCTGCTTCGGAGAGGTTTCATGCCCAGCTAGAATTGTTGGACCAAGCACGGAGAAAGAGGGGTTATGGTGGAAGACAATGAAAAAGAAAAGGATGATGAGAACTATCCTATGTTCCCTGAAGAATAAGGTGATACTGCGATGGAAGACAATGAAGAAGAAGGAGGTGAAGAACAATGGGCGTCAGATGAGCCCGATGATGGTCTTGGTCGGGTCTTTTCTGATGCAAAACGAGAATGCGATACAGAAAAGGAGAAGCTAAAGTTGGAGGCCATGCTAGAGGATCATAAAAAGTTGCTGTACCCAAATTGCGAAGATGGCAGCACAAAACTCGGTACCACACTGGAATTGCTGAAATGGAAGGCAGAGACTGGTTTATCTGACAAGGGATTTGAGAAGTTATTGAAAATAATGAAGCCGAAGCTTCCAAAGGATAACGAATTGTCCGAGACTACGTACGAAGCAAAGAAGGCTATCTGCCCTCTAGGATTAGATGTGCAGAAGATAATGCATGCATCAATGACTGCATCCTTTACCGTGGTGAGGAGTACGAGAATTTGGATGCATGTCCGGTATGCACTGCACTGCGGTACAAGATCAGACAAGATGACCCTAGGGATGTTGAGGGCGATGACGAGCCCCCCAAGAAGAGGATTCCTGCTAAGGTTATGTGGTATGCTCCTATAATACCACGGTTGAAACGTCTGTTCAGAAACAAAGAGCATGCCAGGTTGTTACGATGGCACAAAGAAGAGCGTAAGAAAGACGGGAAGTTGAGACACCCCGCCGATGGGTCGCAGTGGAGAAAAATCGAGAGAGAGTTCTCGGACTTTGCAGGTGACGCAAGAAACTTATGGTTTGGTCTAAGTAGAGACGATATGAATCCTTTTGGGGAGCAGAGCTGCAGTCACAGCACCTGGCCCGTGACTCTATGTATCTACAACCTTCCTCCTTGGTTGTGCATGAAGCGGAAGTTAATTATGGTGCCCGTTCTCATCCAAGGCCCGAAGCAACCCGGCAACGACATTGATGTGTACCTAAGGCCATTAGTTGATGAAGTTTTGCAGTTGTGGGCCATACCAGGTATACGTGTGTGGGATGAGCACAAACAGATGGAATTTGACCTACGAGCGTTGCTGTTCGTAACCATCAATGATTGGCCTGCTCTTAGTAACATTTCAGGACAGTCAAACAAGGGATACAACGTATGCACGCACTGTTTAGATAAGACTAAAGGTACATATTTGGAAAAATGTAAAAAGGTCGTGTACCTGGGGTGTCGTCAATTTCTTCCAGGCAGTCATCCCGTAAGAAAGAAAGGCAAGCATTTCAATGGTGAGGCAGATCACTGGAAGAAGAAATCTATATTTTGGGAGCTACCCTATTGGAAAGTCCTAGAGGTCCGGTCTTCAATCGACGTGATGCACGTGACAAAGAATATTTGCGTGAACCTGCTAGGCTTCCTCGGCGTGTATGGGAAGACAAAAGATACACCGGAAGCAAGGGAGGACCAGCAGCGTATGAAAGACCCAAACAACAAGCATACGGATAAAGGCGTCATTACTTAAGCAGCTACGCTCTTGAGAAAGCAGAGAAGGAAATATTTTTTGAATGCCTGAGCAGTATCAAGGTCCCGGCTGGCTTCTCGTCAAATATAAAGGGAATAATAAATATGGCAGATAAAAAATTCCAAAACCTGAAGTCTCATGATTGCCACGTGATTATGATGCAGTTGCTTCCGATTGCATTGAGGGGGCTTCTATCGGAAAATGTTCGAGTACCCATTGTGAAGCTATGTGCATTTCTCAATGCAATATCTCAGAAGGTAATCGATCAAGAAAGTCTGACAAGGTTATAGAAGGATGTGGCCCAATGTCTTGTTAGTTTTGAGTTGGTGTTCCCCCCATCATTTTTCAATATTATGACGCATCTCCTGGTTCACCTAGTCGACGAGATTGCAATTCTCGGTCCTGTATTTCTACACAATATGTTCCCCTTCGAGAGGTTCATGGGAGTCTTGAAGAAATATGTTCATAACCGTGCTAGGCCAGAAGGAAGCATCTCCAAAGGCTATGGAACAGAGGAGGTCATTGAGTTTTGTGTTGACTTTATTCCCGACATTAAGTCGATTGGTCTTCCTGAATCGCGGCATGAGGGGAGACTTAGTGGAAAAGGCACGCTAGGAAAGAAAGCAATGATATGTAGGGACGGACATTCTTTCACTCAAGCACACTACACAATTCTACAAAGTTCCACCTTCGTGGCTCTGTATATCGAGGTACACAAGAATATTGTACGCTCCAAAAACCCAGGGAAGCCTAACTCCTGGATTAAACAAAAACACATGGAGACTTTCGGCAATTGGTTGCGATTACATCTCATGAATGACACCGATGTTGAAGATCATCTCTACTTATTGGCCGCGTCACCATCTTCGACTGTATTGACTTTCCAAGGGTACGAGATAAATGGGAATACATTTTACACGATCGCCCAAGATAAAAAGAGTACCAACCAAAACAGTGGTGTTCGCTTTGATGCAACAGACGAGAATGGACAAAAGGACACATACTATGGTTACATAGAGGAGATATGGAAACTTGACTATGGACCTAGTTTTAAGGTCCCTTTGTTTCGGTGCAGTTGGGTCAACATGAATGGAGAAGGGGTAAAGGTAGACCAGCTGTACGGAATGACAACAGTGGATCTCAAGAATCTTGCGTACAGAGACGAACCATTCGTCCTAGCCAATGATGTGGCTCAGGTTTTCTATGTGAAGGACATGAGCTCCAGATCGAAAAAAAGAAAAGATATGGAAACAAATACATCACACGATGAGCCAAATCGTCACATAGTTCTTTCAGGAAAAAGAAACATCGTGGGAGTCGAGGACAAGACAGACATGTCAGCAGACTATAATAAGTTTGATGAAATTCCGCCCTTCACAGTGAAAACTGACCCAAGCATCCTGTTACATAATGAAGAAACTCCATGGTTACGGCCGAAGAAGCGATCATAGAGATCATGTCAAATGCATGAGTGTTCTAAAAAACTTTTTATGTATGAGTGTTGTCAAATGCATTACACAATTAATATATGTATGATCGAGTGTTCCCAAATGCATTAAACCTTTTATGTAATTTGTATTCGGTCTTTAGTCCCGGTTGGTATTTATAGCTAAAAGATCAGGGGAAATCTTCATCTTTAGTCCCGGTTGGTAGCTGGAACCGGGAAAAAATGAGCGTTGATATGTGTGCCTTATCTTCTGCTTGAGATCCAACAGCTCACAAGGGCTCGAAAGAAACACACTCTGATCCAACGGCTCACAACCGCTCGCAGGAAACACACGATCCGTGTACACACGATCCAACAGCTCACAAGCACTCGAAATAAACACAACTCTGATCCAACGGCTCACAAGCGCTCGAAGGAAACACACGATCCGTGTGCTTCTTCCACCGCTTCCCGCCTTCGTCTTCACGCAATTTCTCACTATATATATATGTAGGCTTGGCCGCCATTGCCATATCACATCTAAACTCATATCTGCAACCTCATTACTCTTCCATTGTAACAAAATTTGACTTATGCGTTTTTGACTTAGGTGTTCTCGGGGACGATGTCCATGTTGGACCAGAGGGGCGATGTGCGGGACTGGGCTCCACCGGGCTGGCACTGGGAGGTGCTACCTTCCGGGACACGCAGCTTGGTGAGGAATCCGGGTGATGTCGTCGACCCGGATCTTCTGTGGTGGCCGTCGCGTGGGCCACGCTCGGTGCAGAGGGAGCCGGCCCCCGAGGAGGAGGTACGTCGCCGTATCAGGGAGGAGGATGAGCACGTCCGTCGCTACATGTATCTATTGGATAGGCAGTATGTTAGTAGGTGGTCGTTTCTTCGGAGGGTTCCTTCTCACGTGAGCTATGACCCTGTGAGGGTTCCTTCTCTTTGGATGCGCAGTGCCGGCGGCTCAGCACCCCGCGGCTCAGGAACCGGTCGAAGTTAGTTTCAGAGTCTGTGATCGCCATTGCAGTTCTCTTGCCTGTGATCGTAGTTTAGGTTACTACTTGCTTTTAAAAACTTGCGACCTAAAGTATCAACTTGCTTTTAATGAAATTCCGCCCTTCAAAGTGAAAACTGACCCAAGCATCGTGTTAAATGATGAAGATTGTCCATGGCTATGGCGCAATCAGAAGAAAGGGACACACACGAAGAAACAAGTGAACACTAGATAGGGATGTTGTTGGTGATGTGTAATAATTAATGTATTAAACATTTTATCAAATGCACACGGTTTCCCCGTCATACAGCCCAACGGTGGCTCGTGAGTGCCTGCATATCAAATGCACCGTTGGGCTGTATGACGGGAATCCGAATGATTTGCATATAGGGTCCTGTGGCTGATCCAACACTGGTTTTGCCCATCCGGAAGCTTGCGCATCCGTCTCGCGTCGTCGTGAGCAGCAAATCGACCTTCGATCCAAGCAGCCGCAAGACTTCTCTGATGATCTAACGACCGTCCCAAAAAGTGTTGGAAATGTTGTAGATCATCAGAGCGCCTTGCAGCTGCTTGGATCCGACCGAGGGGCATGGCTACCACTTCCACCACTACCACTCCCACCTCCTCGGCAATTCATCATTGTGTCCTAATCCAGTGGTTGGATTCAACCTACCTGAGGGCTTGTGTTTCCAACAGCGTCGTTGTGTTGTCCTTATTCACCGACCTACAGGAGGTGGCTCCAATGGCTGGCCGACGAACAAGGACAAACACAATAATGCCAGGGAACATGCCAGCAGGTAGGCTAAATCCAACCATTGGGTTCGGTGGCAAAGGTAGACGCTCGTTGTGTGCCGTTCGCTGCAGGGACGTCGCTATTTATAGGCAATTAGAAGGTGTACCTGTGGATGAGGTGGGAGTGCAGATCGAACAACTCACAAGCCCTCAAAAGAAACACACCCCTGATCCAACGGCTCACAAGTGCTTGAAAGAAACACACGATCCGTTTGCTTCTTTAGTCCTAGTTGGTAACACGAACCGGTACTAAAGGCCCTGATCCAACAGCTCACAAGCGCTTGAAAGAAACACACGATCCGTGTGCACACGATCCAACAGCTCACAAGCACTCGAAAGAAACACAACTCTGATCCAACGGCTCAAAAGCACTCGAAGGAAACACACGATCCGTGTGCTTCTTTAGTCCCGGTTGGTAACACGAACCGGTACTAAAGGCCCTGATCCAACAGCTCACAAGCGCTTGAAAGAAACACACGATCCGTGTGCACACGATCCAACAGCTCACAAGCACTCGAAAGAAACACAACTCTGATCCAACGGCTCACAAGCGCTCGAAGGAAACACATGATCCGTGTGCTTCTTCCACCGCTTCCCGCCTTCGTCTTCCCGCAATTTCTCACTATATATATCACATCTAAACTCATATCTGCAACCTCATCACTCTTCCATGGCTTCCACCGTACTAACCTACCGTCAGGCGGAGGAGCTTTCCAAATTTTGTAATTAAATGAATTCCCCTATAATCTAAAAAAATGAATTTTCCATAAATAGATAGATTACATTTTTACCAACAATTTGATATTTTAATTGCATTTTTTCTAATAAACAGATAAAAAGATATTGAATTTATAAATTTAATTAATGACTTAATGGAGTTCAAATTCCAAATTTTGTAATTAAATGAATTCCCCTATAATCTAAAAAAATTAATTTTCCATAAATAGATAGATTACATTTTTATCAACAATTTGATATTTTAATTGCATTTTTCTGATAAACAGATGAAAAGATATTGAATTTATAAGTTTAATTAATGACTTAATGGAGTTCAAATTCCAAATTTTGTAATTAAATGAATTCCCCTATAATCTAAAAAAATGAATTTTCCATAAATAGATAGATTACATTTTTATCAACAATTTGATATTTTAATTGCATTTTTCTGATAAACAGATGAAAAGATATTGAATTTATAAATTTAATTAATGACTTAATTATGTTCAAATTCCATAAATTATTTATTCAAATTTAAACACTTTTCATGTTGAAAGTCTTTTCAAATTCAAAACCATATGAAATTCATATTCAAACACCTTAATAAGAAAAAAAAGGCAGGAACAACATTAAGAACTTAAAATTTTCAGGGCATTGGTCCCGGTTCATGCCACGAACCGGGACTAAAGGGTATTTGGCGCGCGCCTTTTCGGTGCCACCGAAAATGACCTTTAGGTCCGGTTGGTACCACCAACCGGGACGAAAGGGTAGGCCTTTGGTCCCGGTTGGTGCCACCAACCGGACCTAAAGACCCTTTGGTCCCGGTTGGTGCCACCAACCGGACCTAAAGGTCTGGCTCCTTTAAAACTGCTCTGCCTCTTCTTCTTCCCCCAATTCCCCTCATTTCGCTAAGGACCAGCGCGCGGAAATCCAATCTCCTGCCGTCAGGCTGCCGAATTTTTTCGCGCCGCCGCTCGCCGCTCGCCGTCCGCTCCTCCGGTGCCGCCCTCTCCGCGCTCCTCCACACGCCCGCGCGTCGTTCCCCTCCGGCCTCCACCGCGCCCGCGCCCGCCCTCCGCCTCCACCGCGCCCACGCCGTCCCCTCCGGCGGGCCGTCCGGCCTCCACCGCGCCCGCGCCGGCCTCCACCGTCCCGGTTCGTGCCGAATTTAGTTAGTTAGTTTTTTTTGAATTTAGTTAGTTTTTTAATTTAGTTAGTTAGTTTATTTTTAGTTAGTTAGTTAGTAATTTAAATTATTAGTTAGTAATTTTTGTTAGTTAGTGCATTAGTAATTTTAGTTAGTTAGTTTTAGATTTAGTTAGTTAGTTTTAAAAAATTATTAATTAGTGTAGTAAATTTAGAAATTTTAGCAAATTTGAAAATGTAGCAAATTTAGAAGAGTTAGAAAATTTTGCAAAGTTATTTTATTAATGTTTGTTCAAAATTTAGGTTGTTATTTTAGGTCTTGCAAATTTAGGTTATCTTGCAAATTTAGAAAATTTAGGTTGTTATTTTAGAAAATTTGAAGATGTAGCAAATTTAGCAAAGTTAATTTTTTTAACAAAGTTTGAAAATTTAGCAAAGCAATGTTATTTGATGATTGTGTTAGCAAAGTTAGAAATCAAAATTAATACTCCATAATTAGTTGCAATATTGTTGTTAAGAACTATTTGTTACTCTATAGTTAGTTAGTTTTAGTTAGTAATTTAAATTAGTTAGTAGTTTAAATTAGTTAGTAATTTAAATTAGTTAGTCATTTAAATTGTTGAATTTGCTGCTGCTTTTAGGGTTAGTAATTTAGTTAGTTAGTTTTAGTAATTTAGTTAGTAATTTAAATTAGTTAGTAATTTAGTTAGTTAGTTTTAGTTTTAGATAGTTAATTTTTGGCTTCATATTTATTTATGATTTTAGGCTTCATATTTGTATAAATAAATATTTGTATGATAGAATTGGATTTGATACAGTTATTTATTTATTTACGATATAAGTGGATTTGATACAGTTTTGTATGAACTGATGGAATTGATAGAATTATTTGTATGAATTGATGGAATTGATAGAATTGTATACTCTGATGTTTTTAATCGGTGCACCGTGTAATTGGAGCTGTGTACAATTTTGCTCAAGTGATGTTCATGTGAAGTACAATGATATCGAAATGTGTAGTTAGTTAATGATTCCTATTTCATAGGTGTCATATTATTACTACAATTCAATTTTGTTCCGTTTCAGACAAGATGAAATGCTAAATTATTTGTCATATATATCACCATAACGACGCTTAGAAACAACGGGCGCAGCAACGCGCGCCTTTCCTTCTAGTACCATTCTATCCCTACAAGTTTTCTGAACGACACGGCAGAGACGGCTCCGAAAATAACTTTCGTATTTTGCATAAACTATGGAACCACACGGTAGAGACGAAAATGAGGAAAATATCCTCGAGGATATGATCCGCGGCAAGAATGACGCAAGTCACTTTCTGAACGACTCCGGTGAGGGGGATGAGTCTCTCAACCGAGGAGACGGCGTCTCCAACGTCTGGGAAGAGGCCGAACTCGGCGTCTCTGATGAGGGAGAAGCCGACAAGGCAGAAGCCGGCGGCTCCGGTGCAACATTGATTATTACAAACTCCGACGAGGTGCATATATATTTATATTAATTAATTTAGCCTCCGTTGTCTATATACACATACTAATGGTCTTTCTTCTTTTAGCCATCCGGATCGAGCAAATCCTCTGTGAGGACGAAACGAGGCCCAACCAAAAAGTTGGAGGACCATCTCCGGTACAGGATCGAAGAAGTCGCTGCAGACGGCGAACCCATTGCTCCAATTGATGTTAGACAAAAATTTGTGAAGCAATGCGGTGTTGTTGTTAGGGACTACGTCCCGATCACCATCCGAGAATGGAATAAGCCAAGGGATCCTGAAGTTAGCTGGCTCGGCCCCGAAGGCAAAAAACGCCTTTTTCAAAAGGTCATGGTTAATTTCACCTTGCCGTTGCCAGAGGTGGATCCAGAGGAGGGGGAGCCAGATGAGGAGGAGATGGATGCCCGAAAAAAGCTCTAGTAGATAAAGTCAAGGCATGGGCTCTTAAGAAGATGGCCGAGCTATTCAACAAATTTAAGAAAAGATTGTACACCGACTTCATCTTGAAAGATAAAACTCCGGATTTCGATCACGGGTATGAGAAGATAAGAGACTACTGGGAAGATTTTGTGGCGTACAAGAAATCAGAGGAAGCTCAGTCAAAGTCTGCAATAAATAAGGCAAATGCTGCTAAAAATAACTACCACCATACTATGGGGGCTGATGGCTACGCCTGTTCCATGCCTAAGTGGGATAAACTTGAGGCCGACCTGCTGGCTAAAGGGATCGTTCCAGAGCCTATAAAAGAAGGATGGATCGAACGGTCAAGAAATTGGTTTTACGGGCATGGGGGCACATTGGACGCAGAAGGAAAGTGCATATATAACAGAAGACACAAGGATAATCCCCTACTACCCATCGAAGAAATTAGGAAAGCACACAAGGATGTTGAAGAGGGACGGTTCCGTCCCGATAGAGAGAATGACGAGCTTGCACGCGCCCTTGGGAATCCCGAACACGAAGGACGAACATGAGGCACCTCAGGCTCCAAGCTGTGGGCACATGGGTTTTCCGCGGAAAGGAAAATATTTCCCGATAAAAGTCATCTGAGGAGAAAGGAAAGGGAGGCAAGGGAAGCAAGCGCTGCTGCAGACCGGCTGCGTCATATAGAAGAAACAATGAAGCGGCAGCAGGATCAAATTGACCGACTTAGCCAGCAAGGCACCGCCGGCCTATCTCAGCAGCACGTTGTAGAAGCTGCAGTCGATGCTACCGACCCATCATATCGGAAAAGCAGTGTGGCTTCGAGCATGGTCCCGGCTGGTGATGATGATGCACTGACGACGGATCCTCTTCGTCGCTACCCAGTGGATGATATCACGGAGAGCACACCTTGTGAGCTACATGTGAAAGTGCTCAACTTAACCATGAAGGTGGCGGTCGGCTATGCCGTACCAATTGGATCTACACCAACTTTCCATTGCTCCCCGGTTCCTCATGGCTACGCTGTTGTCGGGGTGGATGAAGTTAGTAAAGGATTTGAGGAGCTGAAGCTGGAACACCCTGCAGGTGAAGATGGGGAGGTGGTTGAACTTGGAGAAGCCAGGAAAGGGACCATTCTATGGCCAAAGGAATTCATCGTGCTTCCAAACTGGCTGCCAAGGCCATCGACTCCTCACCAGTCTCCAACGCAACAGTCCTCTCCACCGCAGCCGCCTCACCACTCTCCAGCGCAACAGTCCTCTTCGCCGCCGCCGCCTCAGGCACCGTCTCCGCCGCCTCACCAGTCTCCAGAGCAGCCGTCTCCGCCGCCTCAGTCTCCAGCACAGCCGTCTCCGCCGCCGCGTAAGTCTTCTCCGACGCCGCGTGTGGGTACTCTGGGGTTCGATAAAAACCGATCACCGAAACGTAAGGGGTCACCCCTCCCAAAAGTACCTCACAAGAATCTTGCCAAGAGACCTTACGACCGTACACCGGAGGAAAATGCGGTGTACGTAAAGGCCGAATGCGACGCATGGTTTGCTAATTTCAAGAAGCCGAAAGAGCCAGAGTTCCCCTCCACCCCACAAGAACATGCCGATGTCGTGAAAATGCTAAAAAATATGGCCCAACCCCCGCCAAAGCTGACACCAGACTATGACCGCTCTATTCTCAAGTTGGTTCGGGCAAATAAACAGCGGTCGAAGAGTAGTAGTGCAAGCCGGAAATCAGTTCCCCAGCTCGGAGAACAGAAAAAACAATCGTGCCCCCCGCTCAAAGTGTCTTCCAATACCGAGGTGGGGTCGAGCAAACGTGCGGTCGGCATCGATCCTGAGTTTGTTGCACTGTAGGGAGAAGCAGCCTCTGCTCGGGGCATGTCTATTGCTCAGTACTTAGACCAATTACAATTCCACGAAGAAATAGTTCCAAAATACAAATACCGACACGGGCATCCTCTCGTCAAACCTGAGTTAGTCAAAGATCTACCAACAAAAATGCGAAGATTGCATAGTTGGTACATGGCAGACTCAAAGAAAGGGGGAAATTGGATCTACGTGGGATATAAGAACGAGGATTACGGGCATGGAGCTGGCGTGGTAATGATTGAATTTTTCTAATTATTTCAGTTATACCAACAAGACGCCCTTGACAAAGATATCATCAGTGCCTATTGTCTGTAAGTATTATTTCTGTAATTAAGTCTCTAGCTAGCTCACCTCGTTCATTACATTTATAATCTTACTCATCACTAAATTAATTATACAGAATGAAGATTCTCCAATGCAAAAGAGGACAAATCTATGACATTGGGTTCGTTGACCCAGATTACGTTCATGAAAAAAGTCTCCATGATTTTTACAACGATACAGAGAATAACTTGGTAAATGCGTTACGGTTTAACGAAACCAAAAGAGAAATACTATTTCCTTACAACTTCAAGTAAGTATTACTACACATTCTATTTCGCTTAATTTCTCGATGTTAAGTGTATAATTGATGACTTATGCGTGCGCAGCTTCCACTTTATTCTGCTAATCATTATGCCTGACAAAGGAGTAGTACTTGTCATGGACTCGTTACATAAACCCCTTAAGGATTGGGCGGACATGCAGGAATGCCTCCAGAGGTAATTTCAATCATATTATGGCACTATATCGGCAACTTTCCATTCATTTACTGATAGCAAGTAATTAATATATAACTCTTTTATTCATTTTCTTTGCCGGACAGAGCTTGAAAACGATTCACCGCCACGGCTAGGGGTGATTGGGCGAAGGAGCTTACATTTAAACCAATAAATGTAAGTATTACTATCTAGATCCGCGCATCTCTTTGGTTCTAGTTCAATACCATTATCATTCTTGATTATTATTTTGATTGAACTTTGTTCCCGTAAAGTGCTTGAGCCAGGGAAGTAGGAATCATTTATGTGGATACTACGTCTGCGAGTTAATTCGTCAGACGTGCTATGAGAAGAGCAGAATCTTAAAACAACTTGAAGTGCGTATGCAATATTCATAATTTTAGTTTATTGCCATCAATTGTGTTTACTTTCATTCATATATATTAATCCTTTTTTAATTAGATCGAACGGTTGCGAGAAGGCCTTCTACCACAGAATCGCGTACGAGCAATTCAAGAGGAATTTGCCGGATTCTTAGATGCAGAGGTACTAGATCCGAAAGGAGAATACTAAGCTAGGTTGAAATTAAATAGTGAGTGTAAAAAAGATGTATATATATAAGAATGAAACTCGTGTGTAGTACATGTACCGTTTGTAATATATTCGACCAAGCACGACGAATGAGATGTGTGTAATATATTCGTGACGATATGTGTAATAATGGTTCACCATATTTCACTAGTAGTGGCATTTTTGTAGTTCTAAAAAATATTTAATTTAAGTTTTTTAAACATGCATGCATTTGACATAATCAAATAGGTCTTATTTTTCTGAACATTTTGGTATTTTATTCATATTTTTATGAATTACAGAATAAGCATTATTGATTTTACAAATTTAAACAATTTTCTGAAATTTCTGAAAAAACTGGAAAAATCTGACGGGACAATAGTCCAGGTTCGTATTACGAACCAGGATGAAAGACCCTCCCCATTAGTCCCGGCTCGTAATACGAACCGGGACGAAAGACCCTCCCCATTAGTCCCAGTTGGTGTCCCAACCGGGACTAGCATTCGTCCCGATTTGCTAGTCCCGGTTGGGGAACCGGGACTAATGGCCCAAACCAACCGGAACTATAGCGGGGTTTTCCACTAGTGATAGGTTGGCCGTCGGCGTAGCGCCGCGATTCCTGTAGTGCGTCGTGCTCTCATGCATGGATTCATCACCACTTTTGTTAACTCTCTGGTTGTGGGCCCAAGGTAGGGTCAGACTCCGTGCGCAAAACCTAATTAATTTAGTACTGCAAACGTAGAAGCACATACATGTCCCAAGATATTATCCATTACATATACGTACGGGCCAACGCAACAAAGGAGTGAGAGAAGGAGAAACACGCACGCACGCACGCACGCGTGGAGTTTTGGCTACAACGCAACATTTCTGTCGTGGAAGACCTGCATATCTGAGAAAACCGGCATGCTTATCTCCTTTGGCAATTGGCGCCATGCAGTCGTAGAGTTTCTTCGCAAGAAATTATGGGTGACTATGGCATCACGAGCGTTTGCAGGTTTGCATACTCCACAACACATGCAAATACGCCGAACTCTCCCCACGCTTCCCCCCTCACAAGCAACCCCGGCCTAAATAATCCACTTGCTTGCTGAATGCCTTCCCGCTTCCCTGGACCTATAAATACCCATGGCCGGCTACCCTTCTTCTTCATCTCGTCTACCCTTCCTCTTCTTCTACGACCAAACACCACGCCAACAATCAGTCCACGTACCACGCTGACTTGTGGTTTAGCTAGCTGCTGCTTTGCGTTTCAAACCTCCTGCAAATGGCGTCGAGTGCAAACACGGCTAAGCTCGCGCTGTCCACGGCGGCTCTCGTTATGTTCTTGCTGTACAGCGCTACAGCCACGACGAGCAATGCCGGCTCGGCCAACGATGACACTCCGCGGAACGTGTTCGTCCTCGACAACTACGGCGCCCGCGGCGACGGGAAGAACGACGACACGCAGGCGCTGGCCAAGGCCTGGAGCGCAGCGTGCTCCTCTTCCCGGCCGGCCGTGCTGCTCGTTCCCAAAGGGAAGAGCTACCTGCTCAAGGCCATCACCCTCTCTGGCCCGTGCAAATCCACCGTCGTGCTCATGGTGAAGGGCACACTCGTGGCTCCACCTAGCAGGTCGGCATGGAGCGAGGACAACATAAATCACTGGATCATGATCCAAGGCGTCACCGGCCTGACCGTCGCCGGTGGTGGCACGATCAATGGCAACGGCGACATTTGGTGGAAGAACTCGTGCAAGACCGACAAATCACTTCCGTGCACAGCGGCTCCGACAGCACTGACATTTCACCTCTGCAACAATCTGAAGGTCGAGAACCTGAAAATTACGGACAGCCAACAGATCCATGTGTCTGTTGAAGATTCCAATGATGTGCAACTGTCTCGCCTATCCATCACAGCGCCTGGTACGAGCCCGAATACTGACGGCATCCACATCACTCGCAGCAAAGATGTTCAAGTTAGAGATTGTCTCATCAAGACCGGGGATGATTGCATGTCGATCGAGGACGGAACTCAAAATCTTTATGTAACCAAAGTTGTGTGTGGTCCAGGCCATGGGATCAGTATCGGAAGCCTGGGAGACAACGACTCCAAAGCCGAGGTTTCAAGTATCACAATTGACTCGGTACAGTTATATGGCACAACCAATGGTGCCCGGATCAAGACATGGCAGGGAGGAAGCGGGTACGCCAAGGATATCACGTTCCAGAATATTATTATGGACAACGTCCAAAACCCAATCATCATTGACCAGAACTACTGTGACTCAGCTACGCCATGCAAGAAAGAAGAGTCGGCGGTGGAGATTAGCAACGTGGTGTTCAAAAACATCAGAGGCACAACCATTTCCAAGGATGCGATCAAGCTTAGCTGTAGCAATGATTCCTCCTGCTCTGACATTGTCTTGGAGAACATCGACTTAAAAATGGAAGGGGGCAAAGGTGACACCCAGAGCACCTGCCAAAATGCAAGATGGCGAAAAGCAGGAACCGTTATTCCACAACCATGTGAAGCCAAAATCTAAGAATTGTAATCGGGATTAGTAGTTTTTTTTTGTAATATACATGATACGTACAAAGTCCAAAGAAACTAGACATACTTGTTGATACATAATACCTCTTGGTGTTTTAATAGAAAATTGAAATACATTAGATTAATAGTGTATTTACCAAAATTTATTTTTATATATAAGAACAATTGATGCATGCACCGGCCCCCGCGACTATGTATGTAATGCCCCGTAGTTCAAAGACCCGAAGGGTAGATTTAGAATTTGTGCATTCGCATAGCATGCATCTGAAAATGCGGGAAAATTTCGCGCTTTTGAAATAAAGAATATAAAGTGATCGATGTTTCGCTCGACTCGATGAGTTAGGGTTTAGATTATCCTGTCAAGTGCAATAAACTTCGAGATGAGCTTTATACCAAATTAAATTGAAATCACAAGAACAAGAAAAGAGTTATCACTCGACAGACTAATTAGTCAAATTAGTCGATTGTCGAGGTGCGAGAGTTTTGAACATGACCTTTCCTAATTCTCAACACTTCTTATCACAATTCTATAAAAATATATATCCATCCCAGTTGAATACAAAACACAAATATCAAATTATCATTCCTTATCTATGATCATTTCAATACACCATTCACATAAATATCCTCTCAATTCATCATCTTATTCATGATCATTTGCAAACTTCGCATCCCATACATATATTATCTCATCTCATCAAACTTTAACCATCATCTCATGATAAATCATTCCCACATCCAACACCTTATTAAGTTCTCATCCAAATCACATCATCATAAATACAATTCCTAACCAGGTCCTCATATCAAACATATTATCATCTTATCAATTTATCACAAGTATAGAATTTAAATTAGTATATAAAGCTCAAACACTCCATATCCACAACACCTATATGATCATCTCAGGATCTAATACATAAACAAATTATCATATCATATATCCATCCATCACTTTACACACATCTCCAATACAAACTGGAATGTGAATGTCCAAATTTATGATCATACAAGTATCTACATCATCTCATCACCTCATTTCAAATCTCTTTCAAAACCAATTACAAAGTCGAATGTCCAAAGTACATTGTGACATTAATGGAAATGACATGATACAAGCTCTCCAAATTGCAGTGAAAGAACAAGTAATATTACAACATCTTAACAAAATATGTACTTATCACAAATAAAAGAAAAGAGCTTGCACAAGCATACAAGAAAATCCTATAATTAAATCTTTAACTAGATCTTCTTATTTTGATCTTCTCAACTTATCTTGATCTTCTTATCTCCCAATTTTTTCAAATCCTTTTCCTGCAAAACAAAACAAGACAGAAGAGAAGAAAGCCAGAAGGCAGGAATATGATCTTATCAACTTCTCTAGAAACTGTGTGAAATTCAAAGGTTTTGTGCTATGTAAAAGAAGTTTGGTAGCAAGACTGGCCATCTTGTGAACAGACCCATTTTTCATACATAAAGCAATTGAAAATCATCTAAAAATAAATAAGGACAAAAGAAATGTTTCTTATAATTAAAATGTTTGCCTTCATCACAAGGGTGAGGCAATTGATGTTTGGAACTCGACTTCAGGATATTAAGAACTGATCTTAACATCCAATAATTGACTAGAGGGATTAATCTCAATCTTAAGGCAACTTGGATCATGGATCATCTTGGAGTATTTGGATCAGCTTAAGTCAAATAGTCAACATGGATCAATTAGGCAACAAGGACAAGAGGCAACTTGGATCCATACAAGAGAAGGGACAATAGGCAACTTTGATCCATTTATCTTAGGCAACAAAGGCAGCTAGACAATCCCTCTAATCTAGTCAAGTTTCTAATAAAAAAATAAAGCTCACATTCTAATATTTCTCCAATGGTATTAAATTACCAAGGAAGAAAGTTAAATCATTAAAGCCCACCAATCTGAAATTCAAAGCCCACTTGATCACCATCCATATTCCAAGGCCCATATAAGAGATTTAGCCCACAAGCCCATCTAGTAAAAAAATCCACTTGGCATGCCCAAAAATAAATCTTACAAGAGGATAATACCAAGCATGAGAGGGATAAGCTTGCCACATAGGAGAGTTATCCACAAGCAAAATATCTAAGTTAACTTGAACCCCAAGGAATGCTCATACGTGAGGGCATGACAACAAGTAGCTTACTCACCCATGCAAAGCAAGAGTCACCACTTGAGGTGTCAACTTGTGAGCGATAGCAAGGCTCTATAAAAGAAACCCTTGGCAGCCATTTGCCCACTAAGAACCACGGCATAATGATGACCAACAAATTTAGACTAAACCATTTATATTTCCACTTTAGCAAGAGCACAAGAACAACCAGCCGCACCACAAATTCTTTCAGCAGCTAAACATACTCTTCCATATCAGCCATAGCATCTCAAGAACACCAAGAACACCACCAAACCATGCCCAATCTTTAGAACAACTAGGAAATAGGTAAAGCAGCGAGGAGGAGCAGGCTAGCCACAAGACGCAGGTTATCATCATTTTCCAGAAGACCAAGCTTCTCTTCAGCAGCAGGTTGAAACTTAGGAACCAAATCTTGTGCAGCATCTATATCATTAGATGAGGGGGAAATAGAGGAGAGGGGCAGATCTGTTCTTATCAGTTTCTAATCTAGAGAAAGTGAAGTAAGAGAGACGAAAGGATTAGTTTTGCAAGCATAATAAGAAGATCTGGACAGTAGCTATATTCTGTCCAGGAATGCTTAACAAAATCATCCAAACACATCACAAGCTTTACACATAATCAAGAAAAGCATAGGAAATCCAATAACCGTCCATATGTTGCTAAACAACACCTAAATCTGTCCAGAGACTATAACTCACTAAAATCTGATAGATAACAATTTAACAGATCATTCGTATGAGCATATAAATATTTTCTAGCATAACAATATAAGCCACACAAGCCAGGGATGATTCAGTCATCCAAATAGAGGCATCACTGCACTTAGAGCTATAGGAGCACGACCACATCACTGTCCATCGGCTCGATAACCGCCCTTAGAGAGCAACCTGAACTTGTTGAGCTTTGACTCGATAGCCATGTTTCAGAGCAAGGGGATTAGGAATCCAGGGAGCTCACCTCGAGAAGTTAAAGCCGAGACAGAACCATGCTAGGGGAGGCTGTAGTCGATGTTGGGGTTGCGGCCACTGCACCATCCCGCCGGCATCAGAAATGAAGGAGTCGCAGCAGCACCCACAGCTTCACCACACCACCATATCCAGTAGCAGCAGACCACCAACAACACCCACAGCACGACAGAACACCACCACTTCACCACCATACCCAGACCACCCCAGTGAGCAGGGAGCAAAGAGAGGGATCATGGCGGCATGGCCGAGTAGAGGCACGACTAGAGCAGAGTGCAGGCGGCGAGGAGGCGACGCCGGGTTGCGCCCATCAGGGAGCCATCCCGCTAGCATCGAAGAGGAGACATGCTCGAGCAGGAGCTCGTGGTCGGCGAGGAGGAGAAGACCAGAGGGAGCGGCGCCAGCAGGCGGCGGCGCCGGAGGAAGTTGGCAAGGGCCAGGGCAGCAGGCCGGGTGTAGGAGAGCTAGGGTTAGGGTTCCCGTAGGCGAGCTCGATTAGAGCATGCAGGGAGCGAATCCCGTAGGGAAACCGGGGGCATAGGAGGCGGCAGAGAAGCACCAGAAAACGGCAGTGATGGAGGCGGCCAGAGTAGGCCAGAGCAGTGGGTAGCGATGGCGGCGGCGACCGCGAGCGTGAGAGAGTGGAACGAGCATCGCTCGGGTGCGAGAGTGAGAGAGAGAAGGTGAAAGGGGATCGTATGAGCACCTAGAGGGGGGGGTGAATAGGTGCTACCCAATTTTTAATTCTTTTTCAATTTAGGCTTGACACAAAAGATAAATTCTCTAGATATGCAACTACGGTGAATTTATCTATATGAAAAGTACAAGAACAACTAAGCAAGAAGCACAATATAGGGAGATAAGGGAGGAATGAGATAACCGAAAGGGAAGCACGCGGAGACAAGGATGTATTCCCGAGTTCCTCCTTGTTAAGGGAGTACGTCTCGTTGGAGGGGTGTGAGTTCGCCACAAAGGCCTACTCAACGCCACGAAGGCCTCACCCTATTCTCCGATGAACTTCGCCACAAAGGCTTAGTTCACCTTCCACTATCGGAGTCCTTCAAGGCGGATCCCGGAGCCCTTACAATGTTTTTGAGGCACACACCCACAACTCAATTGGGGGCTCTCAAGTCAATACAACAACTGAAAACAAGAACAATCAAAGTGAGTACAACCAAACACCTAGGTTTTCCCAATGGAAACCCTAGGCACAAATCCCTCAAGCAAATGAGGGGGAAATGGAAAACCGGTTGGTGTAGATCTAGATCTTGGCCTTCTCCTTCAATCCTCCAAAGATCAACAAGTTTGAATGGGTAGATTGGGAGATCTAGGGGATTTAAGATTTGCAATCAACGAGGAGAGAGAAACTGGGTCGGGCAGCCTTCAATGGGGAAGAAGGGGGCTATTTATAGGGCCCCCCGAAATCCAACCGTTATGTGCAGAAAAACTGCACGGCGGTACTACCGCTGGAGCAGCGGTACTACCGCTACAGGTATGTGGACCGGTACTGCGTGTAAACCGACTCCAGCGGCAGCGGTACCCTGTGGGAGGTACCGCTAACCCCAGGTGGCGGTACTACCGGTGTCCTGCCGGTACTACCGCTGGACACTTAGCCGCGAGGGCTAAGCCTTCCCAGTGGTAGAACGATGCACCTACCGCTGGGGTACCGACGGGCATAGCCGTAGCCAACATGAGGCTAGTGGTATGACCCGCGGTACCACCAGCGGTAGTACCGCTGCTGGGACACAGCGGTACTACCGGTAAGGCACCGGTACTACCGCTGGGGACTTAGCCACAGGAGCTAAGATGGATCCCAGCGGTAGAACGAGGCAGCAACCACTGAAGTACCGAACCCCATACCCGTAGCCAAAACTTGCCCAGCGGTACCTCTGGCGGTAGCAACAGCGGTACTACCGCTGGAGGTTGTACTGCTGGGCAGCTGCGGCACCGCTCCAGGTTGGAGCGGTACTACCGCTGCACCAGCGGTACTACCGCTGAAGGCAATTTTGGCAGACTAGGTCAGATTCCTTCCCCTTAACACTTCGCATCGACTCCCTTTTTCCGAACCTGATGTGATCTATAGATTCTGCAAATGTACACACAAACATTAGTCCGATGTTGTGTGTTGTCATTAGACTCCAAAACGGATGATCAAGCATCAATGCTCTTTCAATCTCCCCCTTTTTGGAGTATGATGACAACACACAACCAAGAGGTATACAAAATGTAGACGGAGCTCCCCCTAAAGCTATGCACCAATTGAGTTTGCTTTTGAATGCAAAATGCATACCAATAGGATCAATGCTCCCCCTAGATTTTGTAGACCAAGATCACATAAGATAAAATAGCATGAGATAAGAAACATGCTATAAGACAAGATAGAGTTATTACACCACAAAGTCTCGCATAAATAAAACAAGGTTCACATGGCTCACCCCATGAGTTCAACGAAATCAACTTAAACAAAGATAACTAGAAGCACAAGCATAGAAGGCCAAGAGAAAAACAAGCTTGTGCTCCCAACCCATGCAACTCCCCGGATAGCTAATAGAACACTCTCCCCCTTTGTCATCATGACGCCAAAAAGGGAGAGGCGATGCTAACGTCCCAAGGGAAGTCACTCCTCGGAGCTAGTCATAGCAGCGGCCTCCTCCTCATCACTCTCATCCTCATCAGCTTCCTCATCTTCTTCTTCTTCGTCGTCATCTGGAGACATGAAGCGGTGGGAGGGCTCTGGCTGCTCTCCCTGACGGTAGAAAGGCTCACGAGAGGTGGCATCATCCTCAAAATCAAAGTCCACCCAAGAGCTACGAGGGTTGCCCTTGGGACCGGCCACCCAAGCTGAGAAGGAGGTGATGTTATCCTCAGAACCTGCAACCACGGGAACACCCAAGTGCTCAAAACGCTGACGAGACCGCACACGCTCTTCCTTGCTCCTCCTGTGTGCATCATGAGCCCTCCTGTCAATGTCATCCTGACGGCAGAAGATAGACTTGAGAGAAGATGCAAGCCACTTCTTGAACCCTCGGTCTTGGCGGCGGGGAAGCTCAAAGGAAGGATCATCATCATCATCATTGGAGGTGCTTGATTCAACATTGGGAATAAGTGGGGCTGCATGCTTCTTAATGAACAAATCCTTGATCTTGTGCTCAGTAAGCTCATCGTCAGAAGCCAAAAGGCTAATGTTAGGGACCTTCTTCTCCCACTCAGAAATAATGAGCTTCATTAAGAGAGCTCCAAAGATAGGAACCCTACGGTTCATCACCACGGCATAGATCTCATGCCAAATAATATCCATCACATCGAGCTTCTTTCCTTGACCAACCATAAGAGAGGACTCATACATAATGTTGATAAGCATACCATGGATTTGATCAAAGTTGCCCACTCGAGGAGCAATGGTGTTGCGATAGATACGGTGAATGATGTCCCAAGTCTTCAACAGGTGCTTCTGCTCACCAACAACAGCACGTCCTGGGATGTACAAATCAAACAGCACATTGGGCTTCATAGGCTTGGGGCCATAAGGTATCCTGAAATACTGCTCCTGAGCGGCCTCATCCATGTCATGGCCAAGGTCAACCAAGCCAAGCAAAGAAGCAAAGTCACTCCAAGTGGCATCAAGCGCCACACCCTTGGTCATCCACTTGATCCTCCTAGGCTCATCCGGAAAGAAGTGAACAGTGGCAAAGAACTGCATAATGAGATGGAGATTGTAGTCCTCCTGCAGCCCAATGAACTCATAAATCCCGAATTCCTTGCAGATATCAACAGCCTCTGAGAAATAATCCATATGCTTCTCCATGTAGTCGGTGTTGATGCAGAACTGCTGCACCACCCGAGTCTTGAACTGAGGGAACACCTCATAAAAGATCTTCTCCTGGAACATGGTGTGAAAACCTTCAGCACATCTACGATCCTTCGGAGCCTCATACGGATTCTTCCTTCTCTCCTGACAGAAATCACGCGTGGACATCTTTATCACGGACTTGTTCTTCGCTGCACGAGCCTTGGCTGCATCAGACTGCTGCCTCCTAGTGGTTTGCTGCGGCATGACCTCAGGCTCATCATCATCCTCAGCCTGACGGGACCGCTTGGCGGCCCTTTGGTGCGACTTCCCCCCCTAGCTGATCGAGAACCTAAGAAGGAATAGATGGAAGCACAGGGATAAGTATTGCAAAAATAACGAGGATCAAAACAGGAGAGGATCAGGGTTGCACAGATTCTGGGAAAATCCCAGTTCGGCGGTAGTACCGCTGGTTCACCGGTAGTACCGCTACGCGGTAGTACCGCCACAGGGGCGGTAGTACCGCTGGCTCCAGATCTACCAGATCTGCCGGTAGAAACAGCGGTATCACCTCGATCTATGGAATCTTCCAACAAAAACGTGCAACAAGGATCCTAACCTAAGTACCAACCTATCCCTACACATCCTACCACAAGAAGATCACTAATCTATCTCCAATGCATCTCAACGAATCAACTAGGTTGAGAGAGAGAAGAGAGAGATTACCGGAGCTCATGGTGGAGGAGGAGAGGGAGAAGAAGGTCCTTAAGCCTCCCAACGGCCGGAGAGGGGCGAAACGGGCCGGAGCAGGGCTTCCGGCGGTGAACTTGGGCGGCGGCGGCGGCAGGGCGAGGGGAGGAGAGTTTGGGGGTCGGGGGTGGAGGAGGTAGAATGAATAACTACCCCTCCACGCCCAACTTAACCCCTCACGCATTAGTCCTCAGCGGTAGTACCGCTAGTCCAGCGGTAGTACCGCCCTCGCTGGTACTGCCGGTAGCTCGTGGTGCTACCGCATCCTGTGAAGGAGCGGTAGTACCGGTCAGACAGCGGTAGTACCGGGCGCCGTGCGTTCCAAAAATCACCGACGGTTGATCCGTTAAATTTTGCAAAAGAGAGACGGTTTTTGGGATAAGATGGCTTGGGATGAGAAAACACACTGTCATAATATGGTAGGACACTCGTGATTGCAAGATGCAAAAATAGAAGGCCAATCACGATTGCGTTCCCATTGCACACACATAGTGACACATATAGGTCTAGAAACTCCAAATGAACACCAAATAAGATCCAACTCCTCACATGAGGAGATAGGTGGCCGAAGCCACCATATATGAGTATAGAGTGAGTGAGACACCGCGAAGATATATCTAGGGTCCTCACTCCCAACTCATCATTTAAGCCCACAATTCATGAAATTGAATATAGAGTAGATAAATGCATTCATTAATATAGGCATAATGGGGGGAGGAAGAGCCCAATGGTTAGGACAATACTCCCCCTATGTCCATGCCTACACCTAAACCAAGATAGAAGTTGAAACTATAGGTGTGTATGCAAGATGGTCAAGTCAAGCTCCTCGAATCCACGATATTTAGTTCATTCCTCAAATAAGTGAATCTTGCTTCATCAAGTGGCTTCGTGAATATATCGGCAAGTTGGTCCTTGGTTGGCACATAAGCAAGCTCAATGTCTCCACGGGCAACATGATCTCGAATGAAATGATGACGAATCTCAATGTGCTTGGTTCTTGAATGTTGCACCGGGTTGTAGGCGATCTTGATAGCACTCTCATTGTCACACAAAAGAGGCACTTTGTCACAATTGACACCGTATTCCTTTAAAGTTTGCCTCATCCATAACAATTGAGTGCATGCACTAGCGGCGGCCACATACTCGGCTTCGGCGGTGGAGAGAGAAATACAATTTTGCTTCTTAGAGGACCAACTCACTAAGGACCTACCAATGAATTGGCACGCCCCGGAAGTTGATTTCCTATCATCTTGATCACCGGCCCAATCCGAATCCGTGAAACCCCGAAGAGTGAAAGATGAATCCCTTGGATACCACAAACCAAACCTTGGGGTATGAATTAAATATCGTAGGATTCTCTTGACCGCCAACATGTGGCTTTCTTTAGGAGCCGCTTGATACCTTGCACATACACCTACACTCAACACAATATCGGGTCTAGATGCACAAAGGTAAAGCAACGAACCTATCATGGAGCGGTAGAGCTTTTGATCCACATCTATACCCTTTGGGTTAAGTTGTAGATGGCACTTGGTATCCATAGGAGTCTTCTTCTCCTTAGCATCTACCATATTGAACCTCTTGAGCATGTCTTGGATATACTTTGCTTGGCTAATAAAAGTCCCTCCTCTCAATTGCTTGATCTCAAATCCAAGGAAGAACTTCAACTCGCCCATCATAGACATCTCAAACCTATCGGTCATAAGCTTTGCAAATTCATCATTAAAAGCTTTGTTAGATGAGCCAAAGATAATATCATCAACATATAGTTGGCATACGAAAAGCTCCCCTTTAACCCTCTTAGTAAAAAGAGTGGGATCGATTTGCCCAACTTCAAACCCACGGTCTAACAATAACTCTCTAAGGTGCTCATACCACGCACGTGGTGCTTGCTTAAGTCCATAGAGCGCCTTATCGAGCTTGTAGACATGGTTAGGGAAGTTGGGGTCCTCGAATCCTGGGGGTTGTTTAACGAATACCAACTCCTTTAAAGGACCATTAAGAAAAGCACGTTTAACATCCATTTGTTGCAATTTGAAGTTATAGCGAGATGCATAAGCAAGGAGGATACGGATGGACTCAAGACGAGCCACGGGAGCATAGGTCTCTCCAAAATCAATGCCTTCAACTTGAGAGTACCCTTGAGCCACCAATCGAGCCTTGTTCCTCACCACCATGCCATGCTCATCTTGCTTGTTCTTGAAAATCCACTTTGTGCCAATAACATTGCGGCACTCCTTTGGCTTCTCAACTAGCTTCCAAACTTTGTTGCGCTCGAAATTTTGAGCTCTTCATGCATTGCTAGCAACCAATCCGGATCTTCAAGAGCTTCGGCAACCTTCTTTGGCTCAAACATGGCAATGTGAGCTTGATGATCACTAAAATTTGCCAATTGCCTCCGGGTGGACACCCTGCTTCTCACATCACCAATCACCTTGTCAAGGAAATGTTCACGACGTTCCATGGTTCTTGCAACTCGAGCTTGACGACGGGCTTCGATATCCTCATTGCATCTTGGAGGTATCACTTGATCTTCTTGATCATTTGAGTCCCCGTCATGACCGAAAGGTTGACCTTGATCATCAATGGGCTCGGCTTCAACATTTGAAGAAGATGGTTGAGCAAGGTCTTGATCTTGGCTAGCGTCAGGAGATGGAGAGTTTGAATCTTGCATAGCAACTTGATCAACGGGTTGAGGGTCTTCAACTTGTTCTTGGGTTGGTGCAACTTGCTCTTCTTGGGCAACGGTTTCTTGTGTAGATGAAGGCTCCACATGAGTAGAGCATTGTCCTTCTCGATCCACCACAAGGGGTTCCTCAATGGGGCGGAAAAATCCCACACCCATTCTTCTTATGGCTTCTTGAGGTATTACATCATCTACATCGGAAACATGAAATTGCGCCACTTGGGAGCCGTCATTCTCTTCGAACACCACACTACAAGATTCTATGATGCGCCGTGAAGCTTTATCATAGATTCTATAAGTGTGGGATTCGTCACCGTAACCAACAAAAATACCCTCTAGTGATTTAGATGCAAATTTAGTGAGGCGACAACCTTTGATCAAATAGAAACACTTACAACCGAAGACACGGAAGTAGGAGATGTTAGGCTTGTTGCCGGTGAGGATTTCATAAGGAGTCTTGTTCAATCCTTTGCGGAAGTAGAGCCGGTTGGATGAGTGACATGCCGTGGATATAGCCTCCGCCCAAAAACTCAACGGAGTCTTAAACTCCGCAAGCATGGACCTTGCCATATCCATAAGAGTCCGGTTCTTCCTCTCGGCTACACCATTTTGTTGAGGGGTATATGCGGCGGAATATTGATGACGAATACCCTCTTCACTAAGAAACTCATTGAGGGTGTAGTTCTTGAACTCGGAGCCATTATCACTTCTAATAGCCAATATGGGGACATTGTGTTGACGTTGCATTTCAATGGAGAAGTCGATGAAGGTTTGTTGGGTCTCACTCTTCAACTTGAAGAAATAAACCCAAGTGAATCTTGAATAATCATCGACAATCACCAAGCAATACTTCTTCCCACCAAGACTTGCTTCGGGAACGGCACCAAAAAGATCAACATGGAGAAGCTCCAAGATCCTCTTGGATGAAATGATTGTCTTGCTAGGGTGAGGAGAATCATGCATCTTGCCTTCAACACATGCCCTACAAACACGATCCTTGGCAAAAGAGACATCTTCTTTTAGTCCGAGTATGTGGCCACCCTTGTGGAGACTTTGCAAAGTTCTCATGTTGACATGGGCTAGGCGGCGATGCCACAACCAACCCTTGTCGGCCTTTCCGAAGAGACACATCGAACTTGTAGTGGTTTTCCCCGAAAAGTCAACCACAAACAAATCATCCTCGACGTACCCAACGAAAGCGACCTTTAGAGTCTTGCTCCACAAGATGACCACAACATCAACATCAATAAAGACGGCAAAACCCATCTTATTAAGAGCATGGACGGAAAGTAAATTGTAACCAAGGTTTTCGACAAGCATGACATTTGCTAAGGTGACATCCTTAGCAACTACCACCTTGCCCAAACCCGTTACCTTAGATTTTGATCGGTCTCCAAATGTGACAGTTGCTTCATTTATACTTGTTCTCAACTCCGCCATGATCTCTTTACTTCCGTTCATATGTTTTGTGCATCCACTATCAAGCACCCATTTTGACCCGCCGGAAGCATAGTCCTACAAGGAATCATTGCTTTGATTTAGGTCCCCATTTTTCAATGGGTCCTCTTTTGTTAGCAACAAGGGTCTTAGGAACCCAAATAGAGCGGTAAATAGGCACATTTCTAGGACCAACAAATTTAGCATAGACATCCCCATAATAATCAACATATAAGATATAGAAGGGGTTAGTCTTTCCCGCAAAGTCATCATTAGTGGGTTTGCCCCTAGTGGCATCACCACTAGCAATGTTGGTCTTCTTAACTTCGGGGGTCTTCTTTGCTTGAGGAGCCTTCTTTGTTTGAGGGGCCCTAGCATCTTTCATGAAGGACTCCTTCTTCTCCTCCTCAACGAAACCAACACTACCTCTCCCCTCTTTGGAAGGGACAAACGGCCTCTTACCACGGGAGATGGCATTAGCAAGTTAACTTTCAACCTAGCATTTTCCTCAATAATATTTGCATGATCACAAGTAATAGGAGTAGAAGAGCTAGGCACATTAATTTTAGATGGTTGAGCTTGAAGTTGTTCATACGACTCTTTGAGGGTGGAGAGCTCACTCTCCAAAGCCTTGTGAGCCTTAGAGAGCTTCTCTAACTCCTCGGTTAGTCTAGAATGACCAACACCGAGCTCGACCTTTTCTTTCTTGCAAATTTTATGTTTTGCTCTAGCATGATCACGTTCCTTAATGAGCTTAGCAACAATTGAATTATTAGTTTCTTCTATGGATTCTAGTTGTTCTTCAAGAGAAACTCTAAGCTCATGTTCTTCTTCAAGGTTATCTTTTAGAGAAGCAATTTCCATGGCATCATCTCTTTCTATTTTACCTTTTACCTCTAGCATCTCAAGAGCATCATCATATTGACTCATAAGAGTCTCAACATGCTTCTTGGTTTCACCTTGCATGTTAGATATAAAATGATCCAAGGCAACAAGTTCCTCCTTAACTTCAACGGCTAGTAGGATCATCTACATTACTCATGGCTTTGGGAGTTGAATAAGATGATACCTCATTGGCCTTGGCCATAAGACACCTTGCGGAAGAGGTTGAGACATTTTCATTGGGGGATTCAAAGAGAGAAGGGGTTGATGAAAACGCAATGGCGATCCCGGCCACTTCACTCTTGGTTTCTTTTTCTTCTTCTTCCTCGGAAGAGTATTCCTCTTGAGCAATCAACACCATCCGTTGAGGTTTCTTGTTGGTGGCATTCTTCTTGAAGAATGGCTTCTTGTTGGGGATCTTGGGCTTAACCTTGCGGACAAGTTTGCCTCCATGGTGTTCACGGTTTTCAAAGGGACATTCGGCTACGAAGTGATAGTGATCTTGGCAATTGTAGCACGAACGCACCCTTTGGCCACCCTCCTTCTTTCCACTTGACTTGTTCACAAACTCTCTTGCCTTGGATGGACTCTTCCAAAAATCCTTGTGCGAGTGAGACATAGTGAGGGCCGAGTAGTCATTGAGGGTGTCCTCAAGCTCCTTGGGATGCCAATGAGATACATCTTCTTGTTCTTCATCATCATCGTCTTGTGCAACCATCTTGGCCTTCAAAGCTAGGGGAGAACTCTTGTGCATTCCAATGGCTCTAGCACGAGCATCTTCGGCGTTCTTGGCGGCCACCTTGAATGCGGACATCTCTTGCATGACTTCCATTGATGACATAAGGTGATAGTTGTGCCTTCCTTGGAGACTCTTCAAGTCGGTTGACTCAAAGGGCCATAGAGCACTCACATACTTCCTCTTGATCCATGCATCATCCACATGAGTTGCCCCAAGTGACCGAAATTGAGTGGCAAGGGTCTTGAGTCTTCGATACATGTCTTCATGCTCTTCACCTTCTAACATGAAAAAGCCCTCGGCTTGGTTGCTCAAGGACTCAAACCTATTCCTCTTCATGCTCTCATTGCTGATGAACTCATTGGTGAGAGTATCCCAAGCTTCTTTGGCAGTGGTGGCAAGCTCGATGTGGGACATGTGCTTCTCCCCCACGGCGGTTTGGATCATGTTGAGAGCCAAGTCATTGAGTTGACAATCAACAACCTCTCTTCTTGTCATGTTGTTGGGGTCGTGAGCCTTGAAGCCAACCTCGATGATCCTCCAAAGCTCGATTGAAGCACTCTTCATATAAGATCTCATAAGAAATTGCCAATTAGAAAAACAAGATGGATTAAACTTGGGTGGGTCACCCCTATTGTTTATATGAGGATGAGGGATAGGTGGGTCGGGGGAGTATATGTGAGGAACCTCATTATACTTCTCCTTCCCACTAGCAGTTTTAGATGGGGATTCTTTAGTTCCATCACTACCCTCAGCCTCCGTTGCTTGCGCGGCGGAAGAATTTACCTCTAGCGGTGGTGGTGTGGGTCCTACTCCCTTAGGAAGGAGTTGCGCGATCATCTCACGCAATTCCTTCATTTGAGTGTCCATGGTGGATCTAAGACGAGTTTCCAAGTTATCAAGATCCTCCATGGTCACCCCGGGTTTAGGATCCGAACCATCACCGGTGACACTCATACTCTCTTAGGCGGTGAAGCCTAGATATAGAGACAAGGCTCTGATACCAATTGAAAGGGGATCGCATGAGCACCTAGAAGGGGGGGGGGTGAATAGGTGCTACCCAATTTTTAATTCTTTTTCAATTTAGTCTTGACACAAAAGATAAATTCTCTAGATGTGCAACTACGGTGAATTTATCTATATGAAAAGTACAAGAACAACTAAGCAAGAAGCACAATATAGGGAGATAAGGGAGGAATGAGATAACCGAAAGGGAAGCACGCGGAGACAAGGATGTATTCCCGAGTTCCTCCTTGTTAAGGGAGTACGTCTCGTTGGAGGGGTGTGAGTTCGCCACAAAGGGCTACTCAACGCCACGAAGGCCTCACCCTATTCTCCGATGAACTTCGCCACAAAGGCTTAGTTCACCTTCCACTATCGGAGTCCTTCAAGGCGGATCCCGGAGCCCTTACAATGTTTTTGAGGCACACACCCACAACTCAATTGGGGGCTCTCAAGTCAATACAACAACTGAAAACAAGAACAATCAAAGTGAGTACAACCAAACACCTAGGTTTTCCCAATGGAAACCTTAGGCACAAATCCCTCAAGCAAATGAGGGGGAAATGGAAAACCGGTTGGTGTAGATCTAGATCTTGGCCTTCTCCTTCAATCCTCCAAAGATCAACAAGTTTGAAAGGGTAGATTGGGAGATCTAGGGGATTTAAGATTTGCAATCAACGAGGAGAGAGAAACTGGGTCGGGCCACCTTCAATGGGGAAGAAGGGGGCTATTTATAGGGCCCCCCGAAATCCAACCGTTATGTGCAGAAAAACTGCACGGCGGTACTACCGCTGTGGCAGCGATACTACCGCTACAGGTATGTGGACCGGTACTGCGTGTAAACCGACTCCAGCGGCAGCGGTACCCTGTGGGAGGTACCGCTGACCCCAGGTGGCGGTACTACCGGTGTCCTGCCGGTACTACCGCTGGACACTTAGCCGTGAGGGCTAAGCCTTCCCAGCGGTAGAACGATGCACCTACCGCTGGGGTACCGACGGGCATACCCGTAGCCAACATGAGGCTAGTGGTATGACCCGCGGTACCACCAGCGGTAGTACCGCTGCTGGGACACAGCGGTACTACCGGTAAGGCACCGGTACTACCGCTGGGGACTTAGCCACAGGAGCTAAGATGGATCCCAGCGGTAGAACGAGGCAGCAACCGCTGAAGTACCGAACCCCATACCCGTAGCCAAAAATTGCCCAGCGGTACCTCTGGCGGTAGCAACAGCCATCAATGCTCTTTCACAGCGCCATGATGATCCGGCTCAAGCCGGATTGTACTATAGATGATGTCATAAGGGCAATCTTGTAATCTCCTTGTAACCCCAAACCCCTAGCCCGTTGCCTATATAAGACGATCTAGAGTCCCCTGCGAGGGACAGGGTAGACAGACTTAGGATCATCTTCATCTTCAACCTTCAGCCGGCTGGACATCCAAGCCGGTCACCACCACAAACAACTCTAGGAGCACCATTATAGCCCGAACTTTGTGATCTAGCAATAAAGAACCAGAAGAGTAGGACGTAGGGGTGTTACCTCTACAAGAGGGCCCCGAACCTGGGTACATCGCGTGTGTTTGCGTGCTTGTGACCCAATCCCGTGCGAGCATCATCATTGCCTTACTCCACAATCTTCCCCATCTCCGATGGGTATGCCGTGCTATCCACCACGTCATTTGGCGCCCACCGTGGGGCAAGCGACGAGCGGAGTCATGTTCTGCGCGGGATCCCGTTCCGTTGATGATCGGCGCGTCATCACCGGCCTCGTGCTCTCCATCGGCTCCATCGGGTGCGTCATCGACAACACCAAGAGCTTCGCCGACGTGGGCTTCACCAGCGGAGGCGTCATCGTCACCTTCGGCGACTTCCACGTCTACGTCGCCGTCGCTGCCAAGGAGTACCCAAAGGAGGTCCACTCATGCTTGGCTCCCTCGGCTTTCGACGCCAGCATCTGCGACAACAACACCTCCTTCGGCTACCTCGACTCTGGCGACGCGGACTGCGACGACGCCAAGCTCAACGTCTACGCCGAGGTGCACATGGTCGAGCACGTGGCTGCAGGGGACGGCGTCGCCAGGACAATTCACGAAGCTGGAGAACCCTCCCGTTTCTAGCGCAACCTTGAGGCGGACTTCGAACTACTGAGCACTCACATCGCGCCGGGAGCGGATCCGACCAAGACGGCGGCCGAGCTTGAGAGAATGCGTCAGCAGATGTACGACAAAGCTCTTCTCCTCGCCTCGACCCAGCAACGACTCAATGCCACAATGCGCGAGTACAACACCGTCCATGGTTTCGAGCCGGCAAGGGGCAACACGGATAAGCTGAGCGAGATCAGGCGCAAAGGAGGAGACCTCGGCGGTGCCTTGAACCGTGTCGGCCAGCCGCACGAGCATTCGGACATCGTCCAACTGGAGTACAGCTGTCCGGCTCAAAACATGATGGTTGCGGAGGCGGCAGCTGCCGAACTACCTCATCTTTAAGGCGAGGAGCTGCGTCAACAAATGCGCCGGGTGCAAGAGCTCATCGCCACGGCCAACCGGCAGCAACGCGAAACCAAGCCTACGATGAGCAAGGCCTTGGTGCTCCATGACCCTCCTCCAGGCTACGACGCAGCCGACAAGTCCAAGCAAGGTGTCGAGGCGTTTTCCACAGGCCGCCGTAGACCAAAGGACAAGCAGCCACGAGCTCATCGCGAGAGAAGCGCAAGTTCGCATCCTCGAGATCACGGCCGCGATCCGGCTGGGCGACATGATGACGGGACCGAAACGAACCACGAGCCGGTCGTAGCGCCAAGCAGCGAGTCGGCCACAAGGTCACCATCGACCAATGCCTGGGGCCACTGGGGCCCGAAACAAGCAACGACGCGCGCAACCGCATTGATGCGCTCAAGGCGTCAAGCATCATCGAGGAAGAGGATGTCGCCGCTCATCGCTGCTTCGGACCTCGCATCAGGACCGAGCAATTCCCGAAGGGATTCACGCTTCTAAGGGACACACCCAAGTACAATGGCACCGCGAAGCCGGAGGACTGGCTTGCCGTATGTCACGGCAATCAACATCGCAGGCGGCAACAAGCGAGTGGCCGTGCGCTACATGCCTCTCATGCTCCAGGGATCGGCTAGAACTTGGCTGAACAGCCTTCCGGCGTCAATAGCTGGCTGGACTTCGAGGAAGTGTTCAACCGCAACTTCACCGGCACCTACTTGCGTCCCGTCAACGCACATCTCCTCGCGATGTGCAAGAAGAAGGAGGGCGAGTCGGATCGGGCCTACCTCACCCGATGGACCAGCCTGCGCAATTCCTGCGAGGGAATCCTGGAGTTCCAAGTTGTCCAGTACTTCGTCCAAGGCAGCGGGATCAGACACTACTCCGGCACAAACTCCTGAGAAAAAACCCGAAGACCATGGCGCACCTCATGGCCATCGCTGATGAGTACGCTACCGCCGACGCGGGCATGACAAATCCAATTCGGCTTGACGAAGCCGGCCGGGTCATCACGGACACCCCGGCTACACGCAGAAGCCGAACGGAAGCCCAGGAGGGAGGAAGATCAATCTGACGTGACTCCGACACATCCGGCAAGCGCAAGTCAATCGATAATCGCGTTGAGTCCAAGGTCATTGCCACCACAGAGGGAAG
Organism: Puccinellia tenuiflora; assembly: GCA_012064385.1. NCBI lineage: Eukaryota > Viridiplantae > Streptophyta > Magnoliopsida > Poales > Poaceae > Puccinellia > Puccinellia tenuiflora. Next base: position 762,797 of record QRDG01000148.1, read on the forward strand.
GCCGGCAGGCGGCTTCGACAACCGCCGCATGAGGACAAGCAGCGATATGCGCTGGACAAGGGCGAGGAACAACTACGAGTCTCTGCTCGATCGGCCGTGCCGGAATCATGGCGACCGGCCGGCTAACCACACCGTCAGGCAGTGTAACCTCGGCCGTCCAAGACTGCCACCGTACGAACGGCGAGACCCACCTCCCCCTCAAGATGAAGCCGGACGAGATGACCGGAGGCGCGACGACAGGCGGCGCGAGGACCGGAATCGCGATGACCGGCAGCGCGAGGACCAAAGGAGGGAACGTCTTCCGCCTCCACCACCCAGGGACCGCGACGAGTACCAGAATCCGGATGCCGCTTATAACGTGTTCGTCATCGAGCGTGACAACAAGCGAAGCCGGCGCGAATGATTCAAGGAAGTAAACGTTGTGGTTCCCCCCGTCCCCTAGTACCTCAACTGGTCGGAAGAGGCGATCACATGGGACCGCAGCGACCACCCGGAGCTGATTCCCAACCCGGGCAGCTACGCTCTAGTCCTGGAGCCCATGCTCATCTCCCCCAAGCGTGCATGCACATTCTCACGCGTCCTCATCGACGGAGGCAGCAGCATCAACATACTCTACCGCGACATGCTGGGAAAGCTGGGCGTCTCCGAGACCAGCCTACAGCCAAGCCGGACGGTCTTCCACGGCATCGTCCCAGGGCATGCCGGCTCCTCCATGGGGCACATCCGGCTTGATGTCTTGTTCGGCACCAAGGACAACCACCGCCACGAATCCGTCCTATTCGAGGTGGTTGACCACACCAGTGCCTACCATGCTATTCTAGGAAGGCCAGCGCTCGCCAAGTTCATGGCAGTGCCACATTATGCTTACCTCAAGATGAAGCTGCCAGGTCCACGCGGGATCATCACCGTCTCCGGAGACTACAAGCGCTCCATTGTCTGCGCCTCGGACAGTGCAAAGGTGGCCGAGACCATGATCTGCAACGAGGAGATGTGTCAGTTCAAGCGCAAGGCCAACGAAGAGCAACAAGGGGTGCCGGAATCAGTCAAAGCGGACGGCGAATCAAGTTTCCAGTCGGCACGAGACTCCAAGAATATCTACTTCGACGAAAATGACAAGTCCAAGTTCGTCACCGTGGGGGCGAACCTGGACCCCAAATAGGAAAGCGAGCTCGTCGAATTCCTCCGTGAGAATCGAGACATTTTCGCATGGTCCCCCAAGGACATGCCTGGTGTACCGAGGGAATTCGCCGAGCACTCTCTACATGTCTGGCCAGACGCCAAGCCGGTCAAACAATCCCTACACCGCTTCGCAGAAGGAAGAAGAAAGATGATAGGAGAGGAGATAGCCCGGCTGCTCGCGGCCGGTTTTATCATGGAAGTACAACACCCAGAGTGGCTGGCCAATCCAGTTCTGGTGCTCAAGAAGAACAAGAAATGGCGGATGTGTATCGATTACACCCACCTCAACAAGGCTTGCCCCAAGGACCCTTTCGCCTTGCCGCGAATCGACCAAGTGATCGACTCCACGGCCGGCTGCGACCTCGTCTCCCTCCTCGACGCCTACTCCAGCTACCATCAAATCCCGTTGAACCCGGCCAACCAACTCAAGACCTCCTTCATCACCCCCTACGGACCATTCTACTACACCACAATGCCGTTCGGCTTGAAGAATGCGGGGGCAACGTACCAGCGGTGCATGCAGAAATGCTTGCATGACCAGATCGGTCGCAATGCGCATGCATACGTTGACGGCATCGTCATCAAAACCAAGGAGAAGCGCACCCTGATCGACGACCTCAAGGAAACCTTCGACAACCTGCGCCGTTTCCAGATGAAGCTCAACCCGGAGAAGTGCATGTTCGGCGTTCCAGTCGGACAACTACTCGGTTTCCTTGTATCGGCACGAGGAATCGAAGCCAACCCGGAGAAAATCGCCGCCATCGACAACATGCGACAACCAAGAAACGTCAAGGACATCCAAAAGTTCACCGGCTGCCTGGCATCCCTTAGCCGTTTCATCAGCCGGCTTGGGGAAAAGGATCTCCCGCTGTACCACTTGTTGAAGAAAACGGACAAGTTCGTCTGGAACGACGCGGCCGATGCCGCCTTCAACGAGCTCAAGCGCGCAATGGTCACCACCCCTGTCCTAGCACCTCCGACTCCGGGAGAGCCCATGCTCCTGTACATCGCCGCCTCGAACCGAGTCATCAGCGTCGTCCTGGTGGTGGAACGAGAGGAAGCCGTCAAGCAACAGCTGGTGCAGCGGCCAGTTTATTTCCTCAGCGAAGTGCACTCGCAATCAAAGCAAAACTACCCGCACTACCAGAAGCTCGCATACGGTGTATACATGGCGGCGAAAAAGCTGAAGCATTATTTTCAAGAGCATCCGATCAAGGTGATAAGCGAGGCTCCACTCGCTGAAATCATATGCAACAAGGACGCAACCGGCAGAGTTGCGAAATGGGCAATCAACTTGATGGCGCACGGAGTTTACTATGACAAGAGAACGGCGATCAAGTCACAAGTGCTTGCTGATTTCCTTGTCGACTGGACGGAGACGGAGCATATACCACCGCCTCCCGATTCCGGCCAACATTGGCTCATGCACTTCGACGGCTCCAAAAGATACTGGGGACTCGGCGCAGGAGTTGTCCTCACCTCCCCCAAGGGATGTCGGCTTGAGTACGTGCTACAAATCCACTTCACGGCGTCTAACAATGTGGCTGAATACGAAGCGCTCGTGCATGGCCTCAAGCTTGCTAAAGCAATGAACATCAAGCGGATCCTCTGCTACGGAGATTCTGACTTGGTGGTCCAGCAAACCACCGGGCATTGGGACGCCAAGGACCCAGACATGGACGCCTACCGCTTCTTCGTTCAGCAACTCGCGGGATGCTTTGACGGATGTGAATTCCACCACATCCACCGCTCCAACAACGAGGCGGCTGACACATTGGCAAACATCGGCTCTCTCCGGCAAGAAATTCCGCCCGGCGTTGTCAGGGAGATGAAACCCGGATACCCAAAAGAAGCTCATTTCCTCAGACTCCTCAAGCCGGCCAGGTCACGCCGGCTGCACCATGCCGGCTATCTCAGATGGGTATGCCGTGCTATCCACCACGGCATTTGGCGCCCACCATGGGGAAAGCGACGAGCGGAGTCATGTTCTCTGCGGGATCCCGCTCCGTTGATGGCCAGCGCGTCGTCTCCGGCCTCGTGCTCTCAATCGGCTCCATCGGCTGCATCATCGACAACACCAAGAGCTTCGCCGACGTGGGCTTCACCAGCGGAGGCATCATCGTCACCTTCGGCGACTTCCCCATCTACGCCGCCGTCACTGCGAAGGAGTACCCGGAGGAGGTCCTCACGTGTTTGGCTCCATCGGCCTTCAAGGCCGACACGCACGGCTATGAGTCCTCCTCCGATCGCCTCGACTCCGGCAGCGCGGACTGCGACAACATCGAGCTCAGCGTCTACGCCGAGGTGCACATGGTCGAGCATGCGGCTGCAGGAGGCGCCGTCGGCAAAACCATCCACGAAGCCGGCGAATCCTCTCGTTTCCAGCGCAATCTCGAGGTGGAGTTCGAATTGCTGAGCACTCCCATCGCGCCGAGTGCAGACCCAACCAAGGCGGCGGCCGAACTGGAGAAGATGCGCCAGCAGATGTACGACAAGGCACTCCACCTCGCCTCGACGCAACGCCGACTCAACGCCACGATGCCCGAGTACAACACCGTCCATGGCTTCGAGCCGGCAAGGGTTAACACGAACAAGCTGAGCGAGGTTAAGCGCAAAGGAGGAGACCTCGGCGGCGCCTTGAACCGTGCCGGCCAGCCGCACGAGCACCACGACATCGTCCAACCAGAGTACAGCTGCCCGGCTCAGAACATGGTGGCTGCGGAGGCGGCGGCGGCCGAACTACCTCATCTCCACGGCGAAGAGCTGCGTCAACAAATGTGCCGGGTTCAAGAGCTCATCGCCACGGCCAACCGGCAACAATGCAAAACCGAGCCTACGGCAAGCAAGGCCTTGGTGCTCCATGACCCCCCGCCAGGCTACGACGCAGCCAGCAAATCCATGCAAGGCGCCGAAGCATCGCCCACAAGCTGTGGAAGACCAAAGGACAAGCAGCCACGAGCTCATCGCGACTCGCGAGAGAAGCGCAAGTTTGCACCCGCATGATCACGGCCACGATCTGGCTGGGCGACGCGACGACAGCAACCGAAACGAGCCACGAGCCGGCCGCAGTGCCAAGGAGCGAGTTGGACACAAGGTCACCATCAACCAACACCTAGGACCACTGGGGCCTGAAACGAGCAACGACGCACGCAACCGCATTGATACGCTCAAGGCGTCAAGCATCATCGAGGAAGAAGATGTTGCCGCTCATCGCTGCTTCGGACCTCGCATCCGGACTGAGCAATTCCCGAGGGGATTCACCCTTCCAAGGGACACACCCAAGTACAACGGCATCGCGAAGCCGGAAGACTGGCTCGCGACTATGTCACAGCGGTCAACATTGCAGGCGGCAACAAGCGGGTGGCTGTACGCTACGTGCCTCTCATGCTTCAGGGATCGGCTAGAACCTGGCTGAACAGCCTCCCGGCGGAAAGCGTCAACAGCTGGCTGGACTTCGAGGAAGTGTTCAACCGCAACTTCACCGGCACCTACTTGCGCCCCGGCAACGCACAGCTGCTCGCGATGTGCATGCAGAAGGAAGGCGAGTCGGATCGTGCCTACCTCACCCGATGGACCAGCCTACGCAATTCCTGCGAGGGAATCCTGGAGTTCCAAGCCGTCCAGTACTTCGTTCAAGGCTGCCGGGATCAGACGTTGCTCAAGCATAAGCTCCTGAGGAAAAATCCGAAGACCATGGCGCACCTCATGGCAATCGCCGACGAGTACGCCACCGCCGACGCGGGCATGACCAACCCGATCCGACTCGACGAAGCCGGAAGGATCATCACGGCAGAGCCGGCTGCATGCCGAAGCCGGACGGAGGCCCGGGAGGGTGGAAGATCAACCCGGCGTGACTCCGATGCATCCGGCAAGCGCAAATCAACTGAAGATCGCGATGAATCCAAGGTCGTCGCCACCACCGAGGGAAGGCCAACAGGCGGCTTCGACAACCGCCGCATGAGGACAAGCAGCGACATGCGCTGGACAAGGACGGGGAACAACTACGAGTCTTTGCTCGACCGGCCATGCCGCAACCACGGCGACCGGCCGGCAAACCACACCATCAGGCAATGCAACCTCGGCCGTCCAAGGCCGCCACCGTACGAACGGCGGAATCCGCCTCCTCCTCTAGATGAAGCCGGATGGGATGATCGGAGACGCGACGACAGGCAGCGCGAAGACAGGAACCGCGATGACCGCCAACGCGAGGACCAAAGGAGGGAACGCCGTCCATCTCCACCACCAAGGGGGCCCGACGGATACCAGAATCCGGACGCTGCCTACATCATGTTCGTCAGCGAGCGAGACGACAAGCGAAGCCGGCGAGAACAATTCAAGGAGGTTAACGCTGTGGTTCCGCCCGTCCCCCAGTATCTCAACTGGTCGGAAGAGGCGATCACGTGGGATTGCAGCGACCACCCGGAGCTGATGCCTAACCCGGGCGGCTATGCTCTAGTCCTGGAGCCCATGATCATCTCCTCCAAGCGCGTCTGCACCTTTTCACGCGTCCTCATCGACGGAGGCAGCAGCATCAACATACTCTACCGCGACACGCTGGAGAAGCTGGACGTCTCCGAGTCCAGCCTGACACCAAGCCGGACGGTCTTCCACGGCATCGTGCCAGGGCGAGCCGGCTCATCAATGGGGCTCATCCAGCTTGACGTCATGTTCGGCACCAAGGGCAACCACCTCCGCGAGACCATCCCTTTCGAGGTGGTCGACCATACCAGCGCCTACCACGCCATTCTTGGGCGGCCGGCGCTCGCCAAGTTCATGGCGGTACCTCATTACGCTTACCTCAAGATGAAGCTACCAGGCCCACGCGGAATCATCACCATCTCCGGGGACTACAAGCACTACATTGCCTGTGCCACGGACAACACGAAGGTGGCCGGGACCATGTTCTGCAGCGAGGAAATGTGACAATTCAAGCGCAAGGCCAGCGAGGAGAAGATGGAGATACCGGAGTCGGCGAAGCCGGATAGCGAGTCAAACTTCTAGGCGGCACGAGACACTAAGAAGATCTACTTCGACGACAGCGACAAGTCCAAGTTCGTCGTCGTAGGGGCGAGCCTGGACCCCAAATAGGAAAGTGCGCTCGTCGAATTCCTCCGTGAGAACCGGGACATCTTCGCATGGTCTCCCAAGGACATGCCTAGTGTACCGAGGGAATTCGCCGAGCACTCTGTACACGTCCGGCCAGACGCCAAGCCGGTCAAACAGTCTTTGCATCGCTTCGCAGAGGGAAGAAGAAAGATAATAGGAGAAGAGATAGCCCGATTGCTCGCGGCCGGCTTCATCACGGAAGTACAACACCCAGAATGGCTAGCCAATCCAGTGCTACTGGAAAAGAAGAACAAGAATTGGCGGATGTGTATCGATTACACTCACCTCAACAAGGCCTACCCCAAAGACCCCTTCGCCCTGCCACGCATCGACCAAGTGATCGACTCCACGGCCGGTTGCGACCTCCTCTCCCTCCTCGACGCCTACTCCGGCTATCATCAAATCCCGTTGAACCCGGACGATCAACTCAAGACCGCCTTCATCACCCCCTACGGACCGTTCTGCTACACCACCATGCCATTCGGCTTGAAGAACGCGGGGGCAACGTACCAACGATGCATGCAGAAATGCCTGCACGATCAAATCGGCCACAACGTCCACGCCTACGTCGACGACATCATCATCAAAACCAAGGAAAAGCACACCCTGCTTGCTGATCTCAAGGACACGTTCGACAACCTACGACGGTTCTAGATGAAGCTCAATCCGGAGAAGTGCGTGTTCGGCGTGCCAGCCGGACAGCTACTCGGCTTCCTCGTGTCAGCACGCGGAATTGAAGCCAACCCGGAGAAGATCACCGCCATCGAGAACATGCGATGACCAAGAAGCGTCAAGGACATCCAGAAGTTCACCGGCTGCCTGGCATCCCTCAGCCGCTTCATCAGCCGGCTTGGGGAAAAAGCTCTCCCGCTGTATCACCTGTTGAAGTAAACAGACAAGTTCGTCTGGAGCGAGGCGGCTGATGCCGGCTTCATCGAGCTCAAGTGTGCACTCGCCACCACCCCTGTGCTAGCGCCACCAACCCCTAAGGAACCCATGCTCCTGTACATCGCAGCCTCGAATCGAGTCGTCAGCGTCGTCCTGGTGGTGGAAAGGGAAGAAGCCGGCAAGCAGCAACCAGTGCAGCGACCCGTCTACTACCTCAGCGAAGTGCTCTCGCAATCGAAGCAAAATTACCCTCACTACCAGAAGCTTGCATATGGGGTATACATGGCGGCCAAGAAACTGAAGCACTACTTTCAAGAGCACCCGATCAAGGTGATAAGCGAGGCTCCGCTCGCCGAAATCATATGCAACAAGGACGCAACCGGCAGGATCGCGAAATGGGCGATCAACCTGACGGCGCACGGAGCTGAATACAACAAGAGAACGGCGATCAAATCACAAGTACTTACCGACTTCTTCGTCGACTGGACGGAGACGGAGCACATTCCACCGCCTCCCGATTCCGGCCTACATTGGCTCATGCACTTCGACGGCTCCAAAAAATACTGGGGACTCGGAGCCGGAGTCGTCCTCACCTCTCCAAAGGGGTGCCGGCTCGAGTATGTACTACAAATCCACTTCACGGCGTCCAACAACGTAGCTGAATACGAAGATCTCACGCACGGCCTCAAGCTCGACAAGGCCATGAACATCAAGCGGATCCTTTTCTATCGAGATTCCGACTTGGTGGTCCAGCAGACCACCAGTCATTGGGACGCCAAGGATCCCAACATGGCCGCCTACCGCTTCTACGTCCAGCAACTCGCGGGATGTTTCGACGGATGTGAATTCCACCACATCCACCGCTCCAACAACGAGGTGGCCGACACATTGGCGAACATCGGTTCTCTCCGCCAAGAAATTCCACCCGGCGTCGCCCTCGAGAAGCTATACAAACCATCCATCACGCCATGTCCGGGTTCCGACTCCATCCGGATGCCCCAGGGCACAGAGCCGGACGGGCCGGCTGCTCCCAAGCCGGAGGCCGTTGAGATCCTCATCATCGAAGAAGCTCCGCCATGGACGCAACCCTTCCTCGCCTACCTCACCAACGACGAACTCCCGGCGGACGAGCTCACCGCCAGGCAAATCAAACGCCGGACAAGCGCCTACACCATCATCAACAATGAATTGTACAAGCGCAGCGTCTCAGGCACTTTCCAGCGCTGTGTAAGCCAAGAAGAAGGAATCACAATCCTCAAGGAGATTCACCAAGGCGAATGTAGCCATCACGCGTCGTCAAGAGCAATCGTGGCCAAAGCATTCCGGCATGGTTTCTACTGGCCGAATGCGCTGGCGGACGCAAACCAGCTCGTCCGACTCTGCAATGGCTGTCAACGATTCGCAACGCAGAAGCATACGCCGGCTGCGGCACTCAAGACGATCCCCATTACCTGGCCATTCGCCGTCTGGGGGCTGGACATGGTTGGACCATTGAAGAGGACTAGTGGCGGCATGACACACCTGCTGGTAGCCGTCGACAAGTTCACGAAGTGGATCGAAGCCAAGCCGATCAAGAAGCTAGATGGTCCAACCGCTGTCAAGTTCTTCAAGAGCATCATCCATCGCTTCGGCTACCCCAACAGCATCATCACGGACAACGGCTCCAACTTCGCCAAGGGTGAATTCGCCAGGTTCTGCGGCAGAACCGGCATACGGCTTGACGTCGCCTCCGTCGCGCATCCGCAATCAAATGGCCAGGTTGAGCGGGCAAACGGACTCATCTTGGCCGGCATCAAACCCCGGCTGCTCGAACCGCTTGAGCGAGCAGCCGGAGCATGGCTGGAAGAGCTGCCATCCGTCCTCTGGAGCCTAAGGACAACCCCTAATCGCTCAATCGGCTTCACCCCATTCTTCTTCATCCACGGAGCCGAAGCCGTCATGCCAACCGACATCGAGCACGACGCACCACGTATTGTCCTATTCACGGAGGCAGAAGCCAAGCAAGCCTACGAAGATGGAATGGACTTGCTCGAGGAAGCACGCCAACTCGCTGAATCGAGATCGGTAATGTACCAGCAGCAGCTGCGCAACTACCACAGCCGGAGAGCTAGGCATGTACGCTTCCGCGAAGGAGACCTCGTGCTCCGGCTAATCCAAGACACCAAGAACCTGCACAAGCTGTCATCACCTTGGGAGGGACCTTTCATCGTGAGCAACGCACTCATCAACGATGCCTACTACCTAATCGATGATCGCGAGCACAAGGAAGACAAGATGGACAAAGAAGGCGATGGAACGGAAAGTCCATGGAATGCCTCACTCTTACGCCGGTTCTACACTTGAGCAAGTACCATGTATGTATCACCTATGCTATCAATAAAGGAATGAAAATGACGAGCACATCTTTCGCAGTTTTTTCGCTTTTTTCTTTTTAATCTTCCGGCTGCTCCGGCAGCTGGCAAACTTCCCTTCCGCGGCCGTGCAGCGTGAATAAGCTCTAAACGGCTACCTCTTCGAATCCGGTTAAGGCCTGCAAGAGATTAAGCTGGAGGATGCTAAAAACGTGAAAAACACTTGAAGGAAAGTAGTGCCGGCTGATAAAAATATCATTCTGCAAACCCGGTCAAGCCGACAGTCGGCAACTTCTTCTCCTATTACGGACGATTAACTACACGACGCTAAATGGCTACCTCTTCGAATCCGGTTAAGGCCGGCAAGAGAATAAGCTGGAGGCCGACTGTATGCGAAAGACGTAAGAATAGAAATCGTTGCCGATTGAAAAACCCTGGCCTCATAACCCAAAACCTAATGCTATAGTAGCGTGCATGATCCAGCTAGACGGTGAAGTGCACACGAACTGCGGCAGGAATGGCTACGGGCGAGTGGATAACAAAGATGAACAAAATAAAAGCAACTTTTGCAGCTGGTTGAACAAGCTAACTGCTCTATCACTTGCTTTATGTACAAAAACGCCGCTTGACCGGCTGCGGAGACCCGGAAATAGGACGCAAAGCACAGCAAGAATCCAAAGCCAACCTCCAGCACACAGGTACAAGAACAGAACGGATAACGGCAACCGACTTCAAACAACAAGCCGGCAATACAGCAGTAATTCAAAAGCTTACAAGCAAGTGCGAAACGAAGCAAAATACATGAAAAAGGACCAACACCCCCAGTCACAGACTCGGGGGCTCCATGTCAGCAAGACGGAAATAATTTCCGGGGGCTGCGCAGCCGCCAGGCTGGCTTCGCGCACCCGGACGCACAACTACATCACCCCGAGTCACGGACTCGGGGGCTGCCACGCCGTTAGCCGGCAGAGGAACCATTCCCGGGGGCTGCGCAGCCGCCACGCCGGCTCCGCGCACCCGGACGATCATCTACCAACACCCCGAGTCACGGACTCGGGGGCTGCACGCCATCAAGACGGAAAGAACACCCGGGGTCTGCACAGCCGCCAGGCCGACTCCGCGCACCCGAACGATCATCTACTCCACCCCCAGTCATGGACTCGGGGCTGCACGTCATCAAGACGACGTAAGAAAACACAAGACGAACAAAAGACATAAAATTTCGACCCGGCTCGATACTCAAGCCGACCCAAAATTCGGGGGCTAGATATGGTGAATATCATCACCAAGACGAGCACAAGTTCTGGCACAAAGGCCCAACAATTGCAAAGACAATGTTCCTAAAGGTAGCAATTAACAACATGGAGACAGATCCACATTACAACAAGTAGCAGTTCAAGCCAGCCATCAACCCAAAATAACAACTCCTACAAATACACCCGGCATCCCGGGGTGAAGGCAAATCAGGGAAGCGTAGGAGCGGCGTCGACGACTTCGGCACCCTTAGTCGGCTGCGCAGCTGTGGATGGCTCAGCGGGTACAAGTTGCGTCAGGTCCACCGCCTTAGCAATCCGTCCTGAAGCCATGAAGATCTCCGGGCGCAAGCTTGCAAGGGACGTTCCTGTGCGGAAGCCACCTACCAGCATATCCATCTTCACGTCCGGATACCAAGACTTCACCAAGGCCAACGCCATGTCGGTACCTCCTCGTGCCGCCATCTCCACCTGCTCGTCGATGCCAGCTGGTGCTCCGTCAAGCCGGACGGACAGGTCGTAGAGAGTATTTGGCAAGGGGGCATCCGGCCACAAGTTCTCGAGGACGCCGCCGGCTGCTTCCTTCAGTAGTTTGAACTCCCGGCCAAATTAGAGAAGACAGGAGGAAGCAAACGGTGGAGCCCCAGTAGCGGCACCAGAAGACTCTGGCCGTGAGTGCACCGAGGCAACATCCTTTTGGACCTGCGTGTCCGCCTCAGGATAAAAGCCTACATTTCAAGCCGGTAAGACCGAGAAGGGGATTCCAAGCAAGAGATAAAAGAAAAGAAGACATCACGTATCGAGGATAAGATAATTTACACGCTCAACCTCCGCAATCAGACCGCCCACCAGTTGTTCATGCTCAAGCTCACGTTCCTTGGCCGTCCAGATGATCAGATCGTTGGCATCAACAGACTCCTTCAGCCGGCGCCTCAGGTCATCCCCATTATTCCGAAGGGTCTCGACTTCGCCCAGCCTCTGCTTCTCAGCTTTCCGCAGCCTCTTCACCTCTTCCTCCAGCCGGACGACCTCCAGGCGGCGTTCCTCCAACACCTTCTCTACCGCCTGGAGATCGGCCACGACCTGGGCAGCGTCCTTCTTCTTCAGCTGGGCGTATACGTGATGAGGGGAACCGAAGCCGCCTGCTTCTTCTCCAAGCCGGCACGGGAGGCGCCGTCGCCTGGCGAGGCCGGATCGTCATCAAATCAAATCGCACAAGAAGAAGACAAGGCACCAAGGTGGAAAAGTAGGCTGAGAAGGGAAACCAAACCTTTAGCTGCCTCAAGCTCCCGCTTGAGCATCATCACCTCCCTGGCCGCATCGGAAAGAGCATATTCCACCGAGGAGCGGAGCAGCGTGATGTCGGCCAGCTGCTCTTGAGCTCTTTTCTCCACCAACGAGGCGAGGGGGAACTACCCCGACGCGTCAGGACGGGCCGACACCGGCTCGGAGTACGGAGGGGCGCACACCAAGGTCGACTGGCCAGGGCCAGGGAGCGAAGTCGTGGCCACCGCGATGGCCTTGTCCTTAGCCGTCTCTGCCACGGACGAGGAAGGAATGGGGAAGGCGTCGTCTCCGGCCTCCGCGTCCGGCCGAGGAGTTGTCTTGAAGGTATCCACCGTCACCTCATCACCACCGCCAGAAGGCGAAGGATTGAAATCGACCACAAGGGGAGCTGCGTCTGCCGGCACCCGGCCATCCGACGCCACGTACGCCTTCGCCCCCGCCACCTCTGGAGGCGGACCAGCTGCCTGCGCCGTAGAGGCTTCGGGGGTGGATTCCGAAGCAGGCTTGACCACCACACTGGGTGCAGCTACATCAATCGTGAGCGGCTCCCTGCACAACGACGAAAGTGTCACAACAAGAAGCATGGACTACAAAAATTCCCGCCTCAACGCGAAGATTTACCCATCGCGCGTGCCCAAGTCCTCCGGTTTTCTCCTCCTCGAACGCTTTGACGGCGGGGCCGGCATGTCCTCAGACATACGCTTCACGCCGCCAGCGGGCGCCTCCGCGACCTTCGCGGGAACGACGAAGTCGTCGGCTGGCCGCTTCGTGGAGGCCGGTGTCACCTCAACCCCAACTCCGACCTTCGCGGACTTGCTGGCATCCACGTCCGCCTTCGCCTTCGCCTCACCTTCCCTCGAGGTCATCAGTTGCTCCACAGTCAGACCGGCGTCGAAGGCTTCCTTGACCAAATTCGCCTACGCCATACATGCATAAAACTCCTTTTCCAAATCATCCGGACTCAAGTTATAAATGAAGTCACCACTAGAAGCGCGACCAATCACCTCAATACTGGTTCCACCAGCAGAGACATCCACCTTCTCCCCCATCCTAGCGTCAACTTCGGCCTTGATGTCGGCCACGATTGCATCTCCACCGCAAGTCTCCCAGCGGGCGTCAAGCCGGCTGTGGTCGGCCGACTAGACGCCGAAGAAAGTTTCTTCACGGGAAGCGCGCTCCGCTTCATGAAGGATCCACCTCGCCTGTGGATGGCCACGCCCGCATCAGAGTTAGTAGGCGCCTTCGACCGCCTCTCCTTTGCAACCTGGGGGGAAGGCATTGACCGAGCCTTCCGGACGCTCGCCTCCAGCGCCTTTGTTCTGCGGCTGGACACGGCCGGCTTGAAGGCTAGCACGGAAGAATAACCCTCAGAGTCCGGATCGGAGCTACTGGAGAGATCAACAAACACTCGAACGCCACCGCCGCCAGTTTGTTCGGCGAGATCAGGCGTGGGAGACTTACCACGGGAAGACGGAGCTGGCGCCACTTCGCCGCGCTCCATTTCCGAGCCCCCGCAAGCGGCCCAGTCGGAATCGGAGGCGGCCGAAGCGGGGCTCGCCGCGCCATGACCGCCATCGCCATCACCCTCGACACCGGCATCGACGGTGTCATCAGACGACTCCGTGGTGTCGCCATGCCCGTCCGCCCGCTTCCCCGTGCTGGACGCAACGGGGGAATCGATGTCCGCCTCACCGTCCGAGGCGGCCTCATCATCATCCGTCGCTTGCTCGGCGGAGGTGTTTTCCTTGTCAGGGACCATCTGCTCCTCTGGGAGGGGACCCGGTCGGTCCTCCCTGAAGATGACATCAAGGTCTTCAGCCCTCTGACGCTCGCTAATCTGCAAAGACGCACCAGCCGAATCAATTCCCAAGCCGGCTCGAAGAAACTCAGGACAAGAAACGGCGAAAGAAACCAACCTCGGGAGCACACCGCACACGGGAGAACGGCTCGACGCCAAACCACCATTTCCGCTTGACCGCAACGGTAATCACCAAGGCGGCCCAACGGCGCAACTCGGTTATCTCCAGAGCCTCCGCGCAAGCCCGGGTGGGATCCCGGACACCCGAATAGAAGCACATTTTGTGCCCCCGAGCCTGCAACGGGAACACCCGTCGGGACAGCCAGGCCAGAGCAGATCCCTAGAAGTCAGTCCGTCTGCAATCAGGACCTGCATCCGAGCCGTCACGGCCGCCTCCAGAGCTTCATCAACAGGCGCCTTCCGGTTCCAGGACTTGTCGACATGCTGCAAGTTCACGAAGCGGGGAAGCCCGATCCGGTCCGACGCCGTGAGATTTCGGACATAGAATTAGCTGCTCTGCCACTTCTTGATGGAATCTGGCAGATGAACTTTGGGGAAGAGGACGTTCTTCGTGTATACGGAGACGCTTCCGCACTCACGCATCCTCTTGCCGCTAGTCTGAGCACCGAGGAAGAAGAAAATCCCGAACAGCTCCATGCAGGGCCAAATGCCCAGGTACGCCTCGCAGAGGGTGACGAAGCAGGAGATCAGCGTAATGATGTTCGCTCCCAAGTGGTGAAGCTCCAGGCCGTAGAAGTCCAGAAATTCCCGGAGGAAGGGGCTTGCCAGCAACGCCAACCCCCTCGCCAGATGCGAGGAGAACACCACAGACTAGTTCGCCGCTGGGGCCGGCGAGACTTCGTCGTCGTCAGGAATGCGAGTCCCGACCTCCTCCTTCCGACCGATGAGCATCCTGCTGCGGAGCCTCCTGAGCTCCGCGCCATCAACACTGGACCCCATCCAGGCTCCTGAGCCCGCCATTGATGTTCGGTTCCCCGTCCGAGAAAGGCCGCCGCCTGTGAGGACGAAGACACCGGAAGAATGTGAGGGAGGACAATGCACTCGAAGAAGGCCAAGGCTAGGGTGCAAGCTGGAGAATGGGGAATGGTAGCCCGCACTGTCTCCCCCTCCTTCCTCTTTTAAAGCGAGGTGCCGTGGACAAATCGCGCCCCCGCACACCGCGTGGTGCGCGGTTACGGCCGAACCACCCGCAAAAGATCCCACCAGCGAACGGTTGCCACAGAAGATCCCCACGACAAAGCCGAGGCGTTCTGCCTCGACTCCCGGGAAGAGCCTCCAGTCGGACAAGATGCAGAAACGTGGCTGACATAAGCCACGACCCGAGCCCTCAAGCCATTCAGGCGACACCGCCAAGGTCTTCAGTTCCGATCCCACGCAGCCGAACAAGCCATCGTCAACTCCAACAACATACAACAAAAATCGGAGAAGCTCGCGGAGCCTTCCCAGCAAGCAGGCAAGCCTCCATGAGCTTGGGGGCTAGTGTCGGGGAGATGAACCCCGGATACCCAAAATAAGCTCATTACCTCAGACTGCTCAAGCCGGCCAGGTCACGCCGGCTGCACCATGCCGGCTGTATCACGCCGGTTGGTTCAGGCCGGCTGACCCTACCCGGACGCTTACGTCCGGCTGGACTGAAGCCGGACCAGCCAACCGACAGTTCCGTACCAGTGGGCCAGCCCCGCGTAACCGTCACCTGTGAACAGTACTTCCTGTCGGGCGTTTCCTGTACAGAATCATGGCAATGAGTTGAAGCCGGATCAGAGAGTAGTTGATGTCATGAGGACAACCCTGTAATTTCCTTGTAACCCAAAACCCTAGCCCGTTGCCTATAAAAGGCGAGCTAGAGTCCCCTGCGAGGGACAGAACACACAGGAGAGACAAGAGAGAGACAGAGAGAGAGGATCATCGTCGACCTCCAGCCGGCTAGGACCTCCAGTCGGCTGCCCCCGAAATAGCTCCAGGAGCACATTGTAGCCTGAATTCTGTGATCAAGTAATAAGAAACTAGAAGTGCAGGACGTAGGGGTGTTACCTCCACAGGAGGGCCCCGTGTTGGGAATATGCCCTAGAGGCAATAATAAAATGGTTTATTAGCATATTCATGTTTATGATAATAGTTTATTATCCATGCTATAATTGTATTAACCGGAAACATAATACATGTGTGGAATATAAACAAACAGGTGTCCCTAGTAAGCCTCTACCGGACTAGTTCGTTAGTCAAGAGATGGTTAGAGTTTCCTAACCATGGACTTGTTATAGTCACTTGATAACGGAGTCATATCATTAGGAGTAATGATGTGATGGACAAGACCCAAATAATAAAGAGTTGCAATTGATCGTGTCACAACAGTTTTATTGCCAACACTTTTTGTATGCCAAGTATAGCTTCCTTAGACCATGAGATTATGTCACTCCCGTTTACCGAGGAATACTTTGTGGACATCAAACGTCACTTCGTAACTGGGTGATTATAAAGGTGGCTTTCAGGTATCTCCGATGGTATTTGTTGGGTGACATGAATCAAGACTGGGATTTGTCCTTCCTTGTGACGGAAAAGATATCTCTGGGCCCTCTCGGTAATATAGCATCAGAAAGGTTGCAACCATGTGATTAAGTGTTAATCACGGAGATCCTATATTATGGACGAGTAAAGAGAATTTGCCAGGTAACGAGATAGAACTAGATATGGAGATATCGACGATCAAATCTCGGGCAAATTAAATATCGGTGAGACAAAGGGAATCGTATATGAGATTAAGAATCTACGGCATCGTGGTTCAATCGAAAAGGAACTTCGTTGAATATGTAGGAGTCAATATGGGCATCCCGGTCCCGCTATTGATTATTGATATGATCATGTCTGCATGTTCTCGAACCCGTAGGGTCACACACTTAACGCTCCGATGAAGCTAGGGTTAGCGATGAGATAATTGATGGAATGAACGAATGGTGATTCGGAGTCTCGGATAGGATCCCGGACGTCACGAGGAGTTCCGGAGTGGTCCGGAGAATAAGATTCATATAAGGAAAGTGGTTTCCGGAGGTATCGGAAAAGTTCCGGGATTTTCTAGAAGGGTTCCGGAAGATTCTAGAAGGTTCTAGAGGGGTCTAGAAGTGGGGCCCATAGGACCTAGTAGGCCCACATGGGTAAAGGGGAGTGGATGCAGCCCATGGGCCAGCCGCACCTGCCCCTAAGGGCCCATGCGGCTGGGCCCATGGGAGGAACCAAAAACCTCGGGGTTCCTTGGGGGTAGTTGCCTCACCTTGGCGGGGTGGGGTGCGGCACACTAGAGGGTTAGGCACGCCCCCCCACAGCCCCCTCACGCTATCATGGAGGAGGGGAGGGTTGTGCGCCATCTCCGCACCCTTGTGCACCCCTAGCCGCCGGCTCTCCCTTCCCTCCTCTCCCTCTGCCCTCCTCTCTCCTGCAGTCGCTTGGCGAAGCCCATGCAATTTCTCCACATCACGCCACCACAACCGTCGTGGTGCCGCGATCCAGCTACCATCTCCACCTTGCTTGCGGGATCAAGAAGGAGGAGATCTACATCGAGCCGTACGTGTGGATACCGCGGAGGTGCTACCCCTTGTGGCACTTCATCGGATTGGACTTCGAGGAAATACATCTCCTCGCGACTAGATGAGTCTAGTTGCGGGGATCGACTAGCCAACCCCTGCACCGACAAAACGCGTTTGTTGACCTTCAAGGGTAAGAGATTGGATCTCATCTTCGCTACCTCCATCTAGTAGATCTAGATCCTTGGGGTTTATTCCGCTTGTTGCGTAGGAAAATTTTTGTTTTCTATGCTGCGACCCCATCAGTGGTATCAGAGCCTAGATCTATTCGTAGATGTTGGTGCGATTAGAACACAAGTGTTGTGGGCGTTGATATTTTATGTTGCTACCTTCTCGCGTGCACTTTGCGTCTTTGCGGTATTGTGAGATGAAGCGGCCCGGACCAACCTTACTCGTCCATGCACGAGAGACCGGTTCCACGATTGACATGCAACTTGTTTTGCATAAGTGGCTGGCGGGTGTCTGTTTCTCTTGCTTTAGTGAAGATGCAATTTTCAATGGAAGGCCTTTCAAAAGGATGAGTAAATAAGCAACTACTATATCACCGTTGTGGTTTTGCGTAGATTAGAACGGTTCTATCTCGTTGACCCAAGCCACGTAAAATTGCATAAACAAAGTAGAGGTCGTCTAACTTGTTTTTGCAGAGGGGGTCATGTGATGTGGTATGGCCAATATGTGATTTGTGATAATGTATGCAATGATCATGTTTGTAATCTTTCGCGACTTGCATGTCGACGAGTACGGCAACCGGCAGGAGCCATATGGTTGTCTTTTAATTTATGTGACCTGCGTGTCATTGAATCACCATGTAATTGCTTTACTTTATTGCTAAGAGTAGCATTAGTTGTAGTCGCAATAGTTGGTGGACAACCATGGTGATGGCGCCACGATGATGGAGATCATGCCGGAGATGGAGATCATGCCGGTGCTTTGGAGATGGAGATCAAAAGCATAAGAAGAAAGGCCATATCATATCACAATTATGAATTGCATGTGATGTTAATCCTTTTATGCACCTTATTGTTATGCTTAGATTTGATCGCGACGGTAGCATGATAAGGTGATCTCTCCCGTTAATATCAAGATGTGTTCTCCCCTAGTATGCACCGTTGCGAAAGTTCGTCGTTTTGAGACACCACGTGATGATCGGGTGTGATAGATTCAACGTTCGCATACAACGGGTGTAAGCCAGATTTACACACGCGAAAATACTACGGTTTCCTTGACGAGCCTAGCATGTACAGACATGGCCTCGGAACACAAGAGCCGAAAGGCTAAACACGAGTCATATGGATGATATGATCAACATGGTGATGTTCACCTTTGAAGCTACATCATCTCACGTGATGATCGGTTGTGGTGTAGTGGATTTGGATCGTGTGTCACTAAACAACCAGAGAGATGTTGAGTTTAGTGGGAGTTCATTAAGATGAACTAAAATTATCATAAACAAAAGTCCAGATGTCTTTGCAAAAATCCTTGTAGATCATGGTTGACTACGGTAGTTTCGTTGCTGAAAAACTGCGTCTCGATGGGTCAAATTTGTTGAGTAGTACCTGCGTCCTGAAAGAAGTCCTACACACCAATGATGAGCTCTACATGTTAGAAGAACCTATAGGAGATAAACCCAAATATTTCTGCAAGCGATGAAGAGTACATGGAGTGGTTTTGAACCACCTACTTGAAAGTCAAGTGGATGATGTGCACCTTCATGAATTCTGACCTAGGTAGACAATTCAAGAACTTGACTGCAATGGAGATTGTTGGTGAGCTGAAAAATAGTTTTCAGCGCAAGTTAGAATTGCAAGGTTCGAATGTCTGAACGGTTTTCTTTCACTCAAGATGGAAGAGAACACTTGCTTGGAACAACACCTGAGGATAATGCATGAGATACATCATCGTCTAGTGCTTGTTTGGAATCACGAGATGAATGACGGTTTCGCGATAGATGGGGTGATACGCTAGCTTCTCCCCAACTTCAAGAATTATGTCGGAGACTATGCCATGGGAAGGGATTTGATCACTTTCTATGAATTTGTGTCTCGGCTACGTCATGTCAAAGTGGAACCCATAGCAAGAGAAGTTGACAAGGCAGAAAGTATATATTGATATACATGTTATAAGTGTTTAAGTCCAAATTGCAGTTGTGGCAGTTCCGATAAGTATTTGATACTCATTCTGTTTTATGAAAACAGAACCTGCTGCTTGAGATTTGCATAAAGGATATGGGAAGACGTTGCGGAATGGTGGCAATCAAGGAGTTGATGCTGGCAACGATCTGTCTCTACATTTATCATTTGGATTAGAGGATTTGAATAAATTTTGTAATCGAATTAAGTGTGATTTTAATTAGTGTGTCTTGCTTATGTGAGACGGTTATTCATGTTAAAGACAATGGTTGTTCTATTTTCATGAGTGATCCTTTTTGGAAATCACAAGTTTTCGATTATAAGTGTGTTATTCTTATTATAATCTAGATGATAAATTGGTTGAACATTTATAAAATATGTGACATACTAAAATATCCAAAACTTAATAATGACAATTGTTTTAGTCATGCTAAAGATTGAATAAACATTTTGATGTTTTATCAATGCGCCTTATTGTAAGGAGTATGACTAAAATGCCACCCTTTGGAAGAGTGCCATGAATTGCCGAAAATAAACACAAGTGTCGGTTGTATTTTCAGCAAATGTTAGATGTCATTATTTTGTGTACTCCATCATAAATGATTAAATAGGTGTATTTATTCGAGTTATGATATTTGATGAGATCAAATAAATTTCTGGAGTTTAGGATATTAAGTTAACAAGAAAATTGAGTCTTTATGATTTGATCAAAAGAGACAAAATATTTGAGTTATATGTTAGTATGTGGACTTGTGACAAGTGTTATCACAAATTACAATGTTTAGAATATTTCAAAGGCGTTTGATATGTCCTAAGATATTGTAATCACACACTATTTGATATTGTGTGGTCTGATAAAATAAAAGGGTTTTTTCTTATTAGGGTTTATTTGTAGCATTTAGATTTATTTGATAAACACTCTGTTTTAAATAAGGGTCTATTTAATGATTTGCATTTCGCATATGAGTTATGTGAAATAGTGGTTTCATTAATTATGAGATAATTAGAAACTATTGCAAATAAAGTTTGTAGTATATTCATATGTGACTATGAATAGAGATTCCACAATGAGAGACTAAAAGGGACAAATCAATTGTTGATTGTGTTAAATGTTTTAGTGGATTTATCGTGAAAAGGTTTCATTGATAAAAGAATTGATGGAATGGAAAAGCTAAAACCTTGCTTGTTTATGTATCAAGTGGCACATATGTAAAGTGCTATGTTGGTTGAAACTTGACACATAAAGGAATTAATGATGGTGATCATTGAATTTCGGTTTAGCTTGTCTAAAGAAAAGTAGGATTCATGAATATAAAATTTTGTCAGGTTACAAAATAATATTCATGATTTACTTGTCATGTTTCAGAAACAAGACATACCTACGAAACTACAAAGAAGAAATAGAAACCTTAAATACGAAGATGACTAAGAGTCATCCTATGTTAAGTTTAAATCACAAAGTAATTGTTGCTTGATTTTGTGAAAGTGATGTTTCACATATTTATTCCTCAAAAAGGGTTTTGTAGAGAATAAATAAAACTTAAAGCTAGCAAAGTACTAGTGTTCGTATATGAGTTCTCGATTTAAAAGTTAATTAAGAATTTTGGAGGTGTCCAAAATATCGAGAAAGTGCATAAGAAACTGAGTGTGATCTAATTAAGATATGTGGCGACATATATTAAGTTAGAGCAGAAACTATTTTTCCATGATCAAAATATGTGGAGACATATGTTTGAGTGGGAGCTAGTTCATGGTCAAATATAAGGATAACATATTTCTGAGTGGGAGCCAAAGTGGTTTCACAATTTAATATGTGTATGGTGTATATTTGAGTGGGAGTTTACAACATCTTGTTTGAGTGAAATGGAGATTTCATAAATGTTGTAAATAAGTCAGGAACCAACGTATAACTTATGAAGTTAGTCAAATATCCATGGAGATGGATGTATCTATGGAGGATAGATATATTTGATAAGCATTATGTCAGGATGTTTAACCTAAGTAAGATTTTGAAGGAGTTCAAAATAAAACAAGAGAAGAAAGGTTCATCTGCTTGTGAAAAATAGGTGAAACATTGAGTTGATAACTCAGTACAAAATGATGGTTGGAGGATATGTTAGAATTCGCTATGAATCGTTCATAGGACTAAACATATAAGAACCATGTGTTTGTATTTGACGATATGTGACCCAAGTTCTTGGTTAGAAGAACATGTTAATGAGGAGTCATTTTTCTATGGAGTTGAGATAATAGTATCTAGAGATTGGTAGACTTGGTTGAAGTCATAAAACCAAACTAGATTGGGGATCTCATGATAGCAGAAGCGCATCGAAAGCATAATCGGAAATATCGAAGTGACATGATTGCACTGTCGATTTGTGAGTCTACAACATATAGGAGTATATGATTAATTCAAGGATTAAAAGATATAATATTATGGTTTGAGAAATTTTGTTTCAAGACTGAGTGAGTTCCGGGTGCACATGCTATGAGAAAGTCCTCTTGACTGATCATACGTCATGTAGGCATAAAAGGGAAACGAAAATCTCACTCTCTAACCAAATATATTATATTCATCATATGATGATGTGAGTTATCATGTGATGATATGAGGTTTACCATGTGATGATAAATAATGTCAAATTAGGTGACATTGACGTTTTGCAAAGAACATAAAGAACTGTATAGTACAGAGCACGGACAGAACCTCTTCCACGAGCAAACATGATCAACACTGAGACTCCATGAGTGTTAGACACCATGAGTGTTGGATCGAGAAAATGTAAACTAGATTATTGACTCTAGTGCAAGTGGGAGACTGTTGGGAATATGCCCTAGAGGCAATAATAAAATGGTTTATTAGCATATTCATGTTTATGATAATAGTTTATTATCCATGCTATAATTGTATTAACCGGAAACATAATACATGTGTGGAATATAAACAAACAGGTGTCCCTAGTAAGCCTCTACCGGACTAGTTCGTTAGTCAAGAGATGGTTAGAGTTTCCTAACCATGGACTTGTTATAGTCACTTGATAACGGAGTCATATCATTAGAAGTAATGATGTGATGGACAAGACCCAAATAATAAAGAGTTGCAATTGATCGTGTCTCACAAGTTTTATTGCCAACACTTTTTGTATGCCAAGTATAGCTTCCTTAGACCATGAGATTATGTCACTCCCGTTTACCGGAGGAATACTTTGTGGACATCAAACGTCACTTCGTAACTGGGTGATTATAAAGGTGGCTTTCAGGTATCTCCGATGGTATTTGTTGGGTGACATGAATCAAGACTGGGATTTGTCCTTCCTTGTGACGGAAAAGATATCTCTGGGCCCTCTCGGTAATATAGCATCAGAAAGGTTGCAACCATGTGATTAAGTGTTAATCACGGAGATCCTATATTATGGACGAGTAAAGAGAATTTGCCAGGTAACGAGATAGAACTAGATATGGAGATATCGACGATCAAATCTCGGGCAAATTAAATATCGGTGAGACAAAGGGAATCGTATATGAGATTAAGAATCTACGGCATCGTGGTTCAATCGAAAAGGAACTTCGTTGAATATGTAGGAGTCAATATGGGCATCCCGGTCCCGCTATTGATTATTGATATGATCATGTCTGCATGTTCTCGAACCCGTAGGGTCACACACTTAACGCTCCGATGTAGCTAGGGTTAGCGATGAGATAATTGATGGAATGAACGAATGGTGATTCGGAGTCTCGGATAGGATCCCGGACGTCACGAGGAGTTCCGGAGTGGTCCGGAGAATAAGATTCATATAAGGAAAGTGGTTTCCGGAGGTATCGGAAAAGTTCCGGGATTTTCTGGAAGGGTTCCGGAAGATTCTAGAAGGTTCTAGAGGGGTCTAGAAGTGGGGCCCATAGGAGTATGGGGCCCACATGATTTAAAGGGGTGGTGGACTGGCCTCATGGGCCAGCCGCACCACAGCCCTAAGGGGCCCATGCGTGTGGGCTTGGAGCCCAAGGGAAGGCGCCCCAACTTGGGGGCCAAGGAAAGGGGGGGCCGGCCAGCCCTCCCCAAACCCTAGCACGCCCCTCCCCTTGCCTCCACCTATAAAAGGAGGGGTGGGGGTGCGGCACACCTAGGCCAAGGCTGCCTAGCCGCACCCCTCTCCCTTGCCCTAGCCGCCGCCTCCTTCACCTCCCCATGGCGCCACCTCTCCCCGAAGGGCTACCGCCATCTCCCCCACCATAGATGCTGCACCACCCCTAGCTGTAGGGCTGCTGCACCATGCCCTCCTCTCCCTCTCCTCTTGCTTGGCTTGGCGAATCCCTGCTCGTGGAGACTACACCATCAACGCCACCACAACCATCGTGGTGCCGAGATCCATCTAGCCATCTCCACCTTGCTTGCGGGATCAAGAA
Organism: Puccinellia tenuiflora; assembly: GCA_012064385.1. Classification (NCBI taxonomy): domain Eukaryota; kingdom Viridiplantae; phylum Streptophyta; class Magnoliopsida; order Poales; family Poaceae; genus Puccinellia; species Puccinellia tenuiflora. The sequence continues at coordinate 786,785 of QRDG01000148.1, forward strand.
GGAGGAGATCTACATCGAGCCGTACGTGTGGATACCGCGGAGGTGCTACCCCTTGTGGCACTTCATCGGATTGGATTTCGAGGAAATACATCTCCTCGCGACTAGATGAGTCTAGTTGCGGGGATCGACTAGCCAACCCCTGCACCGACAAAACGCGTTTGTTGACCTTCAAGGGTAAGAGATTGGATCTCATCTTCGCTACCTCCATCTAGTAGATCTAGATCCTTGGGGTTTATTCCGCTTGTTGCGTAGGAAAATTTTTGTTTTCTATGCTGCGACCCCTTCACCCCGAACCTAGGTACATCGCGTGTGTTTGCGTGCTTGTTACCCAATCCCGCGTGAACACCATCGTTGCCTTGCTCCACAATCTTCCCCATCTCTGATGGGTATGCCGTGCTATCCACCACGACAGGCGTCACCCTCGAGAAGCTGTACAAACCATCCATCACACCATGTCTAGGTTCCGACTCCATCCGGATGCCCCCGAGCGCGGAGCCGGATGGGCTGGCTGCGGGCAAGCCGGAAGCCGTGGAGGTCCTCGTCATCGAAGAAGCTCCGCCATGGACCCAACCCTTCCTCGCCTACCTCGCCAATGACGAACTCCCGGCGGACCAGCTCACCGCCAGGCAAATCAAACGTTGAGCAAGTGCCTACACCATCATCAACAATGAATTGTACAAGCGCAGCGTTTCGGGCATATTCCAGCGCTGTGTAAGTCAAGAAGAAGGGATCAAGATACTTGGAGAAATCCACCAAGGCGAATGCGGTCATCATGCGTCATCAAGGGCAATCGTGGCCAAAGCGTTCAAGCATGGTTTCTACTGGCCGACTGCTCTAGCAGACGCAAACCAACTAGTCCGACTCTGCAACGGTTGCCAACGATTTGCAACGCAGAAGGACACACCGGCTTCGGCACTCAAGACAATTCCCATCACCTGGCCATTTGCTGTCTGGGGACTGGATATGGTTGGCCCGTTGAGAAGGACAAGCGGCGGTATGACATATCTGTTGGTGGCCGTCGACAAGTTCACGAAGTGGATTGAAGCCAAGACGATCAAAAAGCTAGATGGTCCAACAACCGTCAAGTTCTTCAAGAGCATCATTTACCTCTTTGGATACCCCAACAGCATCATCATGGACAATGGCTCAAACTTCATCAAGGGTGAATTCGCAAGGTTCTGTGGCAGAACCGGCATCCGGCTTGACGTCGCTTCCGTCACGCATCCGCAATCAAATGGGCAAGTTGAACAAGCAAATGGGCTCATCCTGGCCGGCGCATGGGTAGAAGAGCTACCGTTCGTCCTCTGGAGCCTAAGGATGACGCCGAATCACTCAACCGGCTTCACCCCCTTCTTCATCGTTCATACAGCTGAAGCCGTCATGCCAACTGACATCGAGCACGACGCACCTCGGATCGTCTTGTTCACGGAAGCGGAGGCCAAGCAATCCTACGAAGATGGAATGGACCTGCTCGAAGAAGCACGCCAACTCGCCGAGTCAAGGTCAGCAATCTACCAGCAGCAACTACGCAATTACCACAGCCGACGCGTCAGGCCCGTCCGCTTTCGAGAAGGAGATCTCGTGCTCCGGATAATCCAGGATACCAAGAACATGCATAAGTTGTCATCACCCTGGGAGGGACCATTCATCGTAAGCAAAGCACTCATCAACGACGCCTACTACTTGATCGATGCTCGCGAACACAAGGAAGACAAGATGGACAAGGAAAGGCGATGAAACGGAAAGGCCATGGAATGCCTCACTCTTGCGTCGATTCTAAACTTGAGAAAGTACCATGTATGTATCACCCATGCTATCAATAAAGGAATGAAAATGATGAGCACATGAACCAATTTCTTGCAATTTTCTGCTTTTCCCTTTCAATCTTCCGGTTGCTCCGGCAGCCGGCAAACTTACCTCCCGCGGCCGTGTAGCGTGAACAAACTCTAAACGGCTAACTCTTCGAATCCGGTTAAGGCCGGCAAGAGAATAAGCTGGAGGATGCCAAACATGTGAAAAACGCTTAAAGGAAAGTAGTGTCGGCTGAAAAAATCGCTGTTCTGAAAACTCGGCCAAGCCGGTAGTCGGCAACTTTTTCTCCTATTACGGACGATTAACTTACACGGCGCCAAACGGCTAACTCTTTGAATCCAGTTATGGTCGGCAAGAGAACAAGCTGGAGGTTGCCTGTATGTGAAAGACGCAAGAACAGAACTCGTTGCCGGCTGAAAAAACCCTGGCCTAATAACCCAAATCCTAATGTTATAGTAGTGTGCATGATCCCGCCTGACGGTGAAGTACACATGAACTATAGTAGGAAAGGCTACTGGCGAGTGGAAATTTGAGCTCAACTAAATAAAAGCAACCTTTATAATTAATTGAGCAAGCTAACCACCTCGTCGCTCATTCTTCGCACAAAAATGCCGCTTTCCGGCTTCGGAGGCTTCAAAGCCGCATACAGAACGGCGCACAAGAGATCAAGCCGGCTCCAATACACAAATGCAAGAGCCAGATAGTCATCGATATTCAATTTCAAAGATAAGAGCTTACATTGTCGTCGTGGTGAACAAATAGATGCCATGGGTAGTCTTAAGTTTGGGGCCGATGGACGCTAGAGGATTCGGGGAGGGATTATGCGTAGGAATATGCACAAAGAACACAAATAGACACGATCTACCCAGGTTCAGGGCCCTCGTGAGGAGGTAAAGCCCCTACTCCTGCTTGTTTGACTGTATAGAGCTTTATAGGAGAGCTACACCGATGCTCCTCGAGCTGTATGTCTAAGCCTACAAGAACTAGAGCTATGCCTTGAAGAAATGATACGATCTAAGCTAGAGGAGTGTGAGAGAAAAGAGCTCCTACGTGAGCTGAGAGCAAAAGGATCCTGGCCGGCCGTGCCGCCCAGCGCCTGTCTGGAGATGACCCCCTGGTTCTCCTTATAAAGGGAGCCCAGGGGACAAGCCATGCCCCACATGGCACTATACAAAACACTATGCTGCACTATAGCTGGAATTGACTACTAGGGTCTTGTCCATACTGTTGAGGCGTCATGGTGCGCGCTGTAGCCATGCAGGGTACGTGTGGCCTGTACGAGTATTTTGACCTTATCCCTTGGCGGTGGTAGTTGGCACGGATATTTGTTGAGGAAGTATGCTGGTTTGCTGGTTGCTGCCTGCCTCAGAGCTTTGGATGTCAGCCTTGACTACAGATACCGGCCAGGCAAAAGAGAAGCAGGCCGAGCTGGCTCGTGAAGCCTCCTTGTCTCAGTCGGTCGAGAGGATCGTGAGGTGCCGTCCTGGTGATCGATCCGTCCGGCTCCTGGCATACGTCGACCTGGGAGCTTGGATGTCGGCCCAGCCGAGGAGAGGAGTCGCGTGAGGAATCCGGCCTAGGAAGGAGCTACCGAGATCCTGTTGTGGAGGGAGAAGGCCGGCCCGGATAGCAATCCGGATCCTGAGATGCCGGCCTCGCATTACTCGGCCTGGGCGCCATAATCCGGAGAAGGCACGCCGGACGGGCCGGCCCGGCAGGAGGCGATGACCCGGCGTCGCCGAGGTAAACCGGATGTCGGCCCAGGTGGATGTCGGGTTGACCGGGATGAGGGGAATGTCGGGTGGACCGGGATGAGGGGAATGTCGGGTGGACCGGGATGGCTTATGCTGGTGAAGCCGGGATGGGCCATGCGCCGAGGTGGAGTGCCGGTTGGCCGAGATAGAGGATGTTGAGCGGACCGGGATGGGCCGCCGGGATAACCAGGTGCACATGCCGGGGAAGAGTATTCCGGCCCATCCGGCTTGAAGCTGCCGAGTCGAGGTCCGAATTTGGCCCATGTCGGCCCGGCAGGTCATATTTCGGCCTGGGCCACCTTTTTATGCCTTTACTTTATCTTTTACTCACTTAACTCGCTATTTCTTCTGTGTATTGTATCAACAAACCTTTCAACTCTGGGGTACCTGGGGTTATATCCCCGACATACACGCAGAACAGATTACATAAACAAAAAGAGGTAGTCCACAGGCGGACATCCTCGCACACAAGCCAAGCCGGCTACAAGACAATCTAAACCTAAGCTGGAGGCGGAGTCATGTCGTCATCACTCTCCTCCCACTCCTTGACGCAAAGGGAGCCGTCGAAAACCTTGATGTGGAAGACACCAAGCCGCCGTTTCAGCTAGAAGTGGACAATGAAAGGAGGCGGCAGACGGTAGAATCTGGCGAAGCATTTCCAGCCGCTGAAGAATTCGGCCCGCCTGCGGACTTCCCCACCTTCATGGCTGACGACGACACAGGCGAGAACCTCCCAACATCCTTGACAAGCTCCAACCCGATGAAGAAGAAACCGGAAAGGACCTTCACCTTCCAGCGCGTCGGCAACGGCTCGAGGAAGCCATTGAGTGCGCTGGATGGGCTCATACAACGTCAGCACAAACTCTGAGATGGGATATTCATCCCAGAAACCACCCACCGAGAGTCAGACCAAGCAGGAGAAGGGCTCCTGCTACTCTCGTCCGTCGCATCTGAGGCATTACCGTCGGTGATTCGATCTCGACCCCGACCACGCCCACCGCCACCGCGACGGCCACCGCCGCCGCAACCACGCTTCGGGGGGCGACCTCTTCCACGCTTCGCCGCCACATCCAAGGATCCTCCAACCTCCTTATTCGGCACCATGGCTGGAGAGGATGACGAGAGAGGACGAGAGGATGGAGCAAAGAGAACCCCGCCCGCACTGCTACTTATGAAGGGGTGAAGGAGCAACCCAACCGTCACCGCCGCATCTCCAGGCGACACGTGGCCACTAATGCGGAGGACACAAACCGCAAAAGATCCTGAAAGCCAATTAGCCACAGAAAATCCGGGATGGAGAAGTCAAGGAGGCAGTCAGAACGGTGCAGGAATCTAGCCAGAACAAACCTGACACGTGGCCGCTGCACGTCATCAAGGCGGCGAAAACAATACCTGGGGGCTGCGCAGCCGCCAGGCCGGCTTCGCAGACCCGGAAGAATCATACCACCCTGAGCCATGCACTCGAGGGCTGCACGTCATCAAGATGGCGAAAATCATACCCGGGGGCTGCGCAGCCGCCAAGCCGGCTCCGTAGACCCGGACGAACAATTCATCACCCCAAGTCATGCACTCGGGGGCTCCACGTCATCAAGACGGCGAAAATCATACTCGGGGGCTGCGCGGCCGCCAAGCCGGCTCCGCAGACCCGGATGAACAATTCATCACCCCAAGTCACGTACTCGGGGGCTGCACGTTATCAAAATGGCGAAAATCATACCCGGGGGCTACGCAGCCGCCAAGCCGGCTCCGCAGACCCGGACGAACAATTCATCACCCCAAGTCACGCACTCGGGGGCTGTACGTCATCAAGACGGTGAAAATCATACCCGGGGGCTGCGCAGCCGCCAAGCCGGCTCCGCGGACCCGGACGAACAATTCATCACCCCAAGTCACGCACTCGGGGGCTGCATGTCATCAAAACGGCGAAAATCATACCCGGGGGCTGCGCAACCGCCAAGCCGGCTCCGCAGACCTGGAAGAATCAACTATCACCCTGAGTCATGCACTCGGGGGCTGCACGTCATCAAGACGGTAAAAGATACCCGGGGGCTGCGCAATCGCCAAGCCGGCTCCGCAGACCCGGACGAATAATTTGACATCACTCCGAGTCACGGACTCGGGGGCTGCACGTCATCAAGAAGGTCACAGAAAACGCAAGACGAAAAGAAACTTAAAATTTCAAACCGGCTTGCTACCCAAGCCGGCCCGAAATTCGATGGCTAGTCATGGTGAACTTCACCAAGTTAAACACAAACTCTTACACAAAAGCGAAGCAGTTTCAAAGGAGACGTCCCTAAAGGTAGCAACTAACAAAGTAGAAACAGATCCACATTACAGTGAATGACAGTTCATCACAGGCATCAAGCCAAACTAACAGTCCAACAAATACGCCCGGCATCCCGGGGAGCAAGCAAATCAAGGAAGCGCAGCAGCAGTATCGCCGGCCTCAGCACTTTCAGTCGGCCGCACCACCGAAGACGGTTTGGCAGGCACAAGCTGCGTCAGGTCAACCGCCTTGGCAATCCGCCTTGAAGCCATGAGGATCTTCGGGCGAAGGCCTTCAAGAGACATGCCTATGCGTAAGCCCCCCGTCAGCATATACACCTTTACTTCAGGATACAAGGACTTCACCAAGGCCAACGCCATGTCAGTGCCGCCTCGGGGCGCCATCTCCACCTGCTCGTCGATTCCAGCCGGCGCCCCGTCAAGACGGTTGGACAACTCGTGCAGAGCTTCAGGGACAGGAGCATCCGGCCACAGATTCTCGAGGACACCGCCGACCACATCCCTCAGCAGTTTGAACTCTTGGTGGAATTGGAGAAGACGGAAGGCGGCAGACGACAGGGTACGAAGCAGCAGCACCAGAGGATTCCGGCACCGCATGTGCGGAGGCAGTAGCCTTCTGGATTTGCATGTCCGCCTCAGGATAAAAGCCTACGCATCAAGCCGGAGAAATCAAAAAAAGAAACTGCGAACGAGACGAAGAAGAAGAGGAGGTCCCATACCAAGGATAATTTCATTTATGCGCTCCTCCTCAGAGACTAGGCCACGCACGATTTGCTCGTGCTCCAACTCACGTTCCTTAGCCACCTGGACAGTCTGGTCATAGGCGTCCACATCCTCCTTCAGTTTGCACCTCAGGTCCACCCCATTCTTCCGAAGGGTATCGACCTCGCTCAGTCTCAGCCTCTCCGCTTCCCGCAGCTGCTTCACCTCTTCCGCCAGTCGGTTAATCTCAAGGCGGCGCACCTCTGACGCGCTCGCTACCGACTGGAGATCAACCACCGCTAGTGCGTGGGCAGCGTCCTTCTCCTTCAGCTTCTCGCTAAGAACGGACAGAGGAACGGAGGCGGCCAATTGCTTCACCAAGCCGGCACGGGAATTAGAGTCGCCTAACAGAGCAAGGTCAACATCGAGTTAGAAGGACCAAAGAAACAACTTAAACGCCAAGGCAGAAGACGGCAGAAAAACGAAATCAAACCTTTGGCAGCGTCGAGCTCCCGCCTAAGCACCGTAATCTCCTTGGCAGCGTCGGCGAGCGCGTACTCCACCGACGAACGGAGCAGCGTGATGTCGGTCAACTGCTCCTTCGCCCTCTTCTCCGCCAACACCGCCAAAGGGAAATGTCCTGCCGCATCTAGCCTGACCGGTATCGGACCGGAATACGGAGGGGTGCTCTCCAAAACCGACTGACGAGGACCGAGAAGCGGAGCCGTCACCATCGCGATGGCCTCATCCTTGGCCGTCTCCACCATAGCCGAAGAAGGAAGGGGGAAGGCGCCGTCTTAGGTCTCCGCACGCGGCCGGGGAGCCGCCACGAAGGCTTCTGCCATAAGCTCATCACCTTCGCCTGAGGCAGGAGGACCAAGATCGGCCACGAGAGAAGCGGCGTCTGACGGCACCATGTTGTCCTTTGCCACGTCAGCCTCCGCCCTCACATACTCTAGAGGCGGATTGGCCGCTTGCGCCTTGGAGGTCTCCTGCGCAGGCTCTGAGTCTGGCTTAGCTGCGGCATCCGCCTTCACCTCACCAATTGCGAGAGGCTCTCTGCACAGCAAGGAAAGCATCATGAGAAAGAACATGGATCACCAGGGTAAAATGCCCCAACACAAGGACTTACCCATCGTGCATGCCAAGGGCCTCTGGCTTCCTCCGTCGAGCACGTTTTGATTACGGAGCCGGCACGTCACATGACGGACGCTTCACGCCACCCGCGTGCGCCTCCTTGATGCTCGTGGGAGCGATGGGGGTGTCAGCCGGCTGCTTTGGAGTAGCCGGTGCCACCACATCCCTAGCCCCGGCCTTCGCGATCTCGCTGGCGGCCGTTTCCGCCTTCGCCTCGGCCTCCTTGGCAGCAACTAGCTGCTCCACGGTCATCTTGGTGTTTATCGCCTCAAGGGCCAAATCCGCCTGCGCCAGACATGCATAAATAGCTTTTTCCATATCCTCAACACTCAAGTCACGATCATGATCAACTTCAAGAGTACGATTAACCACCTGGGCACTGGTCCCACCAGCTAGGGCCTTTTGCTTCCCCTTCCCTTCCTCCTCCTGTTTCTCCTTCGCGGCAATCGCGGCTCTAGCTTCAGCATCAATCGCGTCAACCCTCTTCTCTGCCGTTGATTTCCCAGAGGGTGCCAAGCCGGCTGTGGTCGGCCGGATCAACACCGAAGACAACTTCTTAGCGGGCAGCACGCCCCGCTTCATGAAAGAGCATCCCCGTTTGTGGGAGACTTTGCCTGCATCCGAGTCGGCGGCCATCTTCAACCGCCCCTCCTTCAAGATTTGCTTTGAAGGCGCCACCTGAGCCTTCCGCGCTGCCGCCTCTAACTCTTTACTCCTACGGGCGAACGGGACCGGCTTGGAGGCTGGCACAGAAGAAGAACCCTCTGAGTCCAGTTCAGAACCACTGGAGAGATCTACAACCACGTGCGCGCCGCCGCCAACATGCTTGACGACACCGGGCACAGAAGACTTACCGCGGGACGACGAAACCGGAGGCGGAAGGTCGCTCTCAATCTCCGAATCCCTATAAGCGGCCGAGTCGGAATCGGAGCCGGCCGCGGGGACGGAGCTCGCCGCGGCACGATTATCATCGCCACCGCCATCAGCATCTACATCGCGATCGAACGACTCGGTGGTGTCGCCGTGCCTGTCCACCGGCTCCCCCGCGTCAGGGGCAACGCGGGCATTGTCAGTCATGTCTCCCTCCGAGGCGGCCTCTTCTTCCTCCGCCGCCTGCCCTTTGGAGGCCTCCATCTCAAGGATAGCCGCCAGCTCCTTGGAGAAAGGGCCACGGAGGTCACTCTCAAAGACGACCTCAAAGTCTTCAGCCCTTTGGAGCTCGCAAAGCTGCATAACCCACCAGCCGGATCAAACGGCAGCCGGCTGGAAAGACCGAAGACAAGCCAAAAAGCAATAAGAATTGCTAACCTCGGGAGCGCGTTCTGAGCGCGTGAATGGGCGGAGTCCAAACTTCCAGTTCCGCCCAACCTTATCGGTCATGACGCGAGCGGCCCACCGGCGAAAGCTGTCCAGCGTTGCGACCTCCATACTAACCCGGGTGGGATCCCTAGGCCCGGAGTAGAAGCACATTTTGTGCAACCGAGCCCACAGCGGAAACATCCGCCTAGACAGCCAAGCCAGGGTAAATCCCTGGACGTCAAGCCGGCATCCACCAGCTCCTTCAGCCGGCCCATCAGGAACTCCTCCAGAGCACCGTCGGCCAAGGGCTTCCGGTTCCAAGACTTGTGAGCCGGCGGCGCGTCAGAGAAGGCAGGAAGGCCAACCCGGTTAGCCTCAGTCCGGTTCCGGACGTAGAAGTAGGTGTTCTGCCACTTCTTGATGGAATCGGGCAGCTGGATCTTGGGAAGCGGCGTGTTCTTCGTGTAAATGGAGACGCTACCGCAGTCGCGCTTCTTCCCATCGGTCGTCTGTGCGCGCAAGTAGAAGAACATGCCTAACACCTCCATGCAGGGCCAAATGCCCAAGTATGCCTCACACAGCGTGACAAAGAACGACAACTGCGTGAGGCAGTTGGCCCCCAGATGGTGGGGTTGCAGCCCGTAAAATCGCAGAAATTCCTGGAAGAATGGGATCACCGGTAGCCCCAATCCCCGCTCTAGGTGCACGGGGAACACGACGAACTCGCCCTTCTTAGGGTTCGGCGAGATCTCCTCCTCGTCGGGAGCACGGGGCCCCACATCATCCTCCATCCCCAGAAACCGACCCCGGCGGAGTCTTCGAACGTCGGAATCGCTTACGACGGAACCCATCCAAGCACCTATGCTCGCCATGGAAGTCCGGTTCCCCGTCGGAGAAGAGATGATGCCGGAGACGACGAGGACGCAGAAGAAGTTCGACAGGCGACGAAGGGCATGAGGAGCAGTGAAGGAAGGGTGCGAGAGTGGGAAACGGTAACCACGGTCGTTCCCCCTCTTTCCTCTTTTAAAGCTACAGCCTGCGGGAATTGCCTCCGCTTACTGCGCCGCGTGGCACGCGGTTGCGGTCACTTCCTCCACAAAAGATCTTGCCGGCAGGCGGTTGCCGCAGAAGATCCCACACGTTGAAGCCGAGGAGATGTGCCCCGGACCTCGGGCAGAGAACCGCCAGTCGGGCAAGGCGGCAGAACGTGGCTGGCGTAAGCCATGATCTACGCCCTCAAGGCGTCCAAGTGAAGCCGTCAAGGTCTTTAACAACTAGATGAACCAAGCGGGACGAGCCGTCTACGACGACTGCCGGACAATCCGGCCACTTCAAGCCGAGTCTCTCCAAAGTTTGAACTGTTCATCATACAAAGGAGGGGAAGCTCGCGAAGCCTTCCCAGCAAGCAGACAAGCCTCCACGAGCTCGGGGGCTAGTGTTGGGGCGATGAACCCCAGATACCCTAAAGATGCTCATCCTCCAAATAATTCAAGCCGGCCAGGTCAAGGCGGACACACCAGTCCGGCTTGGGGACACCACCGTCTGGCTTGGAGTAGCCGGACCTACCAACTGACCGGTCCGTGCCAGTGGGCCAGCCTCACACAACCGTCGCCTGTGAATAGTGCTCCCTGTCGGGCGTTACCTCTACAGCGCCATGATGATCCGGCTCAAGCCGGATTGTACTATAGATGATGTCATAGGGGCAATCTTGTAATCTCCTTGTAACCCCAAAACCCTAGCCCGTTGCCTATATAAGACGGGCTAGAGTCCCCTGCGAGGGACAGGGCAGACAGACTTGAAAGTGCATGGTTGCCCCCATGCATGGTTTTGGTAATTAATTACAATCTCTATGGACTAATATTTGCATTGAGCTATATATATGTGTCCATTAGCTTGCTTGTCTCCATTTGTTGGAGTCAAGGTCTTGCTTGTTCTCCATTTGTTGGAGTCAAGGTTAAGGGAAGAAGAACATTTGTTGATCAAGGCCAAGGTGTTCGTCATCAAGATAAAGGCCAAGTGAAGATATGCCGAAGAGGTGCTTCTCCCATCTTGGTGTATGGGGGAGCCTCATGTGAACCTTCACCAAGCGAAGCGCAATCAAGGAAGGTGGTGCATCTTGAGGAGATGAAGATCGTCCTCATTGACCTCAAGTGGATTTATGCGCAAGGAAAAGGTATGATCTTGATAGGTTTTCTATTTTACCGGTCTCATGATGTTTAGTGAGAGACCGGGTTATAGGATAGATAGCCGTACTATCAAGAGGGGCTCTCGACCGAATATCGTGATCGTATCGTCGTAGAGAGCACAAACCTTTGCATCCATGCAATCATCTTTATTGGTTCTTATTTGGCTCTTATCGTGGTGTGGTCTTGGTGCTTGTCATGCTTGTCATGACAAAGCCAAGTTCACCGAAAACGGTTTGCATATGCGTCTTCTTTTGCGTTTTCGGTTTTGGAGTTTTTGCGGTTCATCCGTTTGGAAGGTTTCACCTCTCCAACCCTCTGCACAATCTCCCTTGCTTGTTTCAATATTTTGACTTTTTGTAGTGTAAGCTCTTGTCGTCCTCTTTCCAACAAAATTGGATTCACTCAATTCGGAGCTTCCACGCAAAAGTTATTCAGTTTCTGGTTTCGGCTGTTTTCAGTAACCGGAACTACCGGCCACGCGGGCGGTACTACCGCTCGGAACTTCCGGAACCCAGTACCGCTTACGAAAGTTCGGTTCTGGAGTTCAACAGAAGTAGCACCGGAACTAGGACCGGAACTACCGGTTTACCGGAAGTACCGGTGCTCCCAGCGGTACTACCACCCGGAACTTCCGGTGATACTTCCGGAGCCCAGTACCGCTTACGAAAGTTGGGTACTGGACTCAAATGGAAGTAGCACCGGAAGTAGAACCGGAACTACCGGTCCTTTTCCCGGTACTACCGGCCTTGCGGGTGTTCTCTCTAGCCGTTGGTGGTTTATTTTGGGTGGACCGGAAGTACCGCCCTTTGGGCCGGTACTACCGGTCATGCGGGTTTTCGCCTCTGGAGAGCCATTGGGGCGCAGGTTTGCTGGGGCGGTAGTACCGCCCTTTGGGCCGGTACTACCGGTCCTACGAGATTCTGAGCCCCAACGGCCAGATTCCCAGGGCACCCTTTTAAGGGCCCCTTCTTCCCCTTTGGTATTAATCACTTCTTCCAATCTTTTGAATCTCTTCAAGCTCTCTCTCCTCCATTGTTGCACATCCTTGTGAGCTCGATTCCTCTCAATCCCTCCAATGATTCTTGCCCAAACTTAGGGATTCAAGAGAGGAGATCTAGATCTACCATTCCACCAATCAAATTCTCCTCTAAGTGAGGGGAACCTAGTGGATCTAGATTTTGGGGTTGCTTTGTGTTCATCCCCTTTGTTCTTCCTCCCTTATTCCCCCCCAAAGCATTTGTTGCTTGGTTGGAATTTGGGAGTGAAGGACTTGACCACTTTATTCCGCAATTATCAAGCCCCTAATTAGAAAAAGTTTTAATCGCCTATTCACCCCCCCTAGGCGACATCCGGGCATAGCTTGTTCTTTCAAGACTTAGGATCATCTTCATCTTCAACCTCCAGCCGGCTGGACATCCAAGCCGGTCACCACCACAAACAGCTATAGGAGCACCGTTGTAGCCTGAACTTTGTGATCTAGCAAGAAAGAACCAGAAGAGCAGGACGTAGGGGTGTTACCTCTATAGGAGGGCCCCAAACTTGGGTACATCGCGTGTGTTTGTGTGCTTGTGACCCAATCCCGTGCGAGCACCATCGTTGCCTTGGTCCACAATCTTCCCCATCTCCGATGGGTATGCCGTGCTATCCACCACGTCACCGCCGACCGCAAGGGAAGGGATGAGAGGAAGAAGGCGAAGGAGGCGCAGGAGGCGAAGGAGGCACGACGAGCGGTGTCGGATCTAGTGGCGGTGGCCGAGCAGGGGAAATCGTGCTTCGCTGCGCCGTTGCACGGGCTGTATTTGCCGCCCAGCGCGTGGGGAACCCAAGGAAGCCAAGCCAGCGTGGCATCGTTGTCGCCATCGGCCTTCTCGCCATCACCCTCCGCCTTCTCACCGGCGTCGCTGGCAACACCCCACTGGAGGGGCTCGTCCGACTACGGAGACGGCGACCCGAGCATGGCGGATTCAACCCCAACATCGCCTTTCGGCACCACCCGCTTCCGCATGGCCCTTCTGCATTCAGCACCGGAACAAGCCTTCCCTACGGGGGCTCGTCGGCCTGCGCGAGCTCACCGGCCATACACCGCCACGGCCCTCTGTTCCCCCTCCAGTGAATCTGCACGAGTTCGGCGGCGGCACCCACAGCGTGTTCGGCCAAATACCCGGTGATGACTCGCAGGCCTTCATGGATGACATCATCGCGTCCGGTTCAGCAGCGACGACGTCCTACCCGAGGAGAGAGGATGAGATTGAAGATGGGTTCATCGGCGAGCAGGAAGAGGAAGAATACGGCGACGACGACGAGGAAGAAGAACAGCCTGTCGCCACGGCCAAGGGGAAGAAAAAGAAGAAAAATATGGCCGCCGACGCGACCAAAGCCGAACCTCGCCTCAAGTGGACCTCCAAAGAAGATGAGTGCCTGGCCGAAGCCTGGAAGATGGTGAGCATTGACTCGATCACTGGCGGGAATCAGAATTCGGACAACTATTGGAAGAGGGTCAAGAGGTCGTTCGACGAGCGCAAGCTTTGCGATCCCGAGTTCAAGACCGTCTACATGGAGCGCGGCGAGAAAGCGATGGCGAACCATTGGGGGATCATCCAGGCGGCTTGCAGCAAATGGCACGGGATCGTCGAGGAGGTCAGTGCTCGCCCGGAGAGCGGCGCCGACACCGAGCGTCAGGTAACCCCGTTTCGGTTGCCGCCATGTCTTGTTCGCTCGTCTTCGGCTGACATATTTTTTCTTTGTTGCACGCCGGCAGATGGTCCGGATGTTCGAGATGTACCGGCAGGACAGAAAGACGCCGACTTCAAGTACCTCCATGTGTTCACCAGGATCGAGAAGTGCGAGAAGTGGGCGGAGGTTCGCCTGAACCTTGGCAAGGGGAAAGAACCCTACAACCCCGACGCACCGGGAACGACAGCCGCGGATGGACGCCCGGATGGAAACAAGAAAGCGAAGGTGGCGAAGGCGAGTGCACCGGCAACAAAAAGGCTACACTCGTTGATCGAGCGGTGCATCACCGACGCCAAGACTCACTCCGTCCAGAGGGAGGAGAAGTGCGAGGCGAGGTGGTCGCAGCTGCAGCAGAAACAAGACGTGAAGATCGAGCTCCTCAAGGCCAACGTCGCGGCCAAAAAGAGGAACACGGACCTGACGTTCCTCATGAGCGCCGACCCGGCGACGATGGACGACAAGATCAAGACGTGGTATATGGGCCACCGCAACCTCATCCTGAACGAGGTACCAGCGCCGACGCCGACTCCGACGCCGACTTCGACCCCGACGCCGACGCCGACTCCGCCAACGGAAAGCTCTACCACGAAATCATCTCCGAGTACCGCCACAACGCCGGCATCATCGTCGCCGAGCCCTGCACCACCATCGGTCGACCCTGTCGTGGTGCAAGTGGACGACGACGAGCCGGCTGTTTGAGCATCATTCGTTCTACGGCCGATTTGTGGCTGCTTTTGATTGCCGAATTGTGTATATTCGCCAAACTTGTGGCATTTTTTTCGCCAAACTTGTGGCTAGATCACCGGACTCGTTCGCCAATTTGTAGCGGGAACATGTTGTTTAAAAAAAACAGCTTGAGGGGCGAAAACTGGGGGCGACTGGGAACCGGGGCCTTCTCAAAACTCGGGGAGCGCCGGCGGAAGGGCCAAAAGGCTATCGTCGGATACCCTTGGGGGGCCAACGGCCGGAGTTGGTCTAAGTGCATCGGACGTACAAGCACATCACATTTCTTGCCATTTAGTATTCGGACATTATGATTTTCAGCACACACACGAGTGACTGATTCCGCCTATCTTCTATTGGTGTTTACTTCTCAGGTGGATGTCCGCTCGATCAGAGAAAGACAACCTTTGCATGATTGAGAACACGTATCCATCATATATACTCTTTCTTCAAATCTATACCATGTACTCTGCCGGCTTTGTGCCTCTTTTTCTTTGTGCCTATCACACACAGACTCATAATCCTCCCAACGATCCCGTCAAATTGGAACAACATATCCTTTTAAGATGGAATGCATAATTCTTGGTCGGCTGAGAATTAACTTAATTAAGTAACAACATCAAACTTTAGTCTGACTGCTGAGAAAAAAATTACGTGCCAAATGCGGCCCATGAGGGAGCTCTTCACGTAGTGGAGGGCCCGAGCGTCGCTTTAAGCGACCAATAGGAGCACTCGATAGAAAATGCAGAGGACCTGTTGGGGTGCTCCTCCCTCTCGCTCGCGGGTGCACCTACGCGAAGAGAACCCTTCGCAAAGGTCGATTTTGCGTGCGGAGTGACCGATGAGGTTTCCACGTGTCGTACATACGAACGTGTGAGAAGAAAAAGCCAAATCAAATACGCACATTCGGTGGCGCTGAACGGCGCGTTGGAGGCTACCCTCGCGTGCGCTGGCTCACGCGCGTACGAGACCCCGCTGGCGTACGAAGCCTCCAGTAGCTGGCGTACGAAGCCTCCCGTGGCTCCTGCTGCGCGGGTAGGTGTCTCAACTGCTGATGTTGTACGCCAGCTACCGCCGTGTACATCCAAAGCAAATCTGTAAACTATATATAAGCAAATCTGTAAACTATACAAATCAAATGTGTACTTCGCATAGAAGATACGTGTACAAACTACACATAATAGGGAGTACAAATTAAATCTAAAACTCTCTTGCATATCGGTATATAAATTTGGGTGCTTGCCACCCCACCCCCAATTCTAAATAATATATACAAGTTACAAGTTTTTCTTAATCTAGCGGCTCGGCTTCGTCCCCCGTCGCCGCTACCCTAACGCCTACGCTAACGCGCCATATATAAGTACAGAGTATATACAATAGAAAGTAAAGAATAGTGCGATTCGGATGTACATCCGCGCGCACATCGGTGTACACCCACGCGAACCTGCTGTACATCCGCGCCCAACTCACCTGTACATCCGCGCGCACATCGTCGTACATCCGCGCACACATCGTTGTACATCCGCGCGCACATCGGTGTACACCCACGCGAACCTGCTGTACATCCGCGCCCAACTTACCTGTACATCCGGGCGCACATCGTCGTATATCCGCGAACACATCGTTGTACATCCGCGCGCACATCGGTGTACACCAACGCAAACCTGCTGTACATCCGTACCCAACTCACATGTACATCCGCGCGCACATCATCGTACATCCGCGCACACATCGTTGTACATCCGCGCGAAAGATAACAGAAAGTACAAAACTACACATGATGTACAAATACAATGCTACCAAGTGTACAAACTATATAGAACCAGTAGTAAAAAAAAAGTTTTTCGAAACCTATCAACATGGGATCTAGTTTTGAAGATCTCGACGCGAGGATCTCAAATATGAAAACGGTTCGTAATTCTAAAATACGGTTCTAGAGATATTTCATTTTAAAAAAACGAATCTAAAATAAATGCGTTTCCACCCATCCGTACTCCAACCGGTGGGATGGGAAAATCCCATCAAAACTCTCTAGTGTTGCCACTTGTCACACATGTAAACACCCACGGGGGGACCAAACGAGGAGAAAGCGCCACTTGGCGCGAGGAGAGCGGAGGAAAAGTTCCCTTTGCAAAGCGAACCTTTTTTTAGTGATTACCCTTGCTCGCGCGACCCCCTGCTTCCGTTTCGCTAAAGGAGAGCTCAGTTGGGCCTAGATGGCGACAGCCCATTTATTACGTCGTTCATTCGAAGCACGATTCATTCTTTCATATGTTTCACGTATCGTTCTGTTCTATTTCCTGCAGCTCTTGGCAACGGTTTCGTGCAGTTACGCATGGTACAGGCGCGCGCAAGACAACTTCACACTTAGTGTGTCGAGGAGCTGCTATTTAAGCTGGTCATTGTCTCACTCGCTTAGCGAGGTGTCAACAGAGGACCCGATTACACGAACCGTTAGCTGCGTCGATTTAGCATGCTCGGCTAGTTCGTTCGTTTATTATGTTTTTCTCTCGTAACGTATGGTGCATAGGATTATTGAACTGAAGCTATATATCGAAAGAACGTGCTAGCATAGTGAGTGCACACAAACATGAGCCACTCGCCTCAGAACGTCTACCTTCAACTCGGTGTCCAATAATTCTAGGCACTTTCGTCACGTGCTCGTCTTCGACTCGCCAAAGCCTAAGAAAGACGTCTTCATCACGTGGTAATCTCCGTGTCTGTCATCGCTGCCGTGCCGATGTCCGCTTCTGACTCCCTCACGGCTCGTCTTCGTGTCCATCGTCGCGGTAAACCGCGACGACGTCCACTCCCGACTCGGGTTACCCTAAGCCGCTATTTCCTTAACACGCACGTCTCGTCTTCGACTCGCCAAACCCTAAGACGTCCGGCCAGTTCCGTCACGTGGTCGTTCTCGCGCCAACGTCCACTTCCCACTCCCTCATGGCTCGTTCTCGTGTCCGTCGTCGCGGTAAACCGCAACGAAGTCCACTCCCGACTCGGGTTACCCTAAGACGATGCTTCCTTAAGATGCACGGCTCGTCTTCGACTCGCGAAAACCTAAGACGGCTGACCGGTTTCGTGAGGTGGTCGTCTCCGTGTCCGTCGTCGCTGCCGCGCCGACGTCCACTTCCGACTCCCTCACAGCTCGTCTTCGTGTCCGTCGTCGTGGTAAACCGCGACGATGTCCACTCCCGACTCGGGTTACACTAAGCCGCTGCTTCCTTAAGACGCACGGCTCGTCTTCGACTTGCCAAATCCTAAGGCGGCCGGCCGGTTCCGTCACGTGGTCGTCTCCGTGTCCGTCGTCGCTGCCGCACCGACGTCCATTTCCGACTCCCTGACGGCTCATCTTCGTGTCCATCGTCACGGTAAACCGCGACGACGTCCACTCCCGACTCGGGTTACCCTAAGTCGCTGCTTCCTTGAGACGCACGGCTCATCTCCGACTCGCCAGACCCTAAGACGGCGTGCCGGTTCAGTCATGTGGTCGTCTCCTTGTTCGTCGTCGCTGTCGCGTCGACGTCCACTTACCACTCCTTCACGACACGTTTTCGTGTACGTCGTCGCGGTTTATGAGGGTAAAACAGCAAATAATATTGAACCCAAAAAACCAACAAACCAAAAAGACAGTGAACCATAAAATAGTGAACCGAAAAATAATAGTGAGTAAAAAATGTCAGTGAAACCAAAAATAATAGTGAACGAAAAATGCCGGCGAACCGAAAATGCTAGTGAAACCAAAAAAATAAATAGTGAACCGAAAATGCCGGCGGACCGAATATTGTCAGTGAACCAAACATAATAGTGTACCAAAAATGCCGATGAACCAAAAAGGCCGGTGAATTGGAAATAGCAGTGAACTAAATAGTATTAATGAACCAGAAATATAGAGAGAACCGAAAATGCGGTGAACAAAAAATTTCAGCGAACCAAAAAATAATAGTGAATCAAAAACAAAATTGGTGAACAAAAAACAAAAATATGTCGATGAACCAAAAAATATCGATGAACCAAAAAATAATAGAGAACTAAAATTCAGGTAACCCGAAAATAAAACTAGACCAAAAATAATTAAACCGAAATAATAGTGAACCGAAAAAATGATGGTGAACCGTAAATAAATATTGAACTGAAAAATAACAGTGAACTAAAAATCATGTAAACATAAAAAAATAATAGTGAACCAAAAGTACCGGTGAACCAAAAATGTCCCTGGAACAAAAACAATAGTGAACGAAAAAAATACCCAATGAACCAAAAAAAATCCGGTACACAGAAATATAAAATAGTGAATAGAAAAGCCCGTGAACCAAAAAAGCCGGTGAACCAAAATATAATATCGAACCAAAAATGCCGGTGAACCGAAAATAGTGGTGAATCAAAAATGCCGATGAACCGAAAATGTAAGTGAACCATAAAATAAAAAAGTGAACCAAAAATACAGATGAACCAAAAATGCAGGTGAATCAAAAAAATAGTGAACAATTAAAATCAAATATATCGAAAAAAATAAAAAGAGTGAAAAAACCGGTAAACAGAAAATAATGGTGAACCGAAAATGAGGGTAAAACAGAAAATAATGGTGAACCAAAAAATAGAGTGAACCACAAAATAGTGAACCAAAATATAACAGTGAGCCAAAAATGTCAGTGAAACAAAAAATAATAGTGAACCGAAAATGCGGGTGAACCGAAAATGTTAGTGAAACCAAAAAACAATAATGGGCCAAAAATGTCGGTGGATCGAAAATGTCAGTGAAACAAACATAATAGTGTACCAAAAACCAGGTAAAACTGAAAAAGAAAAGAATGAAAAAAAACAATACATAGAAAATAATAGTGAATCGAAATTGCGGGTGGAAAAAAAATAATAGTGAAGAAAAAATTAAAAAGTGAACCGAAAATACCGGTGAACCGAAAATAATATTGAACCAAAAATGCCGATGAACCAAAAAAAAGTCCGCGAACAAAAAATAATAGTGAACCAAAAATGCCAATGAACCAAAAATGTTCGGTGATCCGAGAAAATAATAGCCAAAACAAAGAGAGGCCTGC
Source organism: Puccinellia tenuiflora (assembly GCA_012064385.1). Classification (NCBI taxonomy): domain Eukaryota; kingdom Viridiplantae; phylum Streptophyta; class Magnoliopsida; order Poales; family Poaceae; genus Puccinellia; species Puccinellia tenuiflora. The sequence goes on from QRDG01000148.1 coordinate 806,474, forward strand.
ACACAAAAGTAACACCGAACAAAAGTAATAGATCCTCGCCATGCATGAACCCATGTCATCCCGGACAAAAAATATCAGCCGATGCCCACCACCTCGCCAGCCAAAGTTAACCGGCGTCTCTTTCGACGGTTCGGTCCGATCTACCTGCTCCTTTTATTCGTTCTAGGCAAACGCAAGAACATGCGTCCGCCATGTGCACCCATGTTCGACGACGCTCAAAACGGCAAGTGATTCGATCGCCATTATCGATCTACTCCCAAGTCGTCTGAACCTGAAGCTCCAGCTCATAAAGCGACACACCCTACCACATGCTGAGTTGTCGGGCGTCTGCTCAAATACATTCGGCCATCCCGTATCATCGCGCTAGCTTTGCATCGGCCGACACGTCACCGCTGCTCGTTCCGGCTTGTCTTTCCTCACATTGATAGATTGTGTATATTGCGGAATATTAATTGTATTGATATTGGGTGGATCGGTGATTACAATGACCCAACCCTGGCTGTTTATATAGTAGAAAATATTTGGGGGCTAAGTAAACCTAGAGGAGATAGATTTGGATTACAACTCTTTAAACCCTAAACGTAATATAGTCTAACACTCTAACACCCCCGCAGTCGGATCGGTAGTGACGCGAACATCATGAGCGTCGCGGACGGTCTGACTGGAGCACAATCCGAAATCGTGAACTAGAGAGTGGGCCGAGGTGATAGCCCTTGATGTCGATGTCGATGTAGCCGTGGGTGTGGGCGCTGTAGTCGTGGTCGATGTTGCCGTGCTTGATGTAGTCGCCATTGAGGAAGTCGTTGATGTTGTTGGTGTTGTGGTCGATGCCGTCGTGTTGAGCCTGGGGAAGTTGCCGTTGTTGTTGTTGAAGTAGACATAGTTGAGGTAGACGGCACGCCGTGCCGAGCTTGCCAAACTCGGGAGAGTGTCGGGGATGAAGGCACGCGCCGGTGTTGCCAGTACCGGACGTGCGAAGACAGGGACCACCACCAGTGGCGGTGCCAGGATCCAAACCTTGTGATGTCAAGCTTATTAATTTGACAAAAAAACATGAGTATAGACAAATTAACGGAGCAAAAATATCACACTTTATTACATTATATTTATGGTAGCAACCCTTTGCGATCATGCATAGCTTGATACGTATGCATAATAGCATTAGTACTAATTGCCTGGAATACATCAGTTTCAACATAGGTAATGAGACAATGATACAAGAAATCATCTCCTATTCGATTGCGCAAATCATTCTTGGTAATTTTCATTGTAGAAAATGCTCTCTCAACTGTAGCTGTTGCGACCGGCAAAATCAATGCTAGCTTCACCAAAAGAAATACCAAAGGAAAACTAGTATGCTTTTTTGTCTCAACTAGTTTTCTACAAAGACCACTGACCCCTTTCAAACCGGAGAGTCTTGAATCATCACGAACATTCTCTAGGAAGTTGTCAAGTTGGACACTAAGAGCTTCCATCTTGCTTTCACTTTCGAAATCATCAGGATATAGCCGAGCCATTGCCAGTATTTTTTCTTTTTCAAAGTTGGAGAAGGAATCAGAAGGATCCAAACAAGCCATCCAAAGAAGCAAGGTCGTGCTGCTCTCACTAAAGCGGTCATTCAGCTCTACACATAACATATCAATAACAGCATACATTACACTTTGGTAGTAATTTATATTTGGGCAAAAGTCTGAAACAAACCTTGATCTCGTAGACATAGTCTGAAACAAGCTCTCACCTCCGAATCCCTGATTTTCAAACCCTGATATCTCCAATCCCTGGCCAGTCTCGTTTGTGTGCTCTAATTAGCTGATACTAGTTGAATTTGGCGTGGCGTCACGCCACGCCCTTGGTGATTTTTTTGTACAATTTTTTGTTTTGTTGTTTAGCAAAATGTTAGCCAAATTGAAGTGTTCGAATATGTTTTTATTTTGGTATGAATAGACATCATTTTTGTTGGTGAGTTTTTTTTAGTATATTGTGTAGGTTACTAAAGTCTTTAGTGATTTGAAATGTTCAAACATATTTGTATTTCGAAGTTAATATTTAATTTGAATTAGAAAATCCATTTGAATTTGATTCCTGTTTTCCTGGGGAATGTTTATTTGTATGGTGGCAAAAATTTGGCTAAATGGAAAATGTCTGAATATATTTTGTAAGTTGATATAAGTATGTAATGTTTTTTTCTTTTAGCACTTTCGATATATTTTATGGAATGTTGGTATATTGACTTAAATGTTGGTAAAATTGGAATTTGCAAACATGTTTTTTATTTTTTATGTAATTATCCAAAGCTAAGCATTTTCCAATTAGTCAAGATCGTTTGTTTTTTTTTGCAAAAATAGTAAATATTTTTCTTTCCGTAGCATTTTTATGTATTTTTTAAAATTGGCGTTCGAATACAGAAAATGGCGACCTTTTTTTTAAAGTTGTTTAAGTTTGGAAATTGTTGAAATTGAAAAATGCTTGCGTCGTGTTTTAAAGTTGTCTAAGTTTTTTGTTTTCTCCAATATGCATTTAGGAAAGCATTATTACAATTTAACTATGTAGTTCGAAAGAGTTAAGTTCAGTGCAAGTGTTCATTAAATTGAGTTGCATAATTGGAGGGAGTCCAGTTGTATCGTATCTAAATATGGACCTTTTCAAGTTAGCGTAATATGTTTATATTATTTGTTGAATATTTGATTTAATCCAGTAATTGGAATGAATGCATTATATGAGCATGTACTGAATTTTAATTTAAATTCAGTTCATATTTAGGGGACATGAAATTGCATTTTATGCAAATATTAAGCTAAAATTATTTAAAAACTGTTCTGGTTTAGTTATATTGTTTCTAAATTTTAACTTATTCGAATCGGTATAATATGTTATGTGTTTTTTTATTAGATGTTTAATTTAATTCAATAATTGAAGGGAAATACATTGTGTGTAGTTATCTATTGTCTCTAAATATTAACTTATTTGAATTGCTATTAGATTTTCAATTTAGATCAATAATTAGAGGAAACGCATTGTTTGAAATTTATTAGGTGCAATTGAAATTCAATCCATAATTAGGGGATATGAATTTGTATTCTATGCAGTTATTCATGTAATCAAGCCTTTATGGAAAAATTTACCTTTAACATATTTGAAGGAAGGGCATTTTTTTTTCGAAATGTTATGCATTTTTGGAATCTATAAACAATTTTTTTATGTCGTAAGTAGGAAGTATTTATTTATTCTGATTGGTCGGATATGTTATTCAGATTTTTTCAGGTGGATATGTTTGGAAATACATATTTTTCAGGTGGATATGTTTGAAAATATTTTTTCTGTGAACATTTTTTTTATTTTTATGCAAATTGTTTTGGCAAAATGGTCGTACCCGTTAGGAATGCAACATTTTTTTTGTAAACATATATTTTTTATAAACATTTGTTCAAAAATTTACCTTTAACATATTTAGAGGAAGGGCGCTTTTTTTTTAAATGTAATCCTTTTGTTTGGAATTTTAAAACATTTTTTTGTCATAAATAGCAAGTATTTATTTATTCTGGTCGGTATGATATGTTATTCATATTTTTCAAGTGGATATGTTTGGAAATATTGTTTTTTTCAACATTTTTTATTTTATGCGAATTCTTTTAGTAAAATGGTCGTACCTGTTAGGAATGCAATATTTTTTGTAAACATATTTTTTAAAAAGGATATCATCCACGTTAATTCATCTGATGTAGTCAAATATTATCGTCTGGAAATTATTTGTGTGGAAAGTTTGAATCTCTAAATATTAACCTATTTGATTGCTATTAGGTTTTCAATTTAGATCAACAATTAGAGGAAATATATTTTTTGAAGTTTATTAGATGCAGTTGAAATTCAATCCATAATTAGGGGATATGAATTTTTATTCTATGCAATTATTCATTTAATAAAGCATTTGTGGAAAATTTACCTTTAACATATTTGGAGGAAGGGATTTTTTTGTTGAAATGTTATACATTTTTTGGAATGATATATCTTTAACATATTTGGAGGAAATACATTTTTTTGTTAATTTATCTGTAACATATTTAGATGAAGGGATTTTTTTTAAGTGCTATACTCTCTTTTTTTGGGATTTAAAACATTTTTTTTGGTCATAAGTAGCAAGTATTTATTCTGATCGGTCGAATATGTTATTCATATTTTTCAGGTGGATATGTTTGAAAATATTGTTTTGTTTTAGTAAAATGGTCCTACATGTTAGGAAATGCAACATTTTTGTAAACATATTTTTTTTCAAAATGATATCATTCACGTTAATTCGTCTGATGTAGTTAAATATTATCGTCTAGAAAATTATTGTGTTTTTTAAATACATATTTTGTGTGGAGAGTTTGAAATATATTAATGTTTTGTTTTTTCTGATATATTGTTTGTCTTTTTTTTTTGAAGTTCATCTGAAGTAGTAAAATATTATCATCTGGAAACTGTTTAACCTATTTGAATTGCTATTAGATTTTCAATTTAGATCAATAGGTAGAGGAAATACATTTTTTTGAAATATATTACATGCAATTGAAATTCAATTCATAATTAGGAGATATGAATTTGTATTATATGCAATTATTCATGTTACTGTCTGATGTAGTCAAATATAATCGTCTGATGTAGTCAAATATAATCGTCTGGAAATTACTGTGTTTTTTTAATGCATATTTTTGTGTGAAGAGTTTGAAAATATGTTAAAATTATGTTTTTTTTTTGATAAATTGTTTGCATTTTTTTCCTTCTGGAAATTCAGCTAATGTAGTCAAATATTATCGTCTGGAAATTATTTTACCTTTAACATATTTAGAGGAAGTTTTTTTTTCAAATGTAGTACTTTTCTTTTGTTGGAATTGTAAAACACTTTTTGTTTGTAGCTTGAAATATGTTAATGTTTTGGTTTTTCTGATATATTGTTTGTCTTTTTTTTTGGAAGTTCATCTGAAGTAGTAAAATATTATCATCTGGAAACTGTTTAACCTATTTGAATTGCTATTAGATTTTCAATTTAGATCAATAGGTAGAGGAAATACATTTTTTTTGAAATATATTACATGCAATTGAAATTCAATTCATAATTAGGAGATATGAATTTGTATTATATGCAATTATTGATGTAGTCAAGCATTTGTGTAAAATTTACCTTTCACGTTAATTCGTCTGATGTAGTCAAATATAATCGTCTAGAAATTATTGTGTTTTTTTAAATGCATATTTTTGTGTGAAGAGTTTGAAAATATGTTAAAATTATGTTTTTTTTTGGTAAATTGTTTGCATTTTTTTCTTCTGGAAATTCAGGTAATGTAGTCAAATATTATCGTCTGGAAATTATGTTACCTTTAACATATTTAGAGGAAGTTTTTTTTTGTTGAAATGTAGTACTTTTCTTTTGTTGGAATTGTAAAACACTTTTTGTTTGTCATAAGTAGCAAGTATGTATTTATTATGATCAGTAGGATATGTTATTCATATTTTTCAGGTGGATATGTTTGAAAATATTGTTTTTGTGAACTTTTTTTATTTTATGCAATTCGGAATGCAACATTTTTGTAAATATATTTTTAAAAAAGCATTTGTTCAAAAATTTACCTTTAACATATTTAGAGGAAGGGTGTTTTTTTAATGTAATCCTTTTTTTTTTGGAATTTTGAAACATTTTTTTGTCGTAAGTAGCAAGTATTTATTTATTTTGGTCGGTAGGATATGTTATTCATATTTTTCAAGTGGATATGTTTGAAAATATTGGTTTTCTGAACATTTTTTATTTTACGCAAATTGTTTTAGTAAAATGGTCGTACCTGTTAGGAATACAACATTTTTGTAAACATATTTTTTAAAAAGAATTTCATCCACGTTAATTCATCTGATGTAGTCAAATATTATCGTTTGGAAATTATTTGTGTGGAAAGTTTGAATCTCTAAATATTAACCTATTTGATTGCTATTAGGTTTTCAATTTAGATCAACAATTAGAGGGAATACATTTTTTTGAAGTTTATTAGATGCAGTTGAAATTCAATCCATAGATTTTTATTCTATGTAATTATTCATTTAATCAAGCATTTGTGGAAAAAATTTACCTTTAACATATTTGGAGGAAGGGATTTTTTTGTTAAAATGTTATACATTTTTTGGAATGATATACCTTTAACATATTTAGAGGAAGGTTTTTTTTTCTTTTTGAAATGTTATACTTTTTTTTGGGATTTAAAAATATTTTTTTTGTCATAAGTAGCAAGTATTTATTTGTTCTGATCGGTCGGATATGTTATTCATATTTTTTAGGTGGATATGTTTGAAAATATTGTTTTTTGAACATTTTTTTATTCTATGCAAATTGTTTTAGTAAAATGGGCCTACATGTTAGGAAATGCAACATTTTTTTGTAAACATATTTTTTTTTCAAAATGATATCATTCACATTAATTCGTCTGATGTAGTCAAATATTATCGCCTGGAAAATTATTGTGTTTTTTTTAAATGCATATTTTGTGTGGAGAGTTTGAAAATATGTTAATGTTTTGTTTTTTCTGATATATTGTTTGCATTTTTTTCTTGGAAATTCATCTGATGTAGTAAAATATTGTCGTCTAGAAACTTTTTAACCTATTTGAATTGCTATTAGATTTTCAATTTAGATCAATAGTTAGAGGAAGTACATTTTTTTTGAAATATATTAGATGCAATTGAAATTCAATCCATAATTAGGAGATATGAATTTGTATTATATGCAATTAGTTATGTAGTCAACCATTTGTGAAAAAAAATTACCTTTAACATATTTAGAGGAAGTTTTTTTTTGTTTTGAAATGTAATACATTTATTGGAATTTCGAAACATTTTTTCCACAAAAAAAAAGATAAAAAAAAGAAAAAGATAGAAAAAAAGAAAAAGGCCCAGCCGAGCTGCACAGCAGCCCGGCCCAGCTAGCAGGCCGGCTTGGGAATTTCAAAACATTTTTTTGGGCATAGGAAAACAAAAAAAGAGAAAAAAGGCCCGGCCGAGCTGCACAGCAGCCCGGCCCAGCTAGCAGGCCGGCCTGGCCAGCCCAGACCCACGGTGACATCGCCGTGACGTCACCGGTGGGCGGCCGCAGCCGCGGCGGCGTCGACGTCGTCAGCGTCGCGCCAGCGCGAGGCGGGACGCGCGGTGGGTCGCGTCGGACGCGCCTCGACGTGGGGAGGCCAGGAGAGGCGGCGCCGCCGCTTTAAGGACGCCGGAGCGTCGCCGGCGACGGGTGGAAGCGGCGGAGGACCCGAGCGCCGCGGCGACGAATCCGGCGACCCACGGCCGTCCCTGGACGCCATCCACGGCGAGGAGGTGGAGGACGCGGCGTCCGAGCGTCCTGTAGCCTCCGATTTGAGTGGGGAGGGGCGGAGAGGCGGCGCGGCGCGACGGCGGCGGCGGCGACCTCCGGCGTCGCGGGAGGGAGAAGGGGAGGGGGGGATATGCGGGTGATTTTACACGAAGGACCTCGGAGTTTTCGAGAATTTCACTCAGGTCCCTGCACGCGGGGGAAGGTGGATTGCGGGTTCGATTTTCGGTTTTGTGAGGGGTTTTTCTGCAAAACCGTCAAGAACGCGTCGCGTGGATCGTCCGATGTGCGACGGACGGTGCGGATCGCGTGGCTACTGTAGCTATTGTGCATCTACAGTGCGTACTGTTCCTTAGAACAGTACGCGAGCGAGGAGAGGGCGAGAAATCGTCTTCTTCCTTTAATATAGTTAGTAGATGACAGGGATTACGGGATTGCTTGGTTATTAAGTGGGATGCCAGGGTGGGCTATTCTAACCAATTAAATGGACCTGGTAGATTCGGCCCATGACCCACGACGCAAGCAACTTCTCGCCGATGCAATCCCAAACTCTCGGTAATCACTAAAGAAAGGGTTCCCTTTGCAAAGGGAACTTTTCCTCCGCTCTCCTCGCGCCAAGTGGCGCCTTCTCCTCGTTTGGTCCCCCCGTGGGTGTTTGCATGTTTGACAAGTGGCAACACTAGAGAGTTTTGGTGCTATTTTCCCATCCCACCGGTTGGAGTACGGATGGGTGGAAACGCATTTATTTTTAGATTCGTTTTTTTAAAATGAAATATCTCTAGAACCGTATTTTAGAATTACGAACCGTTTTCAGATTTGAAATCCTCGCGTCGAGATCTTCAAAACTAGATCCCATGTTGATAGGTTTCGAGAAACTTTTTTTTTGTACTACCGGTTCTATATAGTTTGTACACTCGGTAGCATTTTAGTTGTACATCATGTGTAGTTTTGTACTTTCTGTTATCTTTCGTGCGGATGTACAACGATGTGTGCGCGGATGTACGATGATGTGCGCGCGGATGTACATGTGAGTTGGGCGCGGATGTACAGCAGGTTCGCGTGGGTGTACACCGATGTGCGCGCGGATGTACATCCGAATCGCACTATTCTGTACTTTTTATTGTATATACTCTGTACTTCCATGTGGCGCGTTAGTGTAGGCGTTAGGGTACAGAGGATTCATCGCCGTCGACGCGATATACGGAGGATTCATCGCCGTCGACGCGATAGCGTCGACGAACGATGAAGCCTCCGTACCCCAACGCCCCGAGGCTGAGTCCCCCCGTACGCCGCGGTAGCGACGACGGGGGACGAAGCCGAGCCGCTAGATTAAGAAAAACTTGTAACTTGTATATATTACTTAGGATTGGGGGTGGGGTGGCAAGCACCCAAATTTATATACCGGTATGCAAGGAGATTAGATTTATTTTATACTAACATTTGGTTCGGTGTACTAATGCTTTTATATATTTTGCTTCTGTACTTTCGCTGGACAACTCAACCAACCAATGACGTGCAGTACCGTTCGCACACGCAGTGGACCTGCCGCGGCGGGCATCGCGCGCAAGCGCGGTCAACCGGTCGTACGCGAGGGGCTTTCTGCAGGAGCATACGCGGAAGGTCCATCCGGTCGTACGCTGTGGCTTTCCGATCGACTCGTCAGCTGCATCACGTGGGGCTTCGATAGGGTGCACCACGTGGCATCCTGTACAAAGCCGGTTTCCCTTTCTAAAGGGTACCCTTTTCGTAATCACACCCCAAACTCTCAGTCTCGTTCCATGCTCTCTCGTTGGGGAAAAAATAGGTTTGCGAGAGAGGCGGCCGGCAGGGGCGAGGTGTAGGAGGAGAGGCTGCCGGTGGGGGTGGAGTGAAGAGAGGCTGCATGCGGGGGAGAAGAGAGGAGAGGCAGCCGACGGAGACTCGTCCGCTGTACGCCTGTACCCTTATCACACGGAGGCGGCGTTCTGAGGAGAGGTGGTCGGCGGTCGATGGGGGCTCGTCCGGTGCACCTAAATCAAACTAGGCGGCGGTCGGAGGAGAGGCGACCGGCGCAGATTCGCCCGGTTTCACACTAAGCACGCGGAGGCGGCGTCGGAGTTGAGGCTGTAGCATCGCGCCCGCCGCTGCACTGTCGAGAAACCTGGATGCGTATGAGCCTGCTATGAGCTGCAACAGCCTTCGCAGCAATTGGTAAACTGTACTTCATCTCACGTTTTCATTTTTCTGTTTTAATTGCCTCAATTTATCTCTAATTTGTTCTCATGTGAAATAGAGAGGTCGCTTTGGTGAAGGAACAAAGCACCGATACTCTGTAGCCATGGCCAAAACAAGTGAATGCAATTGAGGCTGTGAAAGGAGGAAGCTACACTGAGACAACAACGGAATTAGAAGACTCGTGAATGTAATTGGACCAGATTAGTGGAGTAGGGAGAGGCATGACTTGTAGTAATAGACTGTTGTGTGTGTAGTATTATCTCTGCATGTAATTGCAGACAATGTACTCATGTAGCAGTATCATATCTAAATATAATTCCAGGCAATGTACTCATGTAACAGTTATCTGAATGCAATGCATTGTGCCTTATGTCAGTGAGTATGATATATTAGTTGTGTCATATGAATTAGAAAATATGAGGATTCTAAAACAAGTTGACAACTTGTCAAATACCATGACATTTGATAGATAAAATGTGTTCAATACATGGCAACCGAAATCAAATAAATAGTAGATGGCAATCAATTGTCAGCCAAAGGGCACCAACGAAAGTCACATAAATTCAGTACATAATTCAAAATGACCACAATTGTTGTTCACTACACCAGGTTCAATGCATCACAAACATGATACAAACCAAAAGGACATAATTTCAGAACTTAAACCAAAAGGACATTCCATCTAGCACAGGAACCAAAAAGGCATAACTTGAGATGATGCATGCTCATGATCACTTTTTGGCCTTCTTTTGCCCCTTGCCTGCTGCATTACCAACTTTGCTCTCCTTCCTCTTTCCTGAACTAGATTGAGCAGCTTCTTTTCCTTTGCTATGTGCCTGGCTTGTCCAGACTTGAGCATCAGTTTGTGATTGCTGGTCATTGGCGCAACATGATGGAACTAGCAGTTAGGTATGATGACTTATAGAGCAGAAAATAGTACAATTGATTACAGTTTTGCACTTAGCTACTGTATGCACTATATAGAACAGAACATAGCCTGATTTAGTCCAGTTTTGCAATTAGCTACAGTGTGCTCTATACAAAACCGAAAATGGCAGGATTTTGGTACAGTTTTGCACTTAGCTACTCTAGACTATACAGAACCGAAAATAGCCGGATTTAGTTCAGTATTGCACTTAGCTACTGTCTGCAATATACATAACCGACAATATCCAGATTTAGTACAGATTTGCACATACATACTGTCTGCATTATACATCACATAAAATAGCATGATTTATTATAGTTTACCTCACTGGCTTTCATTTTCTTCCCAGCCTTTTGAAGAAAAGCATTTTTTTCTTTCCTCTTTCCGGATTTTTTTTTTGCATGATGACTTGTTGTGGCCAGTATTCCCACAGAGGCTCCACCAAAATTCAAATTTGAAAGTTGGCAAGACAATATAGAAATTACAACAGCTCCACCAAAATTCATTAATGGAGCGAACGACTGAATTTTTTTATATATTTAAATAGTTCGAATATTGAAAAACGTTGTTCGAGAATCCGAAAAAAGTAAAAAATGATTAGGCAAAATGAGTTCAAAATTTTCTAGTTTACTGATGATATGTAGTTTGAATTACTAAAGTTTTTTGTACATGTTTAAAAGTTTATTTTTATGAACTAATTTCAACTGAATGTTAAAATATCGTAAATACTTCAAACTGCTTCGGTTAAAGTATTGTCCAATGTGCAAAAAAAACCCTAGAGAGAACCGAGACTTTCTGGTAGTACATTATCACTGGTGGGTGGGGTTTCATAAACGGTGTCAAACACGGCTAAATCGTGAGAGCTCTGTTCTGTGAAGTATTTTAGCTTAAAACTTATTGTTTTGCGATAAAATTTATTGGGTTATGGTTTTCTAAAACACAGCGCATGTCATTGCAAATTATCGGCCCTCGGGGCATTCCAATATAAATATAACCATTTATACTAAACTAATATATTGTTTCTACTTCTTTTTTATGGATCGGTGGTCACTGTATTTTCTAATAAAATTTGCACTAATTTTTATGCATTGCGTCTTAAAAATATATAAACCAAATTATGCCAAATGTGACAAAATACAAAATCATATGTCTCCTGAGATTAGTTTGTGTCGTTTATATGAATATAGTGTACATACATGCAAGTGTCTAACCTCTAAATCGTATGTAATCTAATATCTCGATGGAGGTTTCTAGTTTATGGTTAGATATAGTCAAATAGAAATGGGATATATTAATAATATTTGCACCAGCGTACCCCTTCGCCCCGAGAGCTCCCAGGCGAATAGGCGATTAGAGTTTCCTCGCCTCCCATCGGCGCCGCCGCTGATCTGCCCCGCCTCTGTGGCCTTTGGGCCATGGATGCACGGTGGATCTCGGTTATCATCGACGGGAGGGCTCCGTCCTTTGGTTTCAGGGTTTTGGTTTGTTGGGGTGGCGTTAAGATAGTGGCGGCGACGTCTCGTGCAATAATGTCTCCCCGACTTTAGTCCCATCTCGGTGGAGATGTCAAAGTTTGTGGGAGTGGTGTGGTTATCGAGGACTTCTTTTGGCTGTGGGAATCTCCAGATCTTGAAGGATGTTCATCAACGGTTATTCCTTCTTCTTCGTCTCCGGGACGGATGTGGTCTTCTAGACCCGTTCGGGGACTTCCCATTCGCAACCAACAACATCAGGCCGGCTTAGGGAGGAGCGGTAGCGCGCCGTCGACACGGCCTGGAGGTTGAAGACGAAGGGCATCTCAAGGATTTCGTTGTAATTTTTGTTTTTTGAGGTTCTCTGTATTGTTTGATGTTTCTTTTAATGCCAGGGGTATTTTCGCAAAATATAAATAAATATAAATGGGACGTGTTGTTTTTAAACCGAAATTTTCACCAAACCAACAGCATGTTACTGCCTTTTTTTGGGTCCAATATGTTTGATATAATACGATGGTTTCATATCTATTAATGACATGCATCTTCTTTGTACCTTGTACTGAAATAAAATCGTTCTATCTAAGATGTTATTTAATAGGGAATTGCTAGAGAGAAACTGAAAGTGCATGGTTGCCCCCATGCATGGTTTTGGTAATTAATGACAATCTCTATGGACTAATGTTTGCATTGAGCTATGTTTATAGGTGTGTCCATTAGCTTGCTTGTTCTACATTTTTTGGAGTGAAGGTTAAGGGAAGAAGAAAAGTTTGTGTTGATCAAGGCTTTGTGCGGGTTGATCATCACTCAAGGCCAAGTGAAGATATGCCGAAGAGAGCGTCTCCCATCTTGGTGTATGGGGGAGCATCAAGTGAATCTTCACCGAAGCGCAATCGAGGAAGGTGGTGCGTCTTGAGGAGATGAAGATCGTCTTCATCGACCTCAAGTGGATTTATGCGCAAGGCAAAGGTATGTTCTTGATAGGGTTTCTATTTTACCGGTCTCATATTGTTTAGTGAAAGACCGGATTATAGGATAGATAATCGTACTATCAAGAGGGGCTCTCGACCGAATATCGTGATCGTATCGTCGTAGAGAGCACAAACCTTTGCATCCATGCAATCATCTTTATTGGTTCTTATTTGTCTCTTATCGTGCTGTGGTCTTGGTGCTTGTCGTGCTTGTCATGACAAGGCCAAGTTCACCGAAAACGGTTTTCATGTGCGTCTTCTATTGCGTTTTCGGTATTGGAGATTTTGCCGGTTCATCCCTGCGGAAAATTTCTCTCTTCCATTTCTTTGCAAAATATCCATTGCTTGTTTGCCATTTTCAAAGGTTGCTTTTGTCGTGCTCTTTCCAACAAAATTGGATTCACTTCTTTCGGACGTCATTTGCAAAAGATATGGTTTTCCGGTCTTCAATAGAAAGGTTTTACCTTTCATCTTTTTGTTTTACCATATCCTTTTGAACAATGATGTTTCTATGCATAATATTGTAGGGCTCGTTGTGACGATTCCAATGAGTCCAAGATTATCGGAAACAGAGTTCGTATGTGGAAGTTATTGCGTTTTCGGTGTCGAACGTTAAATTTAGAAGGCGTCGCTCCTGGCTGGCCGGCCCCCAGGCCGGCCTAGGCCGGGCTCCAGGCCGGGCGGCTCTGGGGGGTGGCCGGCCCCCAGGCCGGGCTCTAGGCCGGGCGGCTCTGGGGGGGTGGCCGGCCTCCCGGCCGGCCCAGGCCGGCTGCCCTGTGTGCCCCGCGTGAAGATTTGTGGCTGGCCCCCCGGCCGGCCTAGGCCGGCCACCAGGCCGGGCACCCTGCAGCTTCCCAACAGCCATTTTTTTGGGCCTCCTATTTAAGGGTTTCTTCCCTAAATAAACCTTAATCCTTTTGCCAACTCTTGAGCTCGTGTTTTGCCCCCATTGTTGACCTTCTTGTGAGCTTGATTCCTCTCAATCCCTCCAATGATTCTTGCCCAAATTTAGGGATTCAAGAGAGGAGATCTAGATCTAACATTCCACCAATCAAAATCTCCTCTAAGTGAGGGGAACTAGTGGATCTAGATTTTGGGGTTGCTTTGTGTTCATCCCCTTTGTTCTTCCTCTCTTATTCCCCCCAAAGCATTAGTTGCTTGGTTGGAATTTGAGAGTGAAGGATTTGACCACTTAGTGTGTTCTTGCCTTTTGCATTAGTTGCATCGGGTTGCTCTCCCTACGGTGATATGTGAAGATCGACGTTGAGAAGCTTGTTACTCTTGGGTGCATTGTGTTCCCAAGAGCTTGTTGCCTCTTGGGTGCATTGTGTACCCTAGACGGTTTGGAGGTGCCGCGAAGTCTTCGAGTTGTGAAGCTTCGGCATGAGTTTGGGAGCCCTCAATTGAGTTGTGGGTGTGTGCCCCAAGAAAGTTGTAAAAGGGCTCCGGAATCCTCCTCGAAGGATTTCGATAGTGGAAGGTGAACCAATCTCTTGGGTGAGGTTCATCGGAGAATAGGATGAGGCCTTTGTGGCATCTTGAGTAGGCCTCTTGTGATGAGCTCACACCCCTCCAACGAGACGTACTCCCTTAACAAGGAGGAACTCGGGAATACATCCTCGTCTCCGCGTGGCTCGGTTATTTCTATACCCGAGCTTCTACTTATGCAATTTACATTGTGATAGCCTTCGTACTTGAAGTTTATATCTTGCTATCACCTTGTTACTTGCCTGGCTTAGCATAAGTTGTTGGTGCACATAGGTGAGCCTACTATTTTAGGTTGTTGGCTTGTTAATTTAAACACATAGTTTTATTCCGCAATTATCAAGCCCCTAAATAGAAAAAGTGTAAATCGCCTATTCACCCCCCTCTAGGCGACATCTCGGGACATCGTTTGTTCTTTCAGAAACTTGTTGTCTAAATGAACCAACCACCCTTGTTTAGTCGACCATACTAAGGCTGCTCACAGTGGGTAGTAACATACTGATGTTACTAGTCTATGTTACTACCTCCATTGTGGGGAGTAACATATATGTGATGTCATATAAGACTTTATTTATTAGGCTATATACTCATTTTGTCTTGATAAATACTACATCCGTTTCATAATATAACCCTTTTTAGCAAGCTAAACTAGCTTGAGTTTAGCTTGCTAAAAAGGCTTACACTTCGGAACGGAGGGAGTATGATGTTACAGTAACTAGCTAAGTTACTCCAAACAGTTCTCTCCTCATTAACTACATGCCACATAATCAAAATTGTATTGGGATGTGTGATGTTACTAGGTAAATTACTCTCACTGTGAGCAAACTAATTTGTTTTTGTGGTTTAGACTATCAGCTTTTGGTGTGGCCGGCCTTACTCCTAGAAATTTGATCTTATGTTCCACGTGGCTATCCTAGGCTATCTTTGATTATGGAGTTGGGTTGGGTATCATGTCGCCATAAATCTTGTAGTTGGACGAGGCTATCCTAGTGATACACACCTCGTATGATACCATAATGCCACTCATTTAAATTCAAATCTACAAGTTTCTATAAATCTCTGACACAAAAATTGTGAGTGTTTATGAGATATGTGCTTACGGTCCCTCAAATTTACAGAACAAATTTGAAATACGCAGTGAGAAACGAAAAAAATAAATAGATATGTGAATAGTGTCATTTGAGTTTATTGTCTTTTTCGACACTATTCATGTTCGATTTGTCTTTTTCATTTCTTCTGTGTGTTTCATATTTGGTTCTGGATTTTATAAGTATTGTAAAAACAAATCTTATGAACTCTCATGATTCTATTTTGATATCTTAGAAACTTATAAATCTGAATTTTTATGAGTGGTATCGTGGTATCATGTGATATTTTCCCGATAATTAGGGTCATGTTTGGAATGCTCTTGCTCCCTTGCCTGGATAGAATCGCGATTTGACTACGCACAACCAAATCCAGTTCCCTGATAAAAAGAAATTATGAGACATATGCAGCCCATTTAGGTAGCTCTTCATAAAATGGAGTGTCTGGGCGACGTTTTAAATGACCTACATGGGCACTCGAGTGAAAAAGGGGGACATGTTCCGACTAGCTCTAGCGGGTGTGAATGGGCTAGGTGGTTGGTCATAGAATAGGCTCGGTCACATTGTTTTATTTTATCTTTTTTTTTATTTTAGAGAGCTCGAAATAGTCTAGGGACTCTAGTAGACTGGTACACACGATCTGTTAGCCGACCTCTGTAACGTGTCGTCCTATTTCGAACAAGGTCACTTGTTATTTTTGGGCGACACGAGGGGGCGAGAGGGGGTCAAATCCAACGAAAGGGCGCGCAAGCTCATGGCATGTCGTGGTATTGAAGAATCTAGCCGCGGCAGGGGTGTCATCGAGCTAGGTAGAGAGGTGGGTTTTAGAGACGAGGGCGATTCCGGCGACGAGATGACAAAGGGTTTACCCAGCTTCGGATCTTGCAACGGTGGCGAAACCCTATGTGCTGCTATAATTCACTATAAAGCAATATCGTCGATTACAGTGAAGGTCCCGGGTTGTCTGGTTGTGTCTTGCCCTAAGGCGTCCCGTAGGCCGGCTTATAAAGGCGTCCGGACCTAGGACTTACAGGAGGAAACCTAACCGACTAAGTTACAGAGCTCTATTCTAATACGGCTTGGGCCTTGCCTTGAGGGCTAAGTCTTCCGCAATGCAAGCTGCCTTCTAGAACCTTCCCTTAGCCGGATGGGCCTCCTGCGCTTCATCGTACTGGGCCGCCCGGTAAGCCGGATTTCGTCTTACCACCACTATGGGTCACCCTGGTACGCTGGCTTTACTCACATCTGTGAAGATACCTGTTCGGAATAACCCCAACAGTAGCCCCCAGAAAGCTTCAAGTACTTCAATGGTTGGCTTCAGTCTTCCGACAAAGTGTTGTCCAGGAAATTCTTCATCCGTCATTAGTCTTGGAGCATTCCCAAAAACCTGCAATCATGCCGAACTTCTTTGTCGACCTCTGCGTGCCGGCTTATCATGCCGAAAAAGCACTCGAGTGCACTTTGACATGTGTTCATCGATTGGATGGTTTTGTCAGACCCGGCAGAGTGAGTGGAGCGGCATCTTTGAATGCGGGGCTAGTTTCCGTTTTTCCCGTGCAAGAACCGAGGCGTCGGAGGGAAAGATCTTCTCGCAACGGTTCGATCCCGTGACACGTCGCGACAATCTTGCTCCGGACCGTTGCACGAATCTCGGCACTTCCGCTATAAAAGCGGGCCGCCTCGCCTTCGCCACGGCCACCGCATCACTTGCAACCCTAGCACTCATCTTCTCCAGATCTCATCTCTTCTCGAGCTGAACTTCTTCCTTCGCTCATGGCGTCCAGTGCTCCCAGCTCCCCCATCATCATCGACGCGACGCCTCTCGACTCGGCGCTGCCGATGGGAGGTGCGGCTTCCGCGACCGCCGCCGTCGGCTCTGTGCCATCCGCCGCTCCCGCTGCTTCTCCTTTCTCCACTCCGATGGACTCCTCTGCTGCAACCAACCGCGATGAGGTCGCCCTCGCCAAAGCTGCAGCAGAAGCTGCAGCCACTGTGGCTTCGGCTTCTGCTACCACCACCGATGTGGCCGAGGAGGTTCGGGTCGCTGAAGATGATGAAGAGGAGGAAGCCGGCGACAACGAAGGCACCCCCAACAATCCAACCGACAACTGGGCTTTCTCAGGTGTGGAAGAGGGCGAGTTGATGGGAATGGCGGCTGATGGTGCCATCCCTCCGTCTTCTGAGTCGGCGCCATCTTGACGATCCGCCTTTGGGGACCTGGCTCCAACTCCTGTCAAGGACGAACGGGTATTGCTCTCTTCTCATATTGCCAGGGGGTTCTCTCTGACGCCTTCGGCTTTTCTGATCGAGATTTTGAACCACTAGGTCTCCAACTCCATAACATCACCCCCAATAGCCTCCTGTATATATCCGGCTTTGTTGCACTGTTCGAAGGCTACTTAGGATTAGCTCCTAGGTTAGATTTCTTCCAGTATTGCTTCGGAGTCAAGAGGCAAACAGTCCAAAAGGAGCTGCTGGTTGCCGGCTCCATCAGCTTCAACTGCCGCCGGGACATAGATTGGTACCCTCAGGTGCCAATTGTGGATTCGGCTAAGGGGTGGGCGTCACCTTCTTCTACTGCAAGGACGTGGCGCCTCCAAACCGGCTGCAGGGGCTTGCTCCCTTTGTAGATAGATCCGGCACTCCCTTGCCCTTGTGGAAGAAGAAGCCGTCGGCGAAGATGCCGGCTGACCTTGCTGCCATTAAGGCAAGGATCACGGAGTTGACCTCCGGCACTCCTCCCCTAACTGGGGAGGACACCATAATCTGCTGGATGAAGAGATGGATCCAGCCCCTCCAACATCGTGCTCGCCTTTTGTGCGAGTACACGGACAACTCTGATCCCATGCGGATCAGCGAGAAAGACTTGGAGCAAGGCCTGTTTGAGGCTCGCTTCAATAAGCTTATCAAAGCCCGGCCTAACGAAGGCCGGCAATATGAAGAATCGTTGCCGATGTATACGGCAACCAATCTTCCCCCAAAGGTACTTTGTCGAACCAAAGTTCAATTCTTTGAGGAATTCGGGTTTGCCTATAACAAACTAACTTGTGTTATTCTTCAGATTCCCGGAGTCTCCGCCGCTGGTCCTGCTGGCACATCGTCGTCCAGCAAAGCGACCAAGCGGCCTACCTCCTTTTCTTCGGCTCCTACCGAAAGCCGGAAGAGGAAGAGCCAATCTATTACGATTGGCGCCAAGTCATCCGAAGATGATGACGCTCTCGCTGGACTCAACATTCCTAGCAAGAAGTAAGTCGGCTAAAACGTTTCCTCTTTGCTCTGCAGTATTGCCGGATTTGTTAACCTTACTCCTTTGTATTTGCAGGATAAAGAAAGGTGCTCCTTTCAAGCAAAAGGTGTGCGCCACGCGGAAGAAGACCACTCCCGCTATTCCTCCCCCACTCCTTCGGCTTCGAAGCCAACACCAGTGGAGGAGAGCTCCACCCGTGCCATGGCGACAGGTTCGACTCTCGCGAGAGCCGGGATTACACCTCCCACCCAATGGACGGAAATGACGGGGAAGGTGATAGCACCTTCCTCTCCACCAAGGGCTGAAGCTCCGGCTAATGATGCCCCGTCCTTTCCTCCGATTAAGGCATAGGCCTTCAACGATGAGGGGCGCATCAAGCCGGAGTTCATGAGCCGGTTCATGCGTGCTCCTCGACTGCCCCAGAAGAAAGGAACAACCGTCCGGGATGACGAGCCGGACGAGACTAAGTCCTATGATACCTTTGATGTCATAGAGATCCTTGAAGACCAGCAGAACTACTTTGCTGAAAGCTTTGAGGCCGGCATGACCCTTCTCCGCGAGCACTACCTGGTAAATAACTTCCCCATTAGCCCCCGAGCACTATGCCGGGTTAAGTTTTCGAACTAGCCGACATAGTGGTCCGAGTTAACGCAAATGCTTATGTTTAGCCCCCTAGCAATGAAATGCCGTCTTGTAGCCACATTTACTCATCAATATAGCTTTAGGCTTTTAGCACCTCCTTACGCAGATTCACCGAAAAATTGGTGTTGAGACCATCAACTTTTTGGGTGTGCGAAATCAGGAGATGCGCCGGCTAAAGACCGAGCTGGCGAACAAGGACACCATCATCGCCGGCTTTGAGGCGGATTGCTTCGTGTACCAGGGTGTGAATGCCGAAAACCTTCACTTTTTATATCAGGCTTCTTTTTATACTGCTGACACTTTTGTCAAACGCAGACGCCATCAACAAAGCCAAGGAGTTCACCGAGAACGTAGGCAGCATCGACTGGCTCTGTAATGAAAACATTGAGCTGAACAAGCTTAATGAGACAATGACGGTCGAGCTGGAGACGGCTAAGAAAAGCCTCGCTCAAGCCGAACAAGCCCTGGGGACGGAGAAACAGAAACACAAGGATGCCCTTCGTGAAGTCCAGGATCGGCTTGACAAGCGCCTCGATGAATCGTTGGCTATCGACAGTCAGCTTTTGAGTAAGTTTTACTTAAAAACTCAAATTCATTGCTTTCTGTCTTAGCTATTTTATAACTGAAATTCGTCTTTTGCAGCTCCGGCGGGGTATGGCCACGAGCTGATAGCGAAAAACCGGCTTGACCGGATATTGGAAGTAGGGGAACTCCTCCCGAAGATCCTTTCTTTGGGAAAGAAGCTTGCCGAGAAATTCTTTACCGGCAACCCCGAGCCATTGACGGACCTTGTAGGCTTGGTAGCTAAACTGGACGAAGTAACTTCCTTCTTTGATGAGCGGCTTCGATCCAGCGCTCGTGGAGGCGCAAAGACAGCCTTGGGCCTGATGATGGTGCATTACCCAGACGCGGAAGTCTAGCGCGTTGCATCCAGCTTTCCCCTTGAAAAAGAGGACGGTTCTCCGCTGGACGACCAAGACCGGAATAAAATCCTTCACTCCGTCTCCGGCTATGCCAGCAAGGTCGCGAAGATGGTCTCCCTCACCACCATTTTCAAGGAGATGCCGTGCCCTCCAACTCCCGTCCAATCTGATGATGACGGCGAAGAGGCGGATAGATATGCATGAGCCGAACTTGCTCCTTGAGCCGGCCATCCCTGAAAATGTAATTACAAGATGTAAAGCCGTCGAAACAGTATGCATGTCTGTAGAAACAACTATGTCTTTTGCCGTATGAATTCAGCTTTTTATTTGCAACTTGCAATTTTTATGCCTCAGTTTATTCTGACCTTGACACCTTAGCCTTTAAGCGCCGACAAACCTATTACGAAGCAAACTTGCTGAATAACAGGGTACGTAGCGACCAATCTATTTAGACCCAGAACAAGTGCCGCCTTTCGGTGCCGAAATGCTTTGAAGCAAGTCGACGCAAACATCTATCAGACAAACATTATTTTGGAAAAACTTTGTTTTTTCATCACCTTAAGACGGATTCAACATGAAAGATAGTTTACCAACTAGCAACACAGTGAAAGTGCATGGTTGCCCCCATGCATGGTTTTGGTAATTAATGACAATCTCTATGGACTAATGTTTTTATTGAGCTATATTTATAGGTGTGTCCATTGCGTTGCTTGATCTCCATTTGTTGGAGTCAAGGTTAAGGGAAGAAAAGATTTGTGTTGATCAAGGCTAAGTGTGGGTTGATCGACACTCAAGTCCAAGTGAAGATATGCCGAAGAGTGCTTTCCCCATCTTGGTGTATGGGGGAGCGTCATGTGTTTCTTCACCAAGCGAAGCGCAATCAAGAAAGGTGGTGCGTCTTGAGGAGATGAAGATCGCCATCATCGACCTCAAGTGGATTAATGCGCAAGGCAAAGGTATGATC
Source organism: Puccinellia tenuiflora (assembly GCA_012064385.1). Classification (NCBI taxonomy): domain Eukaryota; kingdom Viridiplantae; phylum Streptophyta; class Magnoliopsida; order Poales; family Poaceae; genus Puccinellia; species Puccinellia tenuiflora. The sequence goes on from QRDG01000148.1 coordinate 827,735, forward strand.
TTGATAGGGCTTACCGGTCTCATGATGTTAGTTGAGAGACCGGGTTATAGGGTAGATAGCCGTACTATCAAGAGGGGCTCTCGACCGAGTATCGTGATCGTATCGTTCGTGGAGAGCTCAAACCTTTGCATACTTGAAATCATATTTATTGGTTCTTATTTGGATCTTATCGTGGTGTGGTCTTGGTGCTTGTCGTGCTTGTCATGACAAGGCCAAGTTCACCGAAAACGGTTTTCATATGCGTCGTCTATTGCGTTTTCGGTATTGGAGATTTTGCCGGTTCGTCCATGCCGAAGGTTTCACTCTTCCATTTATTTGAAAAATCTCTATTGCTTGGTTTCAATATTTTTACTTTTTGTAGGGTAGCTCTTGTCGTCCTCTTTCCAACAAAATTGGATTCGCCGATCGGAGTTTCCACGCAAAAGTTATTCAGTTTCTGGTTTCTGCTGTTTTCCAGTTACCGGTACTACCGACCCCTCGGGCGGTACTACCGCTCGGATCTTCCGGAGGTACTTCCGGAGCCCAGTACCGCTTACGAAAGTTGGATACTGGACTCAAATGGAAGTAGCACCGGAAGTAGTACCGGAACTACCGCTAAACCGGAAGTACCGGTGCTCCCAGCGGTACTACCGCCCGGAACTTCCAGGGTTATTTCCAGAGCCCAGTGCCGCTTGCGAAAGCTGGGCACTGGACTCAACGGAAGTAGTACTGAAAGTTGATCCGGTACTACCGCTTTACTGGAACTACCGGTCCTCTCCCCCGGTACTACCGTCCTTCGGGTGTTCTTCTCTGCTGTTTGTGTGTGGGCCGGAAGTACCGCCCTTTGGACCGGTACTACCGGCCTATGGGTTTTCGTCTCTGAAGAGAGCCGTTGGGGGCAGTTTTACGAGGGGCAGTAGTACCGCCCCTTGGGCCGGTACTACCGGCCCTGCGGGATTCTGTGCCCAATGGCCAGATTCTCAGGGCTCCTTTTAAGGGCCCCTTCTTCCCCTTTGGTTCAATACTTCTTCCAATCTTTTTGAATCTCTTCTTGCTCTCTCTCCTCCATTGTTGCACATCTTTGAGAGCTTGATTCCTCTCAATCCCTCCAATGATTCTTGCCCAAATTTAGGGATTCAAGAGAGGAGATCTTGATCTACACTTCCACCAATCCAAATCTCCTCTAAGTGAGGGGAACTTGTGGGATCTAGATTTGGGGTTGCTTTGTGTTCATCCTCTTTGTTCTTCCTCTCTTATTCCCTCCATAGCATTAGTTGCTTTGGTTGGAATTTGAGAGTGAAGGATTTGACCACTTAGTGTGTTCTTGCCTTTTGCATTAGTTGCATCGGGTTGCTCTCTCCACGGTGATACATGAAGTTGAAGGTTGAGAAGCTTGTTACTCTTGGGTGCATTGTGTTCCCAAGAGCTTTGTGCCTCTTGGGTGCATTGTGTACCCTAGACGGTTGGAGGTGCCGCGAAGACTTCAGTTGTGAAGCTTCGGCACAATTTGGGAGCCCCCAATTGAGTTGTGGGTGTGTGCCCCAAGAAAGTTGTAAAAGGGCTCCAGAATCCGCCTCGAAGGATTCTGATAGTGGAAGGTGAACCAAACCCTTGGGTGCGGTTTATCGGAGAATAGGGTGAGGCCTTTGTGGCATCTTGAGTAGGCCTCTTGTGGAGAGCTCACACCCCTCCAACGAGACATACTACCTTAACAAGGAGGAACTCAGGAATACATCCTCGTCTCCGCGTGCCTCAGGTTATTCCTATACCCGAGCTTTACTTATGCAATTTACATTGCGATAGCCTTCGTGCTTGAAGTTCATATCTTGCTATCACCTTGTTGCTTGATTTGCTTAGCATAAGTTGTTGGTGCACATAGGTGAACCTAGAATATTAGGTTGTTGGCTTGTTAATTTAAACACATAGTTTTATTCCGCAATTATTAAGCCCCTAATTAGAAAAAGTGTTAATCGCCTATTCACCCCCCCCCTCTAGGCGACATCCGGGACATCGTTTGTTCTTTCACACAGGCAATTTCGGATAAACAGATAATAACAATAAGATCATTGGAAAATAAAGGATGATACAGATTCTCGAATTTCACATGAGAGTAACCAACTTTTATTTCATGATCACATTGACATGGTTACAATAGAATTTGCTAAGTGTAAAAGGGACGTAGCTGAGCAATATTCCATGGACGTTTCGTCTCGTCTAAGTCGTCATCTACATGCCTTTTCCTCTTGCGACCTTTCTTCCTAGGATCTTTCTTTGAATCCCTTAAGTCGAGGAGATAGTATGACCCGTTCTTCAGTGCTTTGCTGATAACGAAAGGTCCTTCCCATGGAGGGGATAACTTGTGCTGCTGGCTTTATACAAGTCGAATCACTAAGTCGCCTTCTCGAAAAGATCGATTCCGCACTCTACGGCTCTGATAGCGACGTAGATCTTGCTGATAGATGGCAGATCGTTGGAGAGCCAGCTCTCTTTCTTCTTCGAGGATATCTAAGCCGTCTTGACGTGCTTCTTCTGCGTCTTCTTCGATGTAGGCTGTGACTCGAGGCGAATCATGGATCATGTCGGTTGGCAATACTGATTCGGCTCCGTAAACAAGGAAGAAAGAGGTGAAGCCGGTTGACCTGTTTGTGGTAGTACGAATACTCCATAGGACAGCCAGCAATTCATCAACCCAAGCGCCAGCTGCTCGATGCAAAGGGGTTTCAAGCCTTGGCTTAATACCCTGCAGAATAATGCCATTAGTGCGCTCTACCTGTCCATTGGATTGCGGATGTGCCACCGATGCCACGTCGAGCCGGATATTTGATCAGCTGCAAAACTTCGATAGCTCACCAACGGCAAAGTTTGTGCCATTGTAAGTGATGATGCTATGCGGTATGCCGAATCGAGTTGTTATTTCGACGATGAACTTTGTAGCTGTAGCTCCGTCAAGTTTCTTGATGGGTTTTGCCTCCAACCACTTTGTGAATTTGTCGACCGCTACCAGCAGATGAGTTAAGCCTCCTCTTGCAGTCTTGAAAGGTCCCACCATATCGAGCCCCCAGACCGCAAACGGCCAAGTTATAGGGATCGTGCGGAGCTCCTGAGCTGGCAAGTGAGCCTGCTTTGCGTAGCGTTGACATCCTTCATAAGTTTTGACGATGTTGATAGCATCCTCCTTAGCCGTCAGCCAGAAGAAACCGTGCCGAAACGCCTTGGCGACCAACGCTTTTGCCGCCACGTGATGCCCACATTCATCGGAGTGGATTTCCTCGAGAATTTGCCGCCCTTCTTCAGGAGAGACGCATCTTTGGAAGATGCCGGATGTGCTCCGTTTGTAAAGCTGTCCGTCAATGATCGTATACGCCTTTGCTTGGCGTTCAATTTGGCGGCTCAGCACTTCGTCGTCCTTCGGCAGTTTTTTGCTCACCAGAAAATCCATGTATGGCGTGGTCCAATCTGGAGTTACCAGGCATACATGGACTGATTCAGCCGACAAGGGGTAGTCTTCGTCGCCGCCTTTGATGGACGGCTTATGTAGATGATGGAGGAATACGTCTGGAGGTACCTCCTTCTGCCTGGAGCCTATCCTGGCTAAGGCGTCAGCAGCTTCATTGTCATCTCGGGAGATATGTCGGACCTCTAAGCCGGCAAAACATCTGCCGAATTCATCGACTGTTCTCCTGTATTCTGCCATTGTTGGGCTTTTCGTGTCCCAGGCTCCATCACGTTGCTGTACAACAAGATCCGAGTCGCCGTAACAGAGGATGCGCTTCACTCCCAATTCCTTAGCCATAAGAAGGCCATGGAGGAGAGCCTCATACTCTGCTACATTGTTGGTGGCATTGAAATGGATTCGAAGGACGTAGCTAAGCTTGTCACCCTTAGGAGACTTTAGCACTACACCAGCCCCCGAGCCGTCTTTCATCTTTGAGCCATCGAAGTGCATTATCCAGTACTGAGAATCCGGGCAAAGGTGTGCTCTCCATCGCCTCTGTCCAGTCTGCAACAAAATCGGCTAAGACTTGAGATTTGATGGCGGTTCTCGGTTTGTACTGAATGTCGAGCGCTGCTAACTCGATGCCCCAATTGCCGACTCGACCCGTTGTGTCGGCATTGTTGATGATGTCTATCAACGGAGCTTTGCTGACCACCGTGATTGTGTGATCATGGAAGTAATGTCGCAGTTTCCTGGCGGCAAAGAATACGCCATAAGCTAACTTCTGGTAGTGAGGATAGTGCTACTTCGAATCTGAAAACACCTCGCTGATGAAATAGACGGGGCGTTGATCTGGCCATTGCTTTCCTTCTTCCAGGCATTCAACTACAATGACGGCACTTATGGCGAAGTTGGTGGCCGACATGTAGAGCAAAAGCGGCTCTCTTTCCTTTGGAGCTGCCAGTATTGGAGCATGCATCAATGTATACTTCAGCTGTGCTAAAGCAGCCTCTGCTTCCTCTTTCCAAACAAAACTATCCGACTTTTTGAGAAGCTTGTATAGGGGCAAAACTTTATCACCCAGCCGGCTAATGAATCGGCTAACAGCCGCGGCGGAACCCGTAAGCCGCTGTATGTCCTTCAGACAAGTCGGCCTCTCGATGTTCTGAATCGCCTTTATCTTTTCCGGATTAACTTCAATTCCTCTTTGAGAAACAATGAAGCCCAGAAGCTTGCCTGCGAGGACACCGAAGACGCATTTTGCCGGATTAAGCTTCATCTGGTACTCCCTTAGATTTGCAAAGGTTTCCGACAGATCGGTGATGAGATCGCCATGCTTCTTCAACATGACTGCAATGTCGTCGACATAGACGTGAACATTGCGGCCAATTTGCTTGTCTAAACACCGCTGCATACACCTTTGGTAAGTAGCACTGGCATTTTTTAAGCCGAAATGCATTGTGACATAGCAGTAATTGCCATATAGCATGGTGAAGGACGTCTTGATTTGATCTGACTCCTTCATCTTTATCTGATGGTAACCCGAATAAGCGTCCAGAAAACACAGCATCTCCGAGCCGGCAGTTGAATCAATGACCTGATCGATACGCGGTAAGGCGAACGGATCCTTAGGACAGGCTTTGTTCAAGCCGGTGAAATCAATGCACATACGTAGCTCGGAGGTGTTTTTCTTTGGGACAAGCACGGGATTTGCCAACCAATCAGTGTAGACAACTTCACGGATGAATTTGGCGGCAGTGAGCCTTAGGATCTCTTTTCCTACCGCCTTGCGCTTCTCTGTTCCGAGCCGTCGGAGACCTTGTTTCACCGGCTTAGCGTCCTTGTTGACTTTTAAGGAGTGCTCGGCAAGCTTCCTCGGGACACCTGGCATGTCAGATGGAGACCAAGCAAAGATATCCCGATTCTCACAAAGAAACTTGACGAGCTCGCCTTCCTATTTGTCGCCGAGGCCAGTACCAATGATGGCCTCCTTTGTCAGATCTTCTGAGAGCTTGATTTTCTTGGTGTCATCCTTTGGCTTGAAGCTTGAGTCAACTTTAGAGGACGGCTTTTCAGTTGCCGGCATCTCATTAGGGCTCATTGTCTTCCTGAGATCCTCCAGTTCTTCCCTGGAGATTTTTTCTTCAGCATGGACGGCATTAGCGGCTTCACACTCCTTTGCCTTCTTGAAATCTCACTTGATTGTGATGATCCCGTTTGGCCCCGGCATTTTGAGCTTGCTATAAATATAGCATGGCCGAGCCATGAATTTGGCGTAAGCCGGACGTACAAAGATTGCATGATATGCACTTCTAAATGGAACCACCTCAAAGGAGACGTTCTCTGTTCGGAAATTATTAGTGCCGCCAAAGGTGACCTTTAGGGTGATCTTTCCCATCGAAGAGGCTTGTCGTCCTGGCACAATCCCATGAAACTTCACATTGATGTGGGTGAGTTGTGACTCGGAAAGACGCATCTTCTTCAATGTTTCGGCGTAGAGTATGTTGATGCTGCTTCCTCCATCCATGATCACCTTTGTCAATTTGTATTTGTCGACTATAGGGCTGACGACCAAAGCGTAGGTGCGCGTTGTAGGGACTCTGTCCGGGTGATCGCTGCGATCCCATGTGATGGGGGTGTCAGACCAATCCAAATATTGTGGAACTGCAAGTACCGTAGCATTGAGTTCTCGCCAAGCCGCCTTTTCCTTGCGGGACGAATCCGTTGCCATATTGACGATTAAACTCTCAGTATACTTTGGGAATTTGCTGCCTTTTCCTTCTTTGGAGGCCGTGTCATCGGATTCCGAAGCAGCGTCTTCCTTTTCTTTGTCGTCCTTCCAGGATTTGCGCTTGTTTCTTGACTTGCCGGCTTTGGGGTCCTTGGCGATGTCCCGATTAATGTGACATTGCTGGATCGTGTGGGAGCTCGTCCCATCCGACCTCAGATTATGGACACAGGGGTTGTGCTTAATGTCGTCATACTTCACCGTTGGCGGTCGGGACGATTGGTTGCTTGCCGGCTTTTTGTTCTGCCACTTTCCGTTACTTGACCCGCCTTTACCAAAGATGGCAGCAACTTCATGTGAAGGGCCGGCTTGATCTTCAACCTTCTTTTTCCCGGGCTTGCGTCGGCGGTTTTCGCCATCTTCCCTGTTGTCATCGTCAGCTGCGGCGTATTTGTTTGCACAAGCCAGTAAGCCGCCCAAGGTCTCCGACTCGTCGCTGTAGATCATGAAGCGGAAAGTCGTCCCCTTTCTCAGAGATTGCTTGAAGGCATGGATTGCCTTTGTCTCTGATACGCCCTCGCAAGTGTTTTTAATTTCGCTCCATCGTGAAACAAATTCACGGCTAGACTCGTTCTTTTGCTGCACACACCGCTGTAAGTCGAAAATCGACTTGGGGCGCTTATACGTGCCCTGGAAGTGTTGAATAAAGACACGCTTCATGTCACTCCAGGTATGAACTGTCCTCTCCGGCAAGTCTTCGATCCACATGCGTGCCGTCCCGGTTAACATCAGGGGCAAAAAGCGCACTGCGGAATCGGCACTACCTTCATATATGTCGCAGGCACTGACATAATCTGAGAGCCAGGTCTCAGGGTTAGCCGTGCCGCTGTACTTCTCCACCATCTTTGTTACGTTCGACAAAGTGGGAGGTAAGATTTGCTCTCTGATTGCTCTGCCAAAACACTTGGGGCCGAGGTATTGGGCATCTCTGGCCGACTTCCTCTCCTCGATTAAGCTTCGCACATCATTAGCTGAAGGCGGCTTATCAATTGATTTTCCTCGCCTTGGTTCATCCCTATGACGGCTCTGGCTCACCCGACTCGCGTTACGTGGAGGGCTTGGAGTCCTTTGCCGTCGTGGAGGGGGTATGTACTTGGAGGGGTTATCTCCCTCTTTGCGTGGTGGAGGCGGCGGTGGAGGTGGCATATTCTCGCTGTTTTCCCCCCTTCGGGGTGGATTCTCCCCTTCTCGCCGTCGTTCCTGACGAGGTGGTGCCGCCTTCTCCTTGCGAGGGTCCTCCTTTCGCTCGCGGCTTCGATGTCCTCCCCGGCTGTTGCCAGCTTCACGATGGCGTGAAGAACCTGTCCGAGACTCCGCACCCTTAGGTGGTTGCTTGTCCTTCGGGTCCTTATCGCTGCCTTTGTTGTGGCTACTTGAGCCGGCTGGATCATCGTCTGGGTCTGCAGGCGCAGCAGCCATCGGCTTCTTGGCCGTCGAGTTGCAAAGACGAGAGTCGTCAAATAGCCGTCCCGACATAACTTGTGAGTCGTTTTGCTGCAGCTGTGCAACCTCCAGTAGATAAGCCGGATATTTGAGGCGAGCGTCGCGGTCCAACGACTTGTCGAACATGACCTCCTGAGCCGCCTCCATGTTTTTGGCTGGGGTGTTGAAGTAACACAAATTAGTCACCGGATCACGTCGGTGGTGGTACTTTCTCCAAACTAAGTTAAAATGGTCGGCTTCCCACTTGCTGCGGAAATCCAGCTTCTTGTGCAGGTTCTTGTCACGAGCCGAACAGAAAACATCGTCGGCCCCCTTTTCTCTCTGCTTCCGGATGAATTCCGTTTCCTTAGCTGTGAGATCAACTTCTCGCTCCACTATCCTTGTGGCCTGCTCTTCTTGTAGGGCGCGACGTCTCTCAATGTCTTCCAGCGATGCATTAAGAGGGAGCGGGGTTAACAGGTCCTGGTACTTTGCCATCTTGTCCTCGAAATCCTTCTCTATTGCTTCGCCGACTTTAGTACTAATGTCGTCTCCGGCAGCCGGCAATCTACTAGTTCCCTTCATTGGAGCCAGTGGTGGCATGAAGTCCACCTTTTGATTTCCGGCTTCCGGAGTTTTTTCTTCGCCATTGGCGGTTTTCGAGGCATTGGGGTCATCCTTTGGATCAGAGACGACATCGCCCATTAAAACCTCGACAGGGCGTCCCAAACAGGACGCAACTTTCCAACTGAAATCATCGGATTCTCCTTCAGATTCGAGCTCCTGCTCCATAGGAGCAGTGTCCCCTAATCCGGCTTCTGAATCAGCCCCAGCCTGCAAAGCAGGGAGGATCGACTCAGGTTCTGTCATCGACTCGTTTGAGCCGGATTCTCCAAGGATGCCGACGAAGTGGAAGTCCGGCGCCGCCATATCAGAGGTTGCGTCGTCTTCTGAATCTTCATCGTCAGCATCAAAAGCTAGATCTAGATCGGCGATCTCCTTAGAGTCCAGATCCGATCCGTCTTCAGAATTGTAAGGGCGGGTGGCGGGCAAGCTTGAGGTAAAGCCGAGATCGTCTAGAGCCTTGGTGGTGAAGCCGACGAAGATGTCAATGCCGCCGATCGAGACCGTGAACCAGCCGGCGGGATCCTCCTTTGCCGGCGTCCAGAAGCCGTCGTTGAGAACGTGGCCGGATCCAGTTTCGTCGAAGTAGCTTACCAAGCCGACCGCGATGGTGTCGCCGATGCCGCCAGTAGATCCCGGCCGAAACGTAACCCCGGACATCTCTTGCCCCACGATGGGCGCCAACTGTCGTGGTATTGAAGAATCTAGCCGCGGCAGGGGTGCCATTGAGCTAGGTAGAGAGGTGGGTTTTAGAGACGAGGGTGATTCCGGCGACGGGATGACAAAAGGTTTACCCAGCTTCGGATCTCGCAACGACGGCGAAACCCTACGTGCTGCTATAATTCACTATAAGGCAATATCATCGATTATAGTGAAGGTCTCAGGTTGTCTGGTTGTGTCTTGCCCTAAGGCGTCCCGTAGGCCGGCTTATAAAGGCGTCCGGACCTAGGACTTACAGGAGGAAACCTAACCGACTAAGTTACAGAGTTCTATTCTAATATGGCTTGGGCCTTGCCTTGAGGGCTAAGTGTCGGGGATATGACCCCGGGTACCCCAGAGTTGATAGTTTGTTAGTAGGATAGAAGGTGGAACAAATAAATATAAAGAAAATAGAGAAGGAGCAGAAAAAACCAGCCTGGGCCGACATCGGCGCGGCCCAGGCCGACTTAACCAGGTGCCAGGCCGGCATAAGCCAAAACCGGATCCCCTACCCGGATGGGCCGAATCCTGACTCCTGTGACCCGGCTGGGCCGGGATTCCTCTAACTCGGCTGGCTTGGGCCGGGACTAAGAGCTCCAGACCGGGATCGCTCCCTGGCATGCGTGCGAGGCCGGCGTGCCAGGAGGCCTTCGATCGGTAGCGATCGGCATGCTCCTGAGTCAGCTACAGGCCGTGTCGTGGTGGGTTGCACGGCATATCCATCAAAGACGAAAAAGAATGTGGGGCAGGCGACGATCGGATGCTCGCGCGGGATTGGGCAACAAACATGCAGACACACGTCAGTTACCCAGGTTCGGGGCCCTCCTTGTGGAGGTAACACCCCTACGTCCTGCTCTTCTTGTTCTTATTGATTGATCACAAATCGGGCTACAAAGGTTGCTCCTGGAGCTGTATTGTGGTGGTGCCGGCTTGAGTTGTCAAGCCGGCTGGAGGTGGAAGATGATGATCTACGTATGTCTCTGTGTCTCCCTCTCGTCTCCTCTAGAATCCGAAGTCCCCGCGCAGGAGGCCCCTGCACGCCTTATATAGGCAGCGGCTAGGGTTTTGGGTTACAAGGAGTGTACACGATTGCCCCTATGACATCACTACTCTCTGGAGCCGGCTGGAGCTATCTCATCATTACATTGTAGTAGTAACGCCCGACAGGGGTTGGATGATCCGGGCCTACCAGTACGGACCGGTCGGTGGGTAGAGGCCGGCTTGAGCCTAGTCGGCCGTCCGCCTCCGGGTAGACGAAGCAGCTTGCTTCATCCGGCTGGCTCCAGGCGGCACGCTGCAGCCGGCACTTGCGTAGCCGGCCCATGTAGTTCTTGAAGAGATGGGCCTCTTAGGGATATCCGGGGTTCATATCCCCGACACTAGCCCCCGAGATCGTGGAGTCTTGCCGGCTTGCCGGGCAGACTTCTCGAGCTTCAATGTTTTGTTTGTGTCGCTGTAGTTGAAGTCGTCCGGCTTGAAGTTTGCCGGATAAGGTGATGGTGGCCGAAGGCGGCTCGTCCGGCCTGGGGTAGCCGGTCTCCGGTAGTTTTGATGTCTTGGGAATCGTGGGTTGTGACATACGTCAGCCACGTATTACCGCCTAGTCGTGATGGTTGTGCTCTGCCCGATGTCAGGGGCACGTCGCTTCGGTCTTCGACGGACTGGATCGTCTGCGGCAACTGCCTGTTAGTGGGATCGTCTGCGGATGGTGCGGCCTGCTCGCGCCCCACGTGGCGCGCTGAGCGGTGCGGTTCCGCCTGCCCCGCTTTTGAAGGGGGAAAGAGGGGGAAGGTTCAGAGTTATCGTTCCCCTCTCCCGCTTCGTCTTCTTCGCCGGTCCTTGCTCCTCTCGCTCCTTGCCGATTTTTTCATCTCGCCGTTTCTGCTCCCGCCTCTCCCATCACGGGCAACAGATCTTCCATGGCGGGTACGGGTGCTTGGATGGGCTCCATCATCGATGATGAGTTCCTTCTGAAGCTTCACCGGAATGGGTCCCTGGGGAAGATGGGCGATGTGGAGGCTCGCGCCCCTCCCCCAGGAGAGACCTCGCCGAGGCCCAGACCGGGCAAATTCGTCATGTTCTACACGCATGTGGAGCGGGGATTGGGGCTTCCTGTCAGCTCGTTCTTCAATGAATTCCTGCATTTTTATGGGCTGCAGCCTCACCATCTGGGGGCAAACTGCATCACGCAGCTGTCCTGCTTCGTCACGCTGTGCGAAGCGTATTTGGGCGTTTGGCCCAGCATGGAGCTCTTCGGCATGTTCTTCTTTTTGCGGTCCCAGGTGACCGCTGGGCTGCAGCGCGACTGCGGCAGCATCTCCATCAGCGCGAAGGGCACGCCGCTTCCCAAGATCCATCTGCCCGAATCTATCAAGAAGTGGCAGAATACGTACTTTTATGTTCGGAACGCTACTGAGGTGGACCGAGTCGGCCTCCCGGCCTTCACCGACTCGCGTCCGGCGGCCAGATCTTGGAGCCGGAAGCCGGCGGTCGATGTGAATCTGCAGGGCACCTTGTTCGCCCGACTGGAGCAACTGGTAGCGGACGGCTTGACGTCTAGGGACCTGACCCTGGCCTGGACAACAAGGCGGATGTACCCGCTGCAGGAGCGCTCGCACAAGATGTGCTTCTATTCTGGCATCCGGGATCCCACTCGAGCCTCCATGAATATCCCGAAGCAGGAGAGATTATGCGAGTGGGTTTCCCGTCTCATTACCGACAAGATTGAGGAGGATTGGGACTTCGGGCTCGATCCCTTCAACCGCTCGGATCAAGCTCCTGAGGTTAGCTTTTTCCCTTCTCATTCTGCTTTCAATTCCTTTTCCGGCTGCCGCCTGATCCAGCCGGCTCGTCGCATAGCTTTGTGAGGTCCAGATGGTTGAAGATTTTGAAGTAGTCTTCGAGCCTGATATCCAGGGTCCCCTTTCCGCGGAGCTGACGGCCTTGCTGGAGGAGGAGAGTGCCGCCGAGGAGCAGGCGGGTGAAGGTGCGAACACTGCCGCTGGAGGCGAATCCGGCGGCGATGCCCGTGTCGCCGCGGAAACACGCGGCGATTCCACCGAGTCGTCTGGTGGAGATGCTGATTCCGGCGGCGATGATGAGGGTGATGACGACGCTGCTCGGACTGCAACGAGCCCGGTACCCTGCCACCGGCCCCGACTCCGACTCGGCAGCCTACAGGGACGAGGATCTCGAGCACGACGATCCGCCCCCGGTTTCGTCGTCCCGTGGTAAGTCTTCTGAGCCCGGGGTCGCCGGGCAGGCTGACGATGTCGTGCAGTGTGGTAGTAGATCTCTCCACTGGCTCTGAACCGGACTCAGAGGGTTCTTCCTCCGTGCCAGCCTCCAAGCCGGCGATATCCACCCGCCGGACCAAGGAATTGGAGGCGGCGGCGCGGAAGAAGGTGGTTGTTACTCGGCGGATCGTGAAGGAGAGGCGGTCGAAGTCGGCCGCCGATGTCGATGCGAATACCGCGCCGCCCAAGCGGAAGGGCGCATTTGAGAAGCGGGGCGTGCTGCCCGCCAAAAAGTTGGCTTCGACGTCTTCCCGGCCTACCACGGCCGGCCTGTCGCCAGCCGGAAGACCGAAGGCGGAGACGCCTGAGACCGAGGCCAGGGCGGACGAGATCATGGCCGATATCCGGGCTGAGGTCGACGCCAAGATGGCGGAGGAGGAGGCCCTGACCGGTGGGGCCAAAGACGAGGTGATTGGTCGCGCTCCCAGCGGTGATTTTATTTATGATTTGAACCCGGGCGATTTGGAGAGGGAGTTTTATGCTCAAACGACGCAGGCTGTTTTGGCTTTGGAGACAACTGACATTGGTGTGACCATGGAGCAGCTGCTGGCCTCGAGGGAGGACGAGGAGAGGACGAAGGCGGCGGACGTGGAGAGGGCGGAACCCGCCGCCGACAAGACCCGCGCCCAGGTGGTTAATCTTTCTCCTCCTATTGTTCTTGGTTATGACTCGGGTATCGAGGATATGGAGAAAGCTGTTTACGCGGAGCTGGCGCAGGCGGATTCAATCCGGGCGTCGATGGATGCTCAGGCGGCTGCAAAGCAGCCAGCGGCTGCCAAGGCGGCCGAGGAGAAAGTGGGAGCAAGCGCGGATGCCAGCAATACCGCGAAGGCCTCTGCTGGGGCCGAGGTGGTGCCGGCCCGCGCGGAGCGGCCGGTCGAAGACTCTGTCATTCCGGCGAAAGGCGGCGATGTGCCCTCCGGAGGCGTGAAGCGCCTGTCCGACGCCGTGCCGTCCCCCCCACCAAAGCGCTTGAGGAGGAGGAGGATGGCCAGAGCCCTGGGCTCGTGCGACGGGTACGCCTTTGCCTCGTGGTGAGAATCTTGTTTCTTGTGCTTGATGGTGACGCTTTCCTTAATGCGTAGAGCGCCGCTTCCAATAGCGGAGACGGCAGTTGTCGCGGTGGTGGAGTCGGCCTCGGTGCCCGCTACCGAGGCCCCTGCGGCGCAAGCGGCCAGCCCACCTCCCGAGGCGAGGATGACGGAGGCGGACAGCCGAGTGCTGGTGGAGGCGGCTCCCCTTGTGGTCGATTTCAACCCTCCGGCTTCAGGTGGTGACGCCGAGGCGCCAGTGAGCGCTTTCCAGGTGGTTCCCCAGCCCGGCGCCGGGGCTGGGTATCTCGCCTTCCCCACTCCTTTCTTTGACCGTATCCGAGACGGCCAAGGATAAGGCCATCGCGGAAGCGACGGCTTCGCTCCCCGGCCCCCGCCAATCAACTTTGGTGTCTTCTCCGCCGTACTCCCGGACCGGTGCCGGCTCGGCCCGATGCGTCGGGGAGATTTCCCCTTGCCGAACTGGTGGAGCGGGTGGCCAGGGAGAACTTGGCCAACGTAACATTGCTCCGCTCCTCCATAGAGCAAGGCTTTGCCGAGGCGGCTAGGGAGGCGGCATTGCTCAGGCGGGAGCTTGAGGCGGCTAAAGGTTTGACTTCCTTTTTCCTTCTGCACTCTGTCTTGCCGTTCTGCCTTTTTCTCTTGCATGTCTTGGCTTGACGGTGATTTGATCTCCACAGGTGACACCACCTCCCGCGCCGGCTTGGAGACGCGGCTGAAGGAGAAGGACGCTGCCCTGACCTTGGCCAAGACGGATCTCCAGACGGCGGAGAAGGCATTAGAAGAGCGCCGCCTCGAGGTCGTCCGGCTGGGCGAGGAGACGGCGAGACTGCGGGAGTCCGAGCGTCGGAAGCAGAGCGAGGTTGAGTCTCTCCGCGGGGATGCGACCGAGTTGAGGGATCTGCTGAAGGCTTCCGTCGAGAACAGCGACAAGATCGTCCAGGAGGCCAAGGCGCGCGAGCTTGAGCAGGAGCAGCTGGTGGGCGGCTTGGTCAAGGAGGTTGAGCGCGTAAACGAGCTGATCCTCGGTAAGTGAGGTCTCCTTTCTCCTTGGTTTCTTGCTTTGGGTCTTCTATTCGGCCTCATTGGTTTGAAATGCAGGCCTCTATCCCGAGGTGGATGCGCAACTCCAAAAAGATGCTGCCTCGGCTCACTCCCGACCGGAATCCTCTGGTGCTGCTGCTGGGTCTGCCCCGACTACCGCGTCCCGTCTTCTGCGGTTCGTCCAGGAATTCAAGCGGCTAAAGGAAGCGGCTGAGGGCGTGCTTGAGAACTTATGGCCGGACTCTTCCTTGCCCACTGCTCTCCCCGACTTATGCGCCCGGCTCGAAGGAGCGCCTGCCGGCATCAATGATCAAGTGGAGATGGCGGCGCGCGGAGGCGCCGACATGGCCCTGGCCGTGGTGAAGTCATGGTATCCGGGCGTGCTGATGAGTAGGCTAATGGACGGCTTCCGCGCCGGGACATCCTTCGTGGACTTGCGTCCAGAAATTGCCGAGGCCTCCGAGCGGATTGCCGAGGCGGTTGACCTGACGACGCTGGTACCTGCCGAGCCGTCTTCGATGCCGCAGCCAACTGAAGATGCTGGAGCCGGCGACGCTGCTGCCGCTACCGACGCCGCTACCGTTTGATTCGCTCGTCTCCCCGGAATGCCGGGTGTAACTGTTGTTCTGTGCCATTAACTGTCCTGCCACATTAGCCGCCTTGTTATCTTGGACACCTTTGAAGGTTATCATGTAAAAATTCGCTATTCTGCTTCTTGCCGTGATCTGTTATCATAAGTGTCGTTTCCTCTGTGGCTGTTGGGCCTTTGTACTGGAATTCGTCTTTGTTTTGGTGATGATAATCACCATGCCCAGCCCCCGAATTTTGGGCCGGCTTGAGCATCTAGCCGGGTCGAAATTTCACGTTTCCTGCCTATCGCTTATCTTCTGTCGTCGTTATATCGTGCAGCCCCCGAGTCCGTGACTTGGGGTGATTTAGATATACGTCCGGGTCTGCGGAGCCGGCTTGCCGGCTGCGCAGCCCCCGGGAATCTTTATGCCGGCTGACGGCTTGGCAGCCCCCGAGTCCGTGACTCGGGGTGTTTTATGTTCGTCCGGGTCTGGGCAGCCGCCTTGGCGGGTGCGCAGCCCCCGGGAATCTTTGCCGGCTGACGGCTTCGCAGCCCCCGGGAATCTTTGCCGGCTGACGGCTTCGCAGCCCCCGAGTCCGTGACTCGGGGTGATTTTTATGTTCGTCCGGGTCTGGGCAGCCGCCTTGGCGGCTGCGCAGCCCCCGGGTATCTTTTTGCCGGCTGACGGCTTCGCAGCCCCCGAGTCCGTGACTCGGGGTGATTTTATGTTCATCCGGGTCTGGGCAGCCGCCTTGGCGGGTGCGCAGCCCCCGGGAATCTTTTTGCCGGCTGACGGCTTCGCAGCCCCCGAGTCCGTGACTCGGGGTGATTTTTATTTCGTCCGGGTCTGGGCAGCCGCTTGCGGGGCGCCCCCGGGAATCTTTTTGCCGGCTGACGGCTTCGCAGCCCCCGAGTCCGTGACTCGGGGTGATTTTTATTTTCGTCCGGGTCTGGGCAGCCGCCTTGGCGGGTGCGCAGCCCCCGGGAATCTTTTGCCGGCTGACGGCTTCGCAGCCCCCGAGTCCGTGACTCGGGGTGATTTTTATTTCGTCCGGGTCTGGGCAGCCGCTTGCGGCTGCAGCCCCCGGGAATCTATGCCGGCTGACGGCTTGGCAGCCCCCGAGTCCGTGACTCGGGGTGTTTTTTATATTTCGTCCGGGTCTGGGCAGCCGCCTTGGCGGGTGCGCAGCCCCCGGGAATCTTTATGCCGGCTGACGGCTTCGCAGCCCCCGGAATCTTTCCGGCTGACGGCTTCGCAGCCCCGAGTCCGTGACTCGGGGTGTTTTTTATGTTCGTCCGGGTCTGGGCAGCCGCCTTGGCGGGTGCGCAGCCCCCGGGAATCTTTTGCCGGCTTGGCCTTGCCTCCTTGGCTTCTGTGCGTGGACCCGGTTGCAGTTACTGAAGGGTCTTGTCAACTGAGTTTCGTTACCACGTGTTGATCATGGGATCGTGGGCGACGGTTGGGTCTCCCACGTTGTCCCTTGTTTGTGCTATAAAGCTTCACAGTTTTCGTTCTTCCTTCTCATTGCTTACACCTTCTTGCTCTCCCTTCGTCTTCCTTCTATCGTTCCCTCGCGTCCCTGCCATGGTGAAGTCCGAGCCTTTGGATGTTGCCGCTGAGGAGGCCATCGCTGCGCCTCCGGCGAAACGTCCTCGCGGTCGTCCCCCCAAGAATGGCGGTCGAGGGCGGGGGAAGGCGGTCGCCTCCGCTGCCGCCGGTAGCAGCGCTGGTCGCGGCAAGGGCGGCGGTCGTGCTGGCTTGAGGAGTGCGGGTGCCGTTGGTGGCGGCGTTAGCATCGGCATCGGTCGTGCCAAGAACCTCCTTGTTCTTCACGACTCGTCGAGCGAGGAGGAAGCCACCCCCATTCTTCCCCCTCCGGGTTTTGACCCGATTCCTAAATATGCTCCCTCTGCTGTCGCCGACAGCGAGGAAGAGAGCGCGGAGTTGTCTTCCGCCTCTTCCGACTCCCTGGAGAATCCGCGGCGCCCGGCCTGGGGTGTGTTCCCCATCGGGGAGTTCCTCTTGATCCTGCACTCGCCAGTTACTGGGCCGGTGCAGAGGCTTCCCGACGCCTTCGCCGACGCACTGCCGGGCGTTGGCCACTTCAAGTTCAAGCTCTTCCGTGAGGGTGCTTCCCAGGGTCCCTGGAATGCAACCGTCCGGTTCACCTCCCAGGTGGGGGGTAATGCTGTAGTCAACAGGGTGGAGTTTGTCAGGGGTTGGGACGAGTTCGCTGACTTCTACGAGCTCGAAGCCGGCTTCATCCTCTGCTTCCGTCTCCGGCGTGACAAGGGCGTCTTCTTCGTGAAAGTGTTCGACGGCACCCTCTGCATCAAGCACTGGGCTGGCAAGAAGATAGGTGGATCCGGGAAGGCGACGGATGCCGCTTAGGGAGCTCTGCCGGCTCGACCTTGTAGTTGCGCGGGGAAGGTCCGCCTGTGGACTTCCCTCTTTTGCTTTGTTGTTTAGCCTTCATCTGTAATGCCTTGCCCTTGTTTAATGCTACTTGCTCTTGTTCCTGTACTTGTTTGCTTGTGCGCAATTTTCATTTCTTGCTCGTCGGGCCTGTGTCCGGCTTGGGCTCTCGAAGCCGGTTGGCGGCGTTTTCGCGCGTGAAATGAAATGACGAAGCGATTAGTTTGCTATTTTGATCATGGAGTATACTTTTACTGTGCTTATCTCAATTTCACACTCGCCTGTAGCCTTTCCCGCCGCCGTTCGTGTGCACTTCACCGTCTAGCGGGATCATGCACACTACTACAACGCTAGGATCCGGTTTGTTAGGCCAGAGTTTTCTCAGCCGGTAACGACTTCTATTTCTTACGTCTTTCGCATACACTCAGCCTCCAGCTTATTCTCTTGCCGGCCTTAACCGGATTCGAAGAGTTAGCCGTTTAGCGTTGTGTAGTTAATCATCCATAATCGGAGAAGCGGTTGCCGACTGCCGGCTTGGCCGAGTTTGCAGAAGAACGTTATCTCAGCCGGCAGGACTTCCCTTTATGCGTTTTTCACGTTGTTGGCCCCCTCCAGCTTGTTCTCTTGCCGGCCTTAACCGGATTCGAAGAGTTAGCCGTTTAGGGGTTAGTCACGCTACAAGACCGCTAAAGGCAAGCTTGCCGGCCGCCGGAAGAGCCGGGAAGAAAATGCGGAAAAAGTTTCGAAAAACTGCTCATGTGTTCATCATTCTCGTTTCTTTTATTGATAGCATAGGTGATACATACATTGTACTTTCTCAAGTGTAGAATCGACGCAACAGTGACGCGTTCCATGGCCTTTCCGTTTCATCGCCCTCTTTGTCCATCGTGTCCTTCTTGTGCTCGCGGGCGTCGATGAGGTAGTAAGCATCGTTGATGAGCGCTTTACTGACGATGAATGGTCCTTCCCACGGTGATGACAACTTGTGCATGTTTTTGGTGTCCTGGATGAGCCGGAGCACGAGGTCGCCTTCGCGAAAGTGGACGTGCTTGATGCGCCGACTGTGATAATTGCGTAGTTGCTGCTGGTACATCGCCGACCTTGATTCGGCAAGCTGGCGTGCTTCCTCGAGCAGGTCCATTCCATCTTCATAAGCTTGCTTAGCTTGCGCTTCCGTGTACAGCACGATCCGGGGTGCGTCGTGTTCGATGTCCGTTGGCATGACGGCCTCAGCCCCATGGACGAGGAAGAAGGGGGTGAAGCCGGTTGAGCGATTCGGCGTCGTCCTTAGGCTCCAGAGGACGGAAGGTAGCTCTTCTTCCCACGCGCCGGCTGCCCGCTCGAGCGGTTCGAGCAGCCGAGGTTTGATGCCGGATAGGATGAGGCCGTTTGCCCGCTCGACCTGCCCGTTCGACTGCGGGTGCGCGACGGAGGCGACGTCGAGCCGGATGCCGGTCCTGCCGCAGAACTTGGCGAATTCTCCCTTGACGAAGTTTGTCCCGTTGTCCGTGATGATGCTGTTGGGGTAGCCGAAGCGGTAGATGATGCTTTTGAAGAACTTGACTGCTGTTGGTCCGTCCAGTTTCTTGATCGGCTTGGCTTCGATCCATTTCGTGAACTTGTCGACCGCTACCAGCAGGTGTGTCATGCCTCCACTGGATCTCCTCAGTGGTCCAACCATGTCGAGCCCCCAGACGGCAAACGGCCAAGTGATGGGAATTGTCTTGAGTGCTGAAGCCGGCGTGTGCTTCTGCGTTGCGAATCGTTGGCAGCCGTTGCAGAGCCGGACCAGTTGGTTCGCGTCTGCCAACGCAGTCGGCCGGTAAAACCCGTGCCTGAACGCCTTAGCCACAATTGCCCTTGAGGATGCGTGATGACCGCATTCGCCTTGATGGATCTCCCTTAGGATCCTGATCCCTTCTTCTTGGCTCACGCAGCGTTGGAACATTCCGGATACGCTGCGCTTGTATAGCTCGTTGTTGATGATGGTGTAAGCGCTTGCCCGACGTTTGATTTGCCTGGCGATGAGCTCGTCCGCCGGGAGCTCGTTGTTGGCGAGGTAGGCGAGGAAGGGTTGGGTCCATGGTGGAGCCGCTTCGATGACGAGGACCTCGACGGGCTCCGTCTCGCCTGGAGCCGGCCCAGCCGACTCCGTGTCCGGCAGCATCCGGATGGAATCGGAGCCGGGACACGGCGTGATGGATGGTTTGTAGAGCTTCTCGAGGGCGACGCCGGGTGGGATTTCCTCGCGAAGAGAGCCAATGTTCGCCAGGGTGTCGGCCGCCTCGTTGTTGGAGCGGTGGATGTGGTGGAACTCGCATCCTTCGAAGCATCCCGCGAGCTGCTGGACGAAGAAGCGGTAGGCGGCCATGTTGGGGTCTTTGGCGTCCCAATGACCAGTGGTCTGCTGGACCACCAAGTCGGAGTCGCCGTAGCAGAGGATTCGCTTGATGTTCATGGCCTTGGCGAGCTTGAGGCCGTGCGCGAGAGCTTCATACTCGGCTACGTTGTTGGACGCCGTGAAGTGGATCTGTAGCACGTATTCGAGTCGGCCCCCCTTGGGCGAGGTGAGGACGACTCCGGCGCCGAGTCCCCAGTACCTTTTGGAGCCGTCGAAGTGCATGAGCCAATGTTCGCCAGAGTTGGGTGGCGGCGGTACGTGGTCCGTCTCCGTCCAATCGGCAAGAAAGTCCGCCAGCTCCTGCGACTTGATCGTTGTTCTCTTGTCGTACTCGACTCCGTGCGCCGTCAGGTTGATCCTCTGCTTCCGTCTCCGGCGTGACAAGGGCGTCTTCTTCGTGAAGGTGTTCGACGGCACCCTCTGCATCAAGCACTGGGCTGGCAAGAAGATAGGTGGATCCGGGAAGGCGACGGATGCCGCTTAGGGAGCTCTGCCGGCTCGACCTTGTAGTTGCGCGGGGAAGGTCCGCCTGTGGACTTCCCTCTTTTGCTTTGTTGTTTAGCCTTCATCTGTAATGCCTTGCCCTTGTTTAATGCTACTTGCTCTTGTTCCTGTACTTGTTTGCTTGTGCGCAATTTTCATTTCTTGCTCGTCGGGCCTGTGTCCGGCTTGGGCTCTCGAAGCCGGTTGGCGGCGTTTTCGCGCGTGAAATGAAATGACGAAGCGATTAGTTTGCTATTTTGATCATGGAGTATACTTTTACTGTGCTTATCTCAATTTCACACTCGCCTGTAGCCTTTCCCGCCGCCGTTCGTGTGCACTTCACCGTCTAGCGGGATCATGCACACTACTACAACGCTAGGATCCGGTTTGTTAGGCCAGAGTTTTCTCGGCCGGTAACGACTTCTATTTCTTACGTCTTTCGCATACACTCAGCCTCCAGCTTATTCTCTTGCCGGCCTTAACCGGATTCGAAGAGTTAGCCGTTTAGCGTTGTGTAGTTAATCATCCGTAATCGGAGAAGCGGTTGCCGACTGCCGGCTTGGCCGAGTTTGCAGAAGAACGTTATCTCAGCCGGCAGGACTTCCCTTTATGCGTTTTTCACGTTGTTGGCCCCCTCCAGCTTGTTCTCTTGCCGGCCTTAACCGGATTCGAAGAGTTAGCCGTTTAGGAGTTAGTCACGCTACAAGACCGCTAAAGGCAAGCTTGTCGGCCGCCGGAAGAGCCGGGAAGAAAATGCGGAAAAAGTTTCGAAAAACTGCTCATGTGTTCATCATTCTCGTTTCTTTTATTGATAGCATAGGTGATACATACATTGTACTTTCTCAAGTGTAGAATCGACGCAACAGTGACGCGTTCCATGGCCTTTCCGTTTCATCGCCCT
Organism: Puccinellia tenuiflora; assembly: GCA_012064385.1. Classification (NCBI taxonomy): domain Eukaryota; kingdom Viridiplantae; phylum Streptophyta; class Magnoliopsida; order Poales; family Poaceae; genus Puccinellia; species Puccinellia tenuiflora. Next base: position 848,847 of record QRDG01000148.1, read on the forward strand.
CTTTGTCCATCGTGTCCTTCTTGTGCTCGCAGGCGTCGATGAGGTAGTAAGCATCGTTGATGAGCGCTTTACTGACGATGAATGGTCCTTCCCACGGTGATGACAACTTGTGCATGTTTTTGGTGTCCTGTATGAGCCGGAGCACGAGGTCGCCTTCGCGAAAGTGGACGTGCTTGATGCGCCGACTGTGATAATTGCGTAGTTGCTGCTGGTACATCGCCGACCTTGATTCGGCAAGCTGGCGTGCTTCCTCGAGCAGGTCCATTCCATCTTCATAAGCTTGCTTAGCTTGCGCTTCCGTGTACAGCACGATCCGGGGTGCGTCGTGTTCGATGTCCGTTGGCATGACGGCCTCAGCCCCATGGACGAGGAAGAAGGGGGTGAAGCCGGTTGAGCGATTCGGCGTCGTCCTTAGGCTCCAGAGGACGGAAGGTAGCTCTTCTTCCCACGCGCCGGCTGCCCGCTCGAGCGGTTCGAGCAGCCGAGGTTTGATGCCGGATAGGATGAGGCCGTTTGCCCGCTCGACCTGCCCGTTCGACTGCGGGTGCGCGACGGAGGCGACGTCGAGCCGGATGCCGGTCCTGCCGCAGAACTTGGCGAATTCTCCCTTGACGAAGTTTGTCCCGTTGTCCGTGATGATGCTGTTGGGGTAGCCGAAGCGGTAGATGATGCTTTTGAAGAACTTGACTGCTGTTGGTCCGTCCAGTTTCTTGATCGGCTTGGCTTCGATCCATTTCGTGAACTTGTCGACCGCTACCAGCAGGTGTGTCATGCCTCCACTGGATCTCCTCAGTGGTCCAACCATGTCGAGCCCCCAGACGGCAAACGGCCAAGTGATGGGAATTGTCTTGAGTGCTGAAGCCGGCGTGTGCTTCTGCGTTGCGAATCGTTGGCAGCCGTTGCAGAGCCGGACCAGTTGGTTCGCGTCTGCCAACGCAGTCGGCCAGTAAAACCCGTGCCTGAACGCCTTAGCCACAATTTCCCTTGAGGATGCGTGATGACCGCATTCGCCTTGATGGATCTCCCTTAGGATCCTGATCCCTTCTTCTTGGCTCACGCAGCGCTGGAACATTCCAGACACACTGCGCTTGTATAGCTCGTTGTTGATGATGGTGTAAGCGCTTGCCCGACGTTTGATTTGCCTGGCGATGAGCTCGTCCGCCGGGAGCTCGTTGTTGGCGAGGTAGGCGAGGAAGGGTTGGGTCCATGGTGGAGCCGCTTCGATGACGAGGACCTCGACGGGCTCCGTCTCGCCTGGAGCCGGCCCAGCCGACTCCGTGTCCGGCGGCATCCGGATGGAATCGGAGCCGGGACACGGCGTGATGGATGGTTTGTAGAGCTTCTCGAGGGCGACGCCGGGTGGGATTTCCTCGCGAAGAGAGCCAATGTTCGCCAGGGTGTCGGCCGCCTCGTTGTTGGAGCGGTGGATGTGGTGGAACTCGCATCCTTCGAAGCATCCTGCGAGCTGCTGGACGAAGAAGCGGTAGGCGGCCATGTTGGGGTCCTTGGCGTCCCAATGACCAGTGGTCTGCTGGACCACCAAGTCGGAGTCGCCGTAGCAGAGGATTCGCTTGATGTTCATGGCCTTGGCGAGCTTGAGGCCGTGCGCGAGAGCTTCATACTCGGCTACGTTGTTGGACGCCGTGAAGTGGATCTGTAGCACGTATTCGAGTCGGCCCTCCTTGGGCGAGGTGAGGACGACTCCGGCGCCGAGTCCCCAGTACCTTTTGGAGCCGTCGAAGTGCATGAGCCAATGTTCGCCAGAGTTGGGTGGCGGCGGTACGTGGTCCGTCTCCGTCCAATCGGCAAGAAAGTCCGCCAGCTCCTGCGACTTGATCGCTGTTCTCTTGTCGTACTCGACTCCGTGCGCCGTCAGGTTGATCGCCCACTTCGCAACTCTGCCGGTTGCGTCCTTGTTGCCTATGATCTCGGCAAGCGGTGCGTCGCTTATCACTTTGATCGGGTGCTCTTGAAAGTAATGTTTCAGCTTCTTCGTTGCCATGTACACGCCGTATACGAGCTTCTGGTAATGCGGGTAGTTTTGCTTTGACTGCGAGAGCACCTCGCTGAGGTAGTAGACTGGCCGCTGAACCGGCCGCTGCTTGCCGGGTTCGTCTCGTTCCACCACTAGGACCACGCTGACGACTCGATTGGAGGCGGCGATGTACATGAGCATGGGCTCCTTTGGAGTCGGAGGTGCTAGGACTGGGGTGGTGGCCATCGCCCGCTTGAGTTCCTTGAAGGCGGCGTCGGCCGCATCGCTCCAGACGAACTTGTCCGTTTTCTTCAGTAAGTGGTAGAGCGGGAGAGCCTTCTCCCCGAGCCGGCTAATGAAACGGCTAAGGGAAGCCAGGCAACCGGCGAACTTCTGAATGTCCTTGACGCTCCTTGGTTGTCGCATGTTGTCGATGGCGGCGATTTTCTCCGGGTTGGCCTCGATCCCTCGTGCCGACACAAGGTAGCCGAGTAGCTGTCCGGCTGGAACGCCGAACACGCATTTCTCCGGGTTGAGCTTCATCTGGAAGCGGCGGAGGTTGTCGAAGGTTTCCTTGAGGTCGAGGAGGAGGGTTTGCTTCTCCTTGGTCTTGATGACGACGTCGTCGACGTAGGCGTGCGCGTTGCGACCGATTTGGTCGTGCAGGCATTTCTGCATGCAGCGCTGGTATGTTGCTCCCGCGTTCTTCAAGCCGAACGGCATAGTGGTGTAGCAGTACGGGCCGTATGGGGTGATGAAGGCGGTCTTGAGCTGGTCATCCGGATTCAGCGGAATTTGGTGATAGCCGGAGTAGGCGTCGAGGAGGGAGAGGAGGTCGCAGCCGGCCGTGGAGTCGATCACTTGGTCGATGCGCGGCAATGCGAAGGGGTCTTTAGGGCAAGCCTTGTTGAGGTGGGTGTAGTCGATACACATCCGCCATTTCTTGTTCTTCTTTTCCACCATCACCGGATTGGCTAGCCACTCCGTGTGTTGCACTTCTTTGATGAACCCGGCCGCGAGTAGCCGGGCTATTTCTTCTCCTATAAGCTGTCTTCTTCCTTCCGCGAAACGTCGCAGGGACTGTTTTACCGGCTTGGCGTCTGGCCGGACGTGAAGAGAGTGCTCGGCGAGTTCCCTCGGCACACCAGGCATGTCCTTGGGGGACCACGCGAAGATGTCCCGGTTCTCACGGAGGAACTCGACGAGCGCGCTTTCCTATTTGGGGTCCAGGCTCGCCCCGACGGAGACTGAACTTGGTCTTGTCATTGTCGTCGAAGTAGATCTTCTTTGTGTCCCGGGCCGCCTGGAAGTTCGACTCGCCAGCCGGCTTGGCCGACTCCGGGATCTCCAGCTTTTCCTCGCTAGCCTTGCGCTTGAATTGCTTCATCTCCTCGTTGCAGACCATGGTCTCGGCCACCTTTGCGCTGTCGGAGGCGCATGCGATGGAGCGTTTATAGTCTCCGGCGACGGTGATGATCCCGCGTGGGCCTGGTAGCTTCATCTTGAGGTAAGCGTAGTGGGGTACCGCCATGAACTTGGCGAGCGCCGGCCGTCCGAGGATGGCGTGGTAGGCGCTGGAGTGGTTGACCACCTCGAAGGAGATGGTCTCACGACGGTGGTTGCTCTTGGTGCCGAATAGGACGTCCAGCCGGATGAGGCCCATGGATGAGCCGGCTCGCCCCGGTACGATGCCGTGGAAGACCGTCCGGCTCGGCGTCAAGCTGGACTCGGAGACGCCCAGCTTCTCCAGCGTGTCACGGTAGAGGATGTTGATGCTGCTGCCTCCGTCAATGAGGACGCGCGAGAAGGTGCAGGCGCGCTTGGTGGAGATGATCATGGGCTCCAGGACTAGAGCATAGCCGCCTGGGTTGGGCATCAGTTCCGGGTGGTCGCGGCGGTCCCACGTGATCGGCTCCTGCGACCAGTTGAGGTACTGGGGGACAGGTGGAACCACCGCGTTCACTTCCTTGAACCGTTCGCGCCGGCTTCGCTTGTCGTCGCGCTCGCTGACGAATACGATGTAGGCGGCATCCGGATTCTGGTAGCCGTCTGGTCCTCTTGGAGGCGGAGCCGGAAGGCGCTCCCTTTCTTCTTCGCGTTGGCGATCATCGCGATTCCTGTCTTCGCGTCGTCCGTCTCCTCGTCCACGATCGTCCCGTCCGGCTTCATCCCGAGGCGGAGGCGGGTTTCGCCGCTCGTATGGTGGCGGCCTTGGGCGTCCAAGGGTACATTGCCTGACGGTGTGGTTTGCTGGCCGGTCGCCATGGTTCCGGCACGGTTGATCGAGCATGTAGTCGTAGTTGTTCCTCGCCCTTGTCCGGCGCATGTCGCCGCTTGTCCTCATTCGGCGGTTGTCGAAGCCTCCTGCCGGCCTTCCCTCGGTCGTAGCGACGACCTTGGACTCGACGCGGTCGTCTGCGGACTTGCGCTTGCCAGCCGCGTCGGAGTCTCGCCGGGTCGATTTGCCTCCCTCTTGGTTCTCCGTCCGGCTGCGACGTGCAGCCGGCTCCGTCGTGATGATTCTTCCGGCTTCGTCGAGTCGGATCGGGTTGGTCATGCCCGCGTCAGCGGTGGCGTACTCGTCGGCGATTGCCATGAGTTCTGCCATGGTCTTCGGGCTCTTCCTCAGGAGCCGGTGCTTGAGCAGCGTCTGATCTCGGCAGCCTTGGATGAAGTACTGGACGGCTTGGAGTTCTAGTACTCCTTCGCAGGAGTTGCGAAGGCTTGTCCACCGGGTGAGGTAGGCTCGGTCCGACTCGCCGTCCTTCTGCTTGCACAGCGCGAGTAGCTGCGCGTTGCCAGGGCGCAAGTAGGTGCCGGTGAAATTGCGGTTAAACACTTCCTCGAAGTCCAGCCAGCTGTTGACGCTCTCCTTCGGAAGGCTGTTGAGCCAAGTCCGTGCCGATCCCTGAAGCATGAGTGGCACGTAGCGCACGGCTACCCGCTTGTTGCCGCCTGCGATGTTGACCGCCGTGACGTAGTCGGCGAGCCAGTCTTCCGGCTTCGCGGTGCCGTTGTACTTGGGTGTGTCCCTGGGGAGAGTGAATCCCTTCGGGAATCGCTCGCTCCGGATGCGGGGTCCGAAACAGCGATGGGCGGCGATGTCTTCTTCCTCGATGATGCTTGACAGCTTGAGCACGTCGATGCGGTGGCGTGCATCGTCGCTGGTCTCGGGTCCCAGCGGCCCCAGGCGTTCGTCGATGGTGACCTTGTGGCCGACTCGCTCCTTGACGTTCCGTCCGGCTCGAGGCTCGCTCCGGTTGCCGTCTTCGCGTCGTCCAGCCGGATCACGGCCGTGATCACGAGGATGCGAGCTCGCGCTCCCCTCGCGATGAACTCGTGGTTGCTTGTCCTTCGCCCTTCCGCGGCTCGTGGATGACGCCTCTGCTCCTTGCTTAGACTTGCCGGCTGCATCGTAGCCTGGAGGCGGCTCATGATGCCCCTTGCTCGCCGTTGCCTCCGTTTCTCGCTGCTGCCGGTTGGCCGTGTTGATGAGTTGTCGAACCCGGCGCATTTGTTGATGTAGTTCTTCGCCTTGGAGATAGGGTAGCTCGGCGGCCGCTGCTTCCGCCGCCCTCATGTTTTGCGTCGGACAGCTGTACTCGGGGAAGCTGAGGTCGGTGAGTTCATGCGCCTGGCCGGCACGGTTCATGGCGCCACCAAGATCTCCTCCTTTGCGCCTAACTTCATTCAGCTTCTCCGCGTTGCGGTCCGCCTGCTCGATGCCGTGTGCAGAATTGTACTCACGAATTGTGGCGCTGAGCCGGCGCTGCGTCGACGCGAGGTTTAGTGCCTTGTCGTAGATCTGCTACCGCATCCTCTCGAGTTCAGCCGCCGCCTTGACTGGATCAGCACTCGGCGCGATGGGGGTGCTCAGCAGCTCGAAGTCGGCCTCCAGGTTGCGCTGGTAGCGCGAAGGTTCGCCAGCTTCATGAACGGTAGTGGTGACGGGGCCTCCTGCCGCCGCGTGCTCGACCATGTGCACCTCGGCGTAGACGTTGAGCTTGGTGACGTCGCGGTCTGCGTCGCCGGAGTTGAGGTAGCCGAAGGCGGAGTCGTCGTTGCAGGTGCTGGCGTCGAAGATCGAAGGAGCCAAGCTCGAGTAGACCACCTCCGGGTACTCCTGAGCGGCGACGGCGACGTAGACGTGGAAATCGCCAAGGGTGACGACCGCTCCTCCGCTGGCGACGTCCACGTCGGCGAAGCTGTTGGTGTTGTCGAGGACGCAGCCGACGGAGCCGATGGAGAGCACGAGGCCGGAGACGATCCGCCGACCATCCACAGTCCGGGATCCCGCGCAGAACGTGACTCCGTTCGCCGCGAGCCCCACGGTGGGCGCCAAATGTCGTGGTGGGTTGCACGGCATATCCATCAAAGACGGAAAAGAGTGTGGGGCAGGCGACGATCAGATGCTCGCGCGGGATTGGGCAACAAACATGCAAACACACGTCAGTTACCCAGGTTCGGGGCCCTCCTTGTGAGGTAACACCCCTACGTCCTGCTCTTCTTGTTCTTATTGATTGATCACAAATCGGGCTACAAGGGTTGCTCCTGGAGCTGAATTGCGGTGGTGCCGGCTTGAGTTGTCAAGCCGGCTGGAGGTGGAAGATGGTGATCTATGTATTTCTGCCTGTGTCTCTCTGAGAGTCCCCCCCGAGTGTCTTCTCTCTTGCCTCGCGCAGGAGGCCCCTGCACGCCTTATATAGGCAGCATCTAGGGTTTCTGGGTTACAAGGAATGTACACGATTGCCCCTATGACATCACTACTCTCTGGAGCCGGCTGGAGCTATCTCATCATTACATTGTAGTAGTAACGCCCGACAGGGGTTGGATGATCCGGGCCTACCAGTACGGACCGGTCGGTGGGTAGAGGCCGGCTTGAGCCTAGTCGGCCGTCCGCCTCCGGGTAGATGAAGCAGCTTGCTTCATCCGGCTGGCTCCAGGCGGCACGCTGCAGCCGGCACTTGTGTAGCCGGCCCATGTAGTTCTTGAAGAGATGGGCCTCTTAGGGATATCCGGGGTTCATATCCCCGACATCGGGGGACTATTTTTATAGTCGTTTTTAGGTCACGAGGAAGCTTCGGGAAGAAGGATCGTCGCAAACGGGGCCACGAAGGCCAAAATAGGTGGGCCCACGCGGCCTGGTATAGGGGCCGCGTGGGGCACCCCCTTTCGGCCTTCTGGCCTCCACTTTTTTCCATCCTTTTTCCCCATGCTTTGTTTCTTCCAAAAAATGATCCCCGTAATTTTTCAGGTCATTTGGACGTCGTTTGGGTTCCTGAAACATCAAAATATAGAAAATAGGGTTTTCTGCCAGTGCAGGGTTAATTCCAAATAAATGGGGAAACTGTGAATTATCCCCAAAATCAATATAAAACAATGATATAACCCTTATATGATGCAAATATGATTGAAATATGAGAATTATAATGCAAAGTTCATGTATGCATTTTACATGCATCAACCGCCATCTCCACCGCGGGAATAAAATTCGAGTACTATGGGTAACGGCACTCCCTTGGCTTGTTCCAAGCTTGGGGGAGTGCCCCGGTATCTTTATCTTATGTCTTTTATTTTTCGCAGTCTTGTGAGTCGTATCATGAGTAGAGAAGTTATCATATAGTATGGTTTTGCATTGTGTCTTGTCACTCCTCGTGAGTCTTTTGTATCAGTTGGTGTGTGGTTTTCTATAATGGAATATAAATGGGAAGTATCCTTTATTCTTCTGCACTTTATATTTTATTATGGCAATCTCTCTCATCTGCTGATCTTGTGGTAAGTAATAATTTGACGTTGGGTGCATGAGTAGAAGTTTATTCGGTATTGATAAGCATGGCTTTGTTTAAACTGCAATAATTGCTTTGATGCTTGAGTAGAGAAGAAGAATTTAATTGCAAATACACTATCTTGTATGTCTTACATGCTTGTGAACCTTCCAGCTCATACACCTTTGTATTAGATTTATTTCTGACGGTGATGATAAGCTTTATGTTGCATGTTTGACATATTGTTTTTGATAGCATAGTTGATTTACATCTCTCAACACTGTTTGTTTGTTTTAAAGCCTCTCTAGCCTAAAGCCCTGTACTGAGTGTATGGTACACTCGTGCATCCATTCCCAAAGCCAAACTTTCTTGCCAGCTGAGTCCACCATATCTACCTATGCATGGTATTTCTACCATTCCAAGTAAATTTGTCATGTGCTATCTTAAAAAAAAGTCAAAATACTTCTTCTTTGTGCCTCTGTTTTTAAGCTCATGAGGGAGCAGTGGAGAGCTAGATATAACTTGTGATGAGCAAGGTCATTTCCCCTCTTTTCACCCGGTGTAGATGGATTACGTCTTCACTTGAATCAACCTGAGAGCAGCTTAAGCAAAATATAAATATAACTCACCATTCGCCTCCACGCAATGCAAACCTGAGAAATCAGCTCAAACATTGGACAGTGGTGAAACCAAGGAGAAAGAGGAGCGTACTCGCTCCTCTAAAAACCAGCTGCTCTCACAAGTCTAAAAACCTTGCTTGTCATGGGGGACTAGATAGCTTCTCTGTTGTGAAGCCGTTGACGAAAGCATGCATACCTCAAAATCATTTTACTTCTGTTTTAAAAACCAAAAAGCTCTAGCACATGACTAATCCCTGCTTCCCTCTATGAAGGGCCTCTCTTTTACTTATTGTTGAGTCAGTTCACCCACTTCATCTACCTTCTACAAGCAAACTCATAGTGTTGAATTTTGATGTTAAGCAATTATGATATCTACATTATGTCTTTTATGTCTCATGATAGTTATTCATTTTTCTTATGTCAGTTCTAACTCTTTTGTTATAAGGATATAGCTTTGACGATTTGCAACTCGTGGAAGATGACCGGATAGTTGAAGCATTTAAATGAATCTTTCTTGAAATATGGGCTGATAAGTATAATTGTTTCTTAAGCGGAGTCTCATTTTGTCTTTGCTTAATAAGTTTCTGTCTTCTTTCACCTTAACATGTTGTAGTTACATTACTTGTCTTCGAGAAGCTTTATGAGAGAAAGGTTGATGTTTAAGATATATTTGTGTTTGATGAGTAAACACTGATGCTTCATGTTCATATTCTTTATTTATCGACACTTCACTCTATAAACCTGTGGTCATGTTTATCGAGTTCAGTTTTCGCTTGGGGACAAGCGGAGTCTAAGCTTGGGGGAGTTGATACGTCCATTTTGCATCACTATTTTACATCATAATTTATCTTCATTCATTGATATATTTCATATTATGATGCCATACTTATGTTATTGTCTTATTTGCATGTTTGGCAATTATTGGGGAAGGATCTGCCGGAGCCGGAAATCAGCTGAAAAAGTACCTGTCAAGATACCTGACGTAGGAAGCTCAGAAAATTCCAGAAAAATTATGAAGTCAATATTTTGAAGAATAAGTCACGGAGCCGAAAGGGGGCACGAAGTGGAGCTCCAGAGGGCAGGGGCGGCCTGCACCCGCGGGCCCACCCTTGGTCGCGGCAGGGGCCCGCCCCTGGCCCCTGTGGCCCCCCTCCGGCTCCCCTTCGGCGTATAACTCACCCTGACCTAAAAACATCGGGGGCATCGACGAGGATTTTTTCCGCCGCCTCCACGAGGTGGAAACCAGACAGAGAGAAGAAGGGCTCCGGCAGGGAGAAATCTGCCGGGGAATTTCCCTCCCGGAGGGGGGAATCGCCGCCATCGTCATCGCCATCACGCCAAGCATCATCGGGATCATCATCAACATCATCTCCACCATTAGCACCATCATAACCGCCGTCATCCCATCTCATCACGCTGTAACAATTATCATTGTGTTGCTATTAGTTCATCGGAATTGTATCCTGGGCGTTGATTACCACTTGTAGTTGATGTTTGAGAGTTTTATCAGTGAATTATCATTACAATCAGATTGTTGCCCTTATTCATATCACCTCTGATCATGATCCATATGATGTCTTGTGAGTAGTTCGTTAGGTTTTTGAGGACATGGGGAAAGCCTAGTTGCTAGTAATTGCATAATGTTGAGTAATATTTAATGGTTTGATTTATGTTGTGGTGTTATTCCTCTAGTGGTATCGTGTGAACATCGACTACATGATACTTCACCTTTCAAAGGGCTTAGGGGAATGCATAGTGTATTTAGTTTGCTTATGGTAGGGTTGCAGGAGTGACAGAAACCTAAACCTCAATTTGTGAACTAGTGCACTAGGGAGTGTAGGGTCTCGGAGTTTAAGGCTGTGGTTAGGTTTTTATCTTAATTACTTTCTTTTAGTTGCGGATGCTTGCAAGGGGTTTAATCACAAGTATGTATTTTCCAAGTAAGGGCGGTGCATTAGCATAGGTCCACCACACAGCACTTTATCAAAACATTGAAGGTTAATCACCGGCGTGCAATGAAACTGGCTAGGCAGAAACTCCCATGTGTCCTCGACAACGTTTTAATCTTCATAAGTAACACAACCGGCCTGTCCTTTGAGCTTAAATTATCGTAGCACTTTTTTATTTACTTGTTCTTTATTTGTTCATTAAATCAAAAATCCAAAAACATTTCTCTTTTAGTGCTTGCAGTGAAACCTTGCTGAAAACCACTTGTCAACACCTTCTGCTCCTCGTTGGGTTCGACACTCTTACTCATCGAAAGGACTATGATAGATCCCCTATACTTGTGGGTCATCAGGCGCAGAGGGGGGGAACCTATGTGGCGCCATAGACCGCGCCAGGAACGACTACCCCGACATCGTCCAACCGGAATACAGCTGCCCGATCCAAAACATGAAGGCTGCAGAGATAGCGGCCGCCGAACTCCCTCACCTCCAAGGCGAAGAGCTACGCCAGCAAATGTACCGGGTTCAAGAACTCGTCGCCAGGGCAAACCGGATGCAGCGGGAAACCGAGCCGGCCGGAAGCAGGGACTTGGCGCTCTACGCTCCTCTCCCAGGCTACGACGCAGCCGGCAAGTCCAAGCAAGGCTATGAGGCATCATCAACAAGCAGCGGCAGGGAAAAGAACAAGCAGCCATGAGCTCATCGCGAGAGAAGCTAGCGCAAGTTCACACCCACGAGACCACGACCATGATCCGGCTGGACGACGTGAAGACGGTGACGACAACAACCCGCGAGCCGAACGCAACGTCAAGGAGCGAATCGGCCACAAGGTCACCATCGACCAACGCCTGGGTCCACTGGGACCGGAAACCGGCAATGATGCTCGCCAACGCATCAAGTCGCTAAAGGCTTCAAGCATCATCGAGGAAGAAGACGTTGCTGCGCATCGCTGTTTCGGATCATGCATCCGGACAGAGCAGTTCCCGAAGGGATTCACGCTCCCAAGGGACACGCCCAAGTACAACGGCACCGCCAAGCCGGAAGACTGGCTGGCCAATTACGTCACCGCAGTCAACATCGCAGGTGGCAACAAGCGGGTGGCCGTACGCTACGTGCCGCTCATGCTCCAGGGATCGACTCGGACCTGGCTGAACAGCCTTCCGGCTGAAAGCGTCAACAGCTGGCTGGACTTCGAGGAAGTGTTCAATCGCAACTTCACCGGCACCTACCCGCGACCAGGCAATGCGCAGCTGCTCACGGTGTGCAAACAGAAGGAAGGCGAGTCGGACCGTGCCTATCTCACCCGGTGGACCAGCCTACACAACCTCCTGCGAGGGAATCTTGGAATCCCAGGCCGTCAAGTACTTCGTCCAAGGCTGCCGGGATCAGACTCTACTCTGGCACAAACTCCTAAGGAAGAACCCGAAGACTATGGCGCACTTAATGGCAATCGCCGATGAGTACGCCACCGCCGATGCGGCCATGGCCAATCCGATTCGACTCGACGAAGCCGGCAGGATCGTCACGGACGGACCAGCTACACGCCGAAGCCGGACAGAAACGCAAGAGGGAGGAAGATCAACCCAGCGTGACTCTGACACATCCGGCAAACGCAAGTCCACGGATGAGCGCACTGAGTCCAAGGTCGTCGCCACTACAGAAGGGAGACCGGCTGGTGGCTTCGACAGCCGCCGCATGAGGACCAGCAGCGACATGCGCTGGACAAGGGCAAGGAAAAACTACGAGTCTCTGCTCGACCGGCCATGCCGGAACCATGGCGACCGGCCGGCTAACCACACCGTCAGGTAGTGCAACCTCGGCCATCCAAGGCCGCCACCACCATACGAGCGGTGGGATTTACCTCCTCCGCCAAACGAAGCCGGACGTGATGACCGAAGGCGTGACGACAGGCGCCGCGACGACCGGGATCGTGACGACCAGCGACGCGAGGACCAAGGAAGGGAACGCCTCCCACCTCCACCGCCAAGGGGCCGTGACGAGTACCGGAATCCGGACGCCGCGTACATCGTGTTCGTCAGCAAGCGCGACGACCAGCGAAGCCGACGCGAACGTTTCAAGGAAGTGAACGCTGTGGTATCCCCTGTCCCCCAGTATCTTAACTGGTCGGAGGAGGCGATCACATGGGACCGTAGAGACCACCCGGAGGTGATGCCCAACCCAGGCGGCTACGCTCTAGTCCTGGAGCCCATGCTCGTCTCCCCCAAGCGCGGATGCACCTTTTCACGCATCCTCATCGACGGAGGCAGCAACATCAACATACTCTACGGCGACACATTGGGAAACCTCAGCGTCTCCGAATCCAGCCTGGTGCCAAGCCGGACGGTCTTCCACGACATTGTCCCCGGACACGCCGGCTCCTCCATGGGGCTAATCCGGCTTGACGTCTTGTTCGGCTCCAAAGACAACCACGGGCGCAAATCCGTCATGTTCGAGGTGGTCGACCACACGAGCCCGTCCCGATACTTATAGCGGAGCAAGTAGGCATCTCAACCGTCGTCGTCGTATTTCGAGGCGACACGTGGCAGCCGGAGCGAAGGACATAAACCGCAAAGGATCCAGACGGCCAATTAACCACAGAAAATCCGGGGTGGAGAAGCCGAGGAGGCAACCAGTACTGGCGCAGGAGCCCAGTCAGAACAAGCCCGACACGTGGCCTCTGCAAACGGCAAGCCAGCAAAAATACCCGGGGGCTGCGCAGCCGCCAAGCTAGCTCCATAGACCCGGACGTACATCTACATCACCCCGAGTCAGGGACTCAGGGGCTGCAACGCCGTCAGCCGGCAGGAAATTCATACCCGGGGGCCGCGCAGCCGCTAAGCCGGCTCCGCAGACCCGGACGTACATCTACATCACCCCGAGTCAGGGACTCAGGGGCTGCCACGCCGTCAGCCGGCAGAAAATTCATACCCGGGGGCTGCGCAGCCGCCAAGCCGGCTCCGCAGACCCGGACGTACATATACATCACCCCGAGTCAGGGACTCGGGGGCTGCCACGCCGTCAGCTGGCAGAAAATTCATACCCGAGGGCTGCGCAGCCGTCAAGCCGGCTCCGTGCACCCGGACGAACGTCTACATCACCCCGAGTCAGGGACTTGGGGGCTGCCACGCCGTCAGCCGGTAGAAAATTCATACCCGGGGGCTGCTCAGCCACCAATCCGGCTCCGCGCACCTGGACGCTCATCTACAACACCTCGAGTCAGGGACTCGGGGGCTGCCATGCCGTCAGCCGGCAGAAAATTCATTCCCGGGGCCGGCGAAGCCACTAAGCCGGCTCCTCGCAACTGGACGTACATCTACACCACCTTGAGTCAGGGACTCGGAGGCTGCCACGCCGTCAGCCGGCATCAGGAAACACAAAATGAAGAAAAGGCGAAAAATTTCGACCCGACTTGATACTCAAGCCGACCCGAAATTCGGGGGCTAGATATGGTGAATATCATCACAACAAGACACAAATTCAAACGCAAGGTCTCTAAAGGTAGCAGTAAACAAGGTGGAAACAGATCCACATTACAATAAACGATAGTTCACAACAGGCACCAAGCCAAATCAACAGTTCTACAAATACGCCCGGCATCCCGGGGAGCAAGCAACTTAAGGGAGCGCAGCGTCAGCAGCGGCAGCGGCGCTCTCGGCCTCAGCACCTTCAGTCGGCCGGAATGCCGATGATGGCTCTGCGGGAACAAGCTGTGTCAGGTCGACCGCCTTGGCGATCCGGCTTGAAGCCATCGGAATCCCTGGACGTAGACTCTCCAGAGATGTGCCCATGCGGAAGCCCCCTGTCAACAGGTCCACCTTCACCTCTGGATGCTAGGACGTCACCAACGCCAACGCCATGTCAGTTCCACCTCGGGCTGCCATCTCCACTTGTTCGTCAATGCTGGCCGACGCCCCGTCAAGACGGGCTGACAGATCATGGAGGGTTTCCGGGACAGGAGCATCCGGCCACAAGTTCTCGAGGATGCCACCGGCAGCCTCCTTCAGCAGCTTAAACTCTTGGTGAAACTAAAGGAGACGGGAGCCGGCAGACGGCATAGCTGCAGCAGCAGCGCCAGAGGATTCGGGCAGCATATGCGTAGAGGCAACTGCCTTCTGGATCTGCGCATCAAGCCAGAAAGGTCAAGAAGAAAATTACAAATGAAAGACCAGGAAAAAGAAAATGTCCCGTACCTAGGATGGTTTCATTTACACGCTCTGCCTCCGAGACCAGGCCACGCATCAGCTTCTCGTGCTCAAGCTCACGTTCCATGGCCGCCTGGGCAGTCTGATCATGGGCGTCCACAGCCTCCTTCAGCTTGCGCCTCAAATCCTCCCCATTCTTCCGGAGAGTCTCGGCTTCGTTCAGCCTCTACGTCTCCGCCTCTCGCAACTGCTTTACCTCCTCCCACAGCTGGACGACTTCAAGGCGGCGCTCCTCTGACACGTTCGCCGCCGGTTGGAGATCAACCACAGCTAGCGCATGGGCGGCGTCCCTTTCTTTCAGCTTGTCATTGAGCACCGTGAGAGGGACCGAGACCACCAACTGCTTCTCCAAGCCAGCACGAGATGTGGAGTCACCTAATGAAGCGAGATTGTCGCCAAGCCAAGACATGGCTGACGTGGGCCACGATCCAAACCCTCAAGCCGTCCAAGCAAGATTACCAAGGTCTACAGCTTCCGGCCGCACGTAGCCGGACGAGCCGTCTTCAAGACCCCAAGCAAGCCGGCAACTCGCAGCCGGAACATTCGACCTCAACAACGCACAACAAAAATCAGGGGAAAGCTCGCGAAGCCTTCCCAGCAAGCAGACAAGCCTCCACGAGCTCGGGGGCTAGTGTTGGGGAGATGACCCCCAGATACCCTAAAGATGCTCACTCTTCAGACTGTTCTAGCCGGCTAGCCCAAGGAGGACACACCTGTCCGGCTTCAGGACGG
Organism: Puccinellia tenuiflora; assembly: GCA_012064385.1. NCBI lineage: Eukaryota > Viridiplantae > Streptophyta > Magnoliopsida > Poales > Poaceae > Puccinellia > Puccinellia tenuiflora. Next base: position 864,087 of record QRDG01000148.1, read on the forward strand.
CTGCATCTGGCTTGAGAGCAGCCGGACCTACCAACCGACAGGTCCGTACCAGTGGGCCAGCCTCACACAACCGTCACCGATGAACAATACGTCCGGTCGGGCGTTACCTTAACAAGACATGATGATCCAGCTCAAGCTGGACTGTACCATAGATGATGTCATAGGGGCAACCATGTAACTTCCTTGTAACCCCGAACCCTAGCCCACTGCCTATATAAGGCGGGCTAGAGCCCCCTGCGAGAGGGAGGCTCAGACAGACAGATAGAAGTTCTAGGCTCCTACGTCGATCATCTTCAACCTCTAGCCGGCTAGAGCGCCAAGCCGGCCACCACCAGAAACAGCTCCAGGAGCACCATTGTAGCCCGAACTCTATGATCTTGCAATAAGAAAGTAGAAGGGCAGGACGTAGGGGTGTTACCTCCACACGAGGGCCCCGAACCTGGGTACATCGCGTGTGTTTGTCGTGCTTGTTACCCAATCCCGCGCGAACACCATCGTTGCCTTGCTCCACAAACTTCCCCATCTCTGATGGGTATGCCGTGCTATCCACCACGACAATATGCATGTAATATCATATGGGAGATAGATGCATGTACGTAGTAATACGAACTAGTAATATCATATTATCATATGCATAATTGTTTTTTACTCTCTTTTTACAAAACAGGCAAATTGCCTCATTTTATTTTAAAAAGTCGAAGAGAGTTGACTGGTTAATTAGCGGAAAACTGGCCTAAAACCGGTACAAACACACTCGCTACCAACACGAACTGCTCACACACCACTAAAAACAAGGACCATCGTCGAGGTTGCCCATCTGCAGCATCGTCATCACTTCTCCCCGAGCAAGCGACTCCGACTTCGCCTAAGAACAACCACCTAAGAAAGCCTCACCGCAGCGGCATCGAGAAGTCCACGTCGGCCTATGCCAAACAGATGGCTCTTCGCGCAGAGACAAGCAGCTCCGATTTTGACGATGAGCTCCGAAGAGGAGATATGCAAGACCTTCGGCGAGGAAGATCTTCTCACCATATCACCCATGTAGGTCATCGTATGCCGCACATATGAAGTCATGATAACATAGCAGCTGCGACTTCACAACTTGGGCAGACCAACCCGAAGACACTCGGACATGTCGGAACAGAGCCGATTAACAGGGTCTTACCGCGACCAGACCATCGCTCGCCACCATCGTCGTTGCCAAGCTTGACACCACACGGAACCTCCACATCGTCTATTGGCCGCTGCCAATCACGATGTCGTGAAAGCCTAGCCCCGGGAAAGCACGTAGGGAAACACCATCTTCCAGACGACACCCTCAAGAGGGGAGGCGGCGTGGATCGACCTTGTCGTCTGATACATGTCAAACGTATCAATAATTTTTGATTGATCCATTCTTGTTTTATATCGATGCCATATGTTTTTACTATCATATTATATTATTTTTTAGGCATTTTATTGGACTAACCTATTGACAAGATGCCTAGTGCCAGTTCCCTGTTTTTGTGCTGTTTTTGTTGCAGAAAGTTACTTCTAGAAATATTCTTGGAATTAGACAAAAGTTTATGGGGATTTTTTATTGAAGAAATAAAGACCGGAGCCAGAAGGGCGACCTCGGGGGACCCACACAGGCTAGGGGCGACCCCTGGCCGCGGCCCCCCTTGGACCCGCGGCCACAGCCCGCCCCTGCCCTGTGGGGCACCTCTCGGCCGCCTCCAACGCCTATTAAATCATCCCCGACGAAAAAAATCTAACCCCCGAAGGATTTTCCCAAATACGGTATAGAGTTCCGCCGCCATCGCCGACAAGTTTCGGGGGTCAGATTGTTCCTGTTCCAGCACCTTGCCTGGACGGGGATTGGCCCCTGGAGCCATCTTCATCGCCATCGCTGCCTCCGGGATGTGTTGTGAGTAGTTCCCCCATGGACTATGGGTTATGGCAGTAGCTAGTTGGTAGTCTCTCTCCCTTGTGCCTCCATGTTTATGATCTTGTGAGCTGCCTAACATGATCATGATCGACTATTGTAATGCTATATGATGTGTTTGCTGGGATCCGATAGATTATGAAGTTATGATCCGATTGTGCATGGTTCTTATATGTTAATTTATGTGCTTGCATGCTCTCCGATCTAATGGTTAATCGAATTCCGTATTAGGGTTTGTTGTATGTTGATAGATCTAATAGTTGGGTTTGGTGGAGTGACAGGAACCTGAAACACCGAGTTAGATTTTGAGATGTATGGGATGAAGGAGGACCTTTTATGTTTGTTAATGCTATGGTTGGGTTTTGCTTAATGAATGTTTAGTATTTGTGGATGCTTGCTAACGTTCCAATCGTATAGACGTGTAATCACTAGTTGTGAGAGTGCGTGTGCTGTGGGCTCTCCCACTTATTTAAGTTGCAGTCCTTTTATGCATTAACTGTTTAGATCTCTAAGAGAGAGTATTTATGCTAGATGGTAGGTTCATGCCCTCTTTTGTGCCTGCGCTCGAGTGACAGAAACGTGCAACGACGAGGGTGTGCTATTGCTACTAAGGAGAAAACAGCGGTGTTTATGTCTATGTGATTATAAATATTCCTTACATCATGCACTTTAGTTAATACAAATGTCTGTTGCTTGCAATTTAATACCGATGGGTGACAGGCTGGATAGCGATCCCTAGGTGGACTTTTTAAACAAAGATGCAGTTGGATGACGGTCTTTGTTATTTGTTGTGATGCCTATATAAATTACCATGAACACTTTGATATAGCTAGATTAATTTTGTGTCATAATGTTGTCAATTGGCTAGCTGTAATTTGTTTACCCATCATATGCATGTTTTATCTTATGGAGAGACACCACTAGTGAACCCTTGGGCCTCGGTCCATTTTCCACTATTATTTCTTTCGTGTTACTGTTACTACTGTTCTCAAATCACTGCTACTTTCACCCCTCTTGTGTTACTTGTCCTTCTCCAGGTGTGGCTAAATTGACACCTCAGCTGCGAAGACCTTTAGGTATTCTTTGGCTCTCCTTGTATCGAATCAATAAATTGGGTTACACTTCCCTCGAAGAATACTGTGATCCCCTATACTTGTGGGGTATCATCGTCCGACCCTGCACCGCAAAGTCAAGGTCTTCACCTGAGATGGGGTCCGAGGTTGGGGGAAGAGGGGAGCTTCACGACGACCCCCAAGGAGAAGAGCGACGTCCACAGACGACACGTCGTCATGCTTTCGCCCGAAGCAACCCAACTTCGCACCCCACGCAATCAACAGAAGCGTCGCCACGCTGATGACCTGCAAACCACTGAGCAAACACGTCCTAAGCGATGATGGTGACCTGCAAACCCACTGAGCAAACACCTTCTCAGCGACGATGGCGCCATCAGCAACCAGCGGGGCAGATCGGGCCAGGCCCGGCCGGATCTGACACCCAATACGCCGACGCAACGTCATCACCCACCACTGGCCGGGAGCACCTCCACGAGCAGGATGGGAGGGCCGCCACCCCACCAGTCGCGAGCCGGAGCTGGAACACCAGACGCCGGAGCCGAAAACGGCGAAGCAAACGGAGTTACGAGCCGCCAAGATGCTACGAGCGGAGGGCGCCACGCACGATGGTTGCCAGACGACCGGACGCGGGCACGACGGAGCTGAGCCCTGGGGCGGACGCATCTGTGGGCAGGGCCGAGCCTCCCCAGCCAGAAAGCTCGCCACGGGAGAGACCCTCACGCGTGAGGATGATAGGCCCCACCGCCGCCGTCGGCCGTGCGGGCTTAGCCCGGCAGCATCCTTCGACGATGGCGAGGGCGGGCGGCGCGGGAGGTGGGGTTGCGGTGGCGGTGGCTGTGGTTTCCCCCGAGTCGCCAAGAAGAGGCGACGCGGGGGTCGGGGATGGGTTGTGATAATATTCTCTCTTTCTTTCTCTCAGGCATATGCATATATTAGTCTATCTTATTACTCACTATGAGCAGCCTAAGTGTGTTTATACCCTGCTTACGTGATACTTTGGTTATTTGAAGTACAGAGGCATGAAAAAAAAGTGGTTTATCATGTAAGAGTCCCTCTTTCGACACACTTACTAGGTGATCCTTGATCTGTAGTAACTTTATGTGATCCTTAATCTATAATAACTTGAACGAGTAATAAAAATGACTCTGTGCTCACTTGATGCAGATCAGCAGATGTCGGGGTCTCATACTCCCCTTTTCGAGAAAAGCTATTTATAGCCATCAGTTGGATTTCTGTTCATGTCTGGGATGTTGGGCTTTGAAGTTTTAACCGAATTTTGGGTTACTATTTGTCGAAACTCATTTATGGGTGACACGGACGCCTTCTTGCGTTTTCCCAGCGATAGCCGGCCAGCCTTTGACGGCCATTTTTCCCAATTTACCACTCCAAGTCCAACCTTTACGTTTACTCGAAAATATAAGTCCAACGCCTTTACCTTCTCTGATTCCCTCCCTCGCCTGCTAAGAATGGCTTAAATAGACCAACGCAACACAATACTCGCTCGTCCTTCACCCAGGGCCTTGAGCTTGAGCCACGCGAGCGCAATGGTGGAGTTGCTGCGAGCTGCCGGTTTCTTGGACCTGAGCACGGCGGCGTCGTTCGTGGCGGCGGCTCTGGCGCTCTACTTCCTGGTCGAGCAGCTATCCTATCACCGCAAGAAGGGGCCCCTTCCAGGCCCGCCACTCGTCGTGCCGTTCTTCGGCAGCATCGTGCAGATGGTCCGCGAGCCGACGCAGTTCTGGGTGGTGAAGGCGGCGCAGGCGAGGGAGTCCGGCCTCGGACTCGCGGCGGACTTCTTGGTCGGCCAGTTCGTGCTCTTCATCCGCGACTCCGAGCTGTCCCACAAAGTGTTCGCCAACGTCCGCCCCGACGCGTTCCATGTCCTGGGCCACCCTTTCGGCAAGAAGCTCTGGGGGGAGCACAACCTCATCTACAAGTTCGGCGACGAGCACAAGGAGCTCCGCCGCAGGGTGGCGCCCAACTTCACGCCGCGCGCGCTCTCCACCTACGCCGCCCTCCAGCAGCGCGTCATCCTCGCCCACATCCGTAGGTGGCTCGACCAGAGCGCCGCGGCCGGCGGCGGCGGGGCCATGTCGCTGCGGGTGCCCTGCCGCGACATGAACCTGGAGACCTCGCAGACGGTGTTCGTGGGGCCGTACCTCACCGACAAGGCCAGAGAGAGTTTCGGGGAGGAGTACAACCTCTTCAACGTCGGCGTCATGGCCATGCCCGTGGATATGCCCGGGTTCGCGTTCGGGCGCTCGAGGCTGGCTGTGGAGCGGCTGTCGCACATGCTCGCGGAGTGCGCGCGGGAGAGCAAGGCGCGCATGCGCGCCGGCCGCGAACCGGAGTGCCTCGTCGACTACTGGATGCAGGAGATCGTGCGAGACATAGACGAGGCCGCGGCGGCGGGGCAGCCGCCGCCGGCTAACACCGATGATAAGGATCTCGGGAACTTCTTGTTCGACTTCCTCTTCGCCGCGCAGGACGCGTCCACCTCCTCCCTCTGCTGGGCAGTCTCCGCCCTCGAGTCCCACCCGGACGTGCTCGCCCGCGTCCGCGCCGAGGTGGCCGAAGTCTGGTCGCCGGAGTCCGGCGAGCTCATGACCGCGGAGAAGATCCAGGAGATGAAGTACACGCAGGCGGTGGCGCGGGAGGTGGTCAGGTACCGGCCCCCGGCAACGCTGGTGCCGCACATGGCCGGCGAGTCGTTCAAGCTGACGGAGTGGTACACGGTGCCCAAGGGCACCCTCGTGTTCCCGTCGGTGTACGAGTCGTCGTTCCAGGGTTTCACCTCGCCGGACGAGTTCGACCCAGATCGCTTCTTCTCCGAGGAGCGCAGGGAGGATTTGGTGTACAAGCGAAACTACCTGGCCTTTGGTGCAGGCGGGCACCAGTGCATTGGCCAACGGTACGCGTTGTACCACCTCGTGCTGTTCATGGCGCTCTTCGTGTCCGTCGCCGACTTCAAGCGGGACAGGACGGAGGGGTGCGACGACCTGGTGTACATGCCGACCATCGTGCCCAGGGACGGCTGCACCGTGTTCCTCAAGCAGCGCTGCGCCAGGTTCCCATCGTTCTGAGCTGGTTTCCTCAACGTTTATTCCTCATCGCGTCTCGTCTCTCTTTCTTTCTCTCTCGCCGTTTCCTCCTCTATATATCTGTTATTTTCTTCATCTGGTCTTGTAAAATGGTTCCTTTTTTTTAAGGAAAACATTACTAGTGTACTGCATGTATTTATTAATTTTATGAGTATCTAAAGTACAGGAGATTTGTACCAAATAAAAGAAAGGACAAGAGTAGGTTTCAAACGAAACTATCTACCCAAAGAGCAAAATCAACATAACACTTGCGAGTAGCTCTTTTATTTGTACCAACCAAAGAATTTCCTCCTTGAAAGGACTAGGCTAGGAGTGGCTATCTGGAATATCGTGTGTCATCCAAAAGATCTGAGGGGCCTCGGGATTCAAGATCTTGCTCCTCTTTCTCACATGGGGCCCATCATGCATGCATGCTTACTGCTAAGTTAGGACACTGCGGCGTGCACGTCACGATCAGGCATCCACGCCCTCTAAACACATGATATATATGCTCACCACTGTCATGGGCTTGTGGTGCAGCAGAACTAAATTATTTGTAGGTGTTAACAATAAAAAAAAACAGAACAGAAACCTAATCGTACTGTAAAATTTCATATCCAAAACATGGCATAAGAAATGAAAATTACAAATTCAGTGCTAGAAAATAAAATAGGTCAATTTTAAGGGAGTGCGGCGTTTTGGAGCTCGAGGTTATGGGAGCTCGTTTCTTACAACGTTCAAAATTTACATTTTGAAATTTCAAAAAAATAGGAAACAAAATCCTAAATGTGGATAGTATTTTGATCTACAAGTGCACAAAAAGGATCAAATTCATTGTATTTTAGGATGGAAAAAATGACAAATGGTTGGATCTAGGTCGGTGAACAGCACACATTTTTAAAAACTTTTTTTTTCGAGAACCACAGGAGATCTGCGCTCGTTGTATTAAGCATGAAGAATAGTACAAGAGAGCTACACGGTAGTTTACAGGGCAGAGTGCCATGAACTAACTCCACCACCACAGCTCGCGATCATGCCCACTTTGGGGCAGATCCCACCTCTCACTTTGTGACCTGATCAAAATAATGTACTTATTTTTTTTTTAACTTTAAAATTGGTGAGATTTCTCATGTTTATGTAGCCAAAATAATACGATTTTTTCATCGAGACTTTGCACGTTGGTATACTTTGACATTATCTGCACTTAGAATTTTTATTTCGATATTTTGAAACTTTAAAATTGCATTTTTTTGTTTTTTTAAATACCGGGCTCCACGGAGCTCGGCCTCCATTTACAGGTTCCCAATTTTAAGGCCCTATTAGCAATAACTACCCTGCTTTGTCTTTTATTTTTCTCGAGAGATATGTCATATGTCTAATTGGATTTAAAAATATATGACATTGTAGATATGCCACTTGTCACAAAATTTGTCATATTACTAAAAACTTAGAAAATATCCATTTCGATCTACTACCTCCATTTCAATGGATAAAACGTATAACTTAATCAAAAGTCAGAACTTGCTAAGTTTAATCAGATATATATAGAAGAAATATCAAATACTATAACATTTTTTGCATGGTAATACGGGTCTCATTTATAAAATAAAAATCAAGTGACCTTACAGAACTGGAAAGATAGGATACACCTATGCAAACAACCAGCACCTATCCACCTCTTTCGACACCACCGAAGCGAACACCAAAGGAATGGAAGACATATCACCTCTTCACCCGAGCTCGACGCGGCTCCATCGCTGATCTGCAGCTTTACAGACCTCCAAAGTAGTTTGCCAGAAGCAAAACCATTACCGTTGAAAGAATCAGACCGGGGCAAACTCCAGAACTGACACCCCCGCACGACTACGATGTCAAAGGGGGAAACCAGAACTGTCAGCCTCCAACCACAAACCCAGCACATGATACACCATCTTCTAGCTGTCCCATGCGCAGACAACCGTCTGCGTGTACTCCTGACGACACATCGTCCCTGTCCCTGCTCCACCATGACGTCGGAGACAACGCCGTAGCAACGGGGACAAAGCAGAAGAAGAGACACACTTGATAGGGTCGCCGCCGCCGCCTCACCGACACCATCCATGAACTCTAAAGCCGCCAATCTGAGGGGTCGACAAACACACGATGCCATCAACTCCGAGACGCTGCCATGAAAGACACCGCCGGTGTGGGAGTGGAGTCGAGGCAGATTTATTCGTCTGGGCGCCGCTCCCACCACCCCAACGGCGCACCACAACCTGCAATACCAAATCCTAACTACAGAGCGGAGGAACCGGATCCCCCCTCCCTCCCGCCGCCGAAGCAGCAGACGGAGGGAGAGGGGACCAGCACGACCGCAGTGGAGATCGGCCGGAAACAAGATCGCTTTTCCTCTCTCCCTGACGGCGCGTGGAGGAGGAAAACAATATCAAATGCATAAATGCATTAAATAAGTACATTATTACTACATATTTGGTGTCGTGAATGTTCATACGTACATTTGGCGAGTTTTTTTTTAAATATTATTTTTTTTAACCCGAATTCGAAATATATTGCGCAGAATCATTTTATTCCAACAATATTGCGCCGTCGGCACACTGCAGGCCGAAACGATCCTTTCGGCTCGCTGCGAGCCGAAACACGACTGTTGGCTGTCAGCTGTCCGACGTGCATGCGCCCTGGCACGGCCGCAGAGCGGGCCCCAGACTTTCGGCCCCCTGCTGGCCGAAAGGAGCCTTTCGGCCGCCTGCCTGCCTGCCGAAACACGGCTCCACTCGACAACCCCACGCCCCGCTGCTCCCTTCTTCCTCCTTCTTCCTCCTTTCTTCTTCCTCCCTGGCTCTCTCTTTCCACCTCGAAAAACAGGGCTTCCTACCTCAATTGATCTCCAAAAATAGCCGATAAATTAGATTTCTGCCCCCACAAATCGAAAGAGGAGGTCAAGGGCATCCCGGATCTGTTAATGGGATAGTTTTTGGAGTCGTTATAAGTTCGGTGGTGGAGCAATGGTGGGCAACAATGGAGGGATGTGGTGGTGCTGGTGGAGTAGCAGGAGCGGTGCAGCGGTGGTGGTGATGCTACGTTGAAGCTTGACTGCAAGGAAGATTGATTTTGCACGCATCAAGGGTAAACCCTAATCTTATAGTTATTTTAAGTTTAGTGTATAATTTTGTTTAGATAAGTTGTGAGATTATATTTATTTTAGGTGGTATATATATTAAGATATTAGTTATAGGTGTATAATTTTGTTTAGATAAGTTGTGAGATTAGATTTATTTTAGGTGGTATATATATTAAGATATTAGTTATAGGTGTATAATTTTGTTTAGATAAGTTGTGAGATTAGATTTATTTTAGGTGTATGTAATTTTGTAGGTGGAGATCCCGTTAAGATTTTTTAGTTATATAGTATTTGATGATGCAATATATTTGTTTAGGTGAGGAGACATGTCCGAAGTGGTTAGTATTGTCGTTTACTATGGTTATGGTACTGTCCGCACAAATGAGTCCGGGGTTGATCTGAGTGAATTTGCAAATGTGGAGATTCCGTTGACTGAGCCTGATAAAGCGAGAATAAGCGCGGTTCAGCACTATTTGACGATGAATTTTGGCTTTGATCCTAATTTGTGAACTGTTAGGATTCAGTCGGTATGGTTAAAATCTCGTACAAATATTTATTGGGAGTTGATACCGCTAGATCGGACACAGGCCTGGGTGAATTGGCTAGCATCATGCAAACGTCGAGGTACGAAACCTATCGTCCTCGTGTTGTTTGTGCCTAAGCAGAACAATTTGGCACAAGGTGGCGTTGGTTATGAAGCTGGACAAAATAGCCAGGCAACTGGGTCAGAACCTGTTGATCCGTCTGAATTTATGTCTCAAAGTGTAGAGAGTGGTCAGTCGGCAGGAGCTCCCGAAAGCGGTGAGGGTCCTGAAAGTGGTGAGGCTGACGGTGATGAGCATTGGGATCAGGATGAGGAGGCGGGCGTAGGAAATATGCAGCAAGAGATGGAGAACGAAGACGAGGATGGGTTGATGGGAGATCTTAATTCTGACGAATAAGATAATGCAGAAGATGACGAAGATAATGATGAGGATGTGCCTATTCCTAATTCCTGGAATGAGGACATGTCGACCGTCATGACTGTGAATACTGGTCAGGAATCGGCCTGGGAGTATCACATGAATAATATTGAAGTAGGTGCTCAGTATAGCTCGAAGCAGCAGCTAAGGGACGCCGTGACACGGTGGGCAATGTCCACACAAAAGATTTACCGAACTGATGTGTCGTGTCCGAAATATCTGACACTGAGTTGTGTTGAAATTGGCTGTCCTGGAAGGGTGCATGGACACGTTCCGAAGTATGACGTGAATTGGCTCGTCTCGGACGTCGTGGCTCACACATGTGTCAGAGAGAACATGTTGAAAGAGCATCCAAATCTAACTTCCACTCTCATTGCACGTCTCTTATTCAGTGAGATTGTGAAGACGAAAGATTTTTCAGCCAAAAATATCCAGAACACAGTAAAGGCAAGATGGAAGTACGACATTTCATACGGGAAGGCTTGGAGAGCTAAGCAGACGGCTTTAGAGGAGAGTTTCGGGACCTTTTTGGACTCGTATGACAACGTCGTCCGTCTTCTTCGCACATTGCAGTATAGAAATCCTGGCACTTATGTTGACGTCCAACACCGCTATATGGATACGGCTCCTGGATATAAGGTTTTGCATAGGGTATTTTTCGCATTCTCTATTTGCATCCAAGCTTTCAGCCATTGTCGTCCGGTGCTGTGTGTGGATGGAACGTTTCTCACAGGAAAATACAAGGGGCAGATCCTTACCGCAATAGGTGTGGACGGGAACCATCAGATCATCCCAATTGCTATGGCCTTTGTTGAGGGTGAGAACTATGAGAGTTGGTTATGGTTCTTCAGGCAAATAAAAATAGCTATTGTGCAGGATCGGCCCAATGTTTGCATTCTTCATGACAGACATCCTGGTATGTTAAAGGCTATTAAGGCACTTCAACACCCTTCCATTGATGAAGCAATGCCATGGACTGATTTGCAGAGCCGCTGGTGTATGCGCCACCTTGGCGCAAATTTTTACTCACAGTTTAAGAGTAAGCGTCTGATGAACCTATTTAAAAGACTTTGCAGTCAGAACCAGCGGAGGAAGTATCAATTTATATGGAAAAGGCTGAATGAATTCACGAGGAAGCAAGTGAGGGAGAGGAAAGCCGCCAGGGCACAAGCTGTAGCTACACAGGTGGCCGCAATGATGGGAGAAGATGAAGAACCTGTAGGTTTGTGTGACCTTCCTGGAATTGACCCACCCGGAACGAAGAGGAAAAAGGGAACAAGAATAAAAAGTTTTGTAGAGTGGATAGAGAAAGAGCCCCCTGTGAAGTGGTCTTTGCTGCACGATACACATGGAGCTAGGTACGGCATCATGACAACCAACATTGCTGAGATTTATAATTTCGTCCTTAGAGGGAATAGAAGTCTGCCATTGACAGCGCTAGTGGAGGGGGTGATGCATGGAACAATGACATATTTTAGAGAGAGACGGCTAGACGCCGTGAAGCATATTGAGGATTTTCCCAATACACCTTACTGCAGGAAGATAAAGAGGTACATGGACAAGAAGATAGAAAAAGCACGGCTGCACTCAGTCGTGAGAATTGGTAATGAAGAAGCGAGGTTTGAAGTACGTTTACCGACTGGAAGATTTGGCGGAGCTAATGAGCTGCTAACCCAGGAGGTTATGATTGGTAATGAAGAACATCCAACATGTGAGTGCACATGCAACAAACCAAGACTATACCATCTGCCTTGCTCACATGTGTTGGCTGTATGTGCTCAGATGGGACTGAATCCACGGTGTTTCGTGTCACCATATTACAGGAAGGAGGAAGTGCTTCAGACTTGGATGGGGGAGATGACTGGTTTTAGGGTTGTTGGTAATTTTAACAAGGTAAACCCGGCAGAAAGGGAGTATGTTCCAGACCCTTCTCTAATGAGGGATAGTAGAGGAAGACGCCAGTCGCGTCGCATCCGTAATAATATGGACGAGTCTGAAGCTGGTGGGTGTACTCGAATATGTTTGCTTTGCAATGAAAAAGGGCACAAAGAAAAATATTGTCCTAAATATCCTGGACAAGGCAGCCGAGGACGTGGAGGAAGGCGAGGAGCGTAGTGATGTACGGCAATAAATATCGACTATATATTATCGATTATGTTTTAATTTGTAATATGTGTGGACTATGTTTTATTCTGTAAAACTAAATTTCAATTCGTAATATGTATGGACTATGTCATAATTTGTAAGACTATATTTTAATTCGTAATATGTATGGACTATACTTTAATTTGTACTATTTGTTGATTATGTTTTAATTTCTAATATGTACAGATGGCTGCATATCCATTGCTTAGTCAGACGATCGATGCAAAACACCGTGCTAGGATATGGGAGAAAGGTAGGCAACCAAGTGTGTTGCGTACACGCACACCAGCAACTAACTGGATGATACACCCTCAATGGATTGATAGGTACGTATCGTCAATATAATTGTAAAATGTCAATACGTTGTATATATTGTAAAATTAATTGTTAATTCTGCAGGCTATCTTGGTCTGGACTTTTGCCGTTCGCACGACTAGTTGAGTCCACAGAGGCCGAATGGCTACATATCCAACCAGATGATGACGGTGGTGCTGACCGTGATATGTACCAGGAAAAATCTAAACGTGTCCTACTGGACAAATCACTGCTCAGCTCTTTAGTGGACAGATGTAGGCCTGAGACCCACACATTTCACTTACCCTGCGGAGAGATGGCTCCTACTCTGCAGGATGTGTCATATTTGTTAGGTCTCCCTTTGGCAGGCACGGCCATTGGTCCTTTGGAGGCTTCAGAATATTGGCGTGAGGAGATGCAGGCACGATTTGCCGCTGCGCTGCCAGGAGTTCTGCAGTTACCGGACCACGCACACGGTCCTCGTGTTTCTTGGTTGACCCAGTTCCAGGTAATTTATTTATACAACACTTTTAGTATTTTAAGTATGAATTATTGTATACTTATTTATTTCTCCGTGCACCGCAGATTGGTAATTTGGGATATCCTGCTGTCTTTATGGATGCGCCGCTGATTACTAGATGTCTGGAGGCATACATAATTTGGCTGTTCGGTAAGTGGATGTTCACTGAGACGCACGTCGACACCATTAGTGCGCGCTATATATCTCTTGCCCGCGAGATAGCCGATGCACATACACCAGCAGATATAGTGCCCAGAAGCTTCGGTTCGGCTGTGTTAGCTGCTACTTACAGAGCTTTATGCAATGTTTGCACGAAAAATAAGTCGTCATCTTCGTTACTTGGTTGTCCACTACTGTTACAACTATGGTCGTGGGAGAGATTCCATATTGGTAGACCGGACGTCGACGCTGAGAGGCCTTGGGATTACAGACTGAACGGTGCAGATCCGGTTGACTTTCCTACAGTTGGCAGCGTCTGGACACGTAGAGAGGTAAAATTTGCACCGCCGTACTTACTTTACGTACGCATCATTTCTTATTTCATCAAGCTAAATAATTCGTTAAAATTGCAGAGACGGTACGCGCAAGTTCAAGTGAAGAATTCATACCCATCATTCACAATGCAGTTTGATCAGTTGCGCGAGGACCAGGTCATATGGGAGCCATATGATACCCAGAGGATCGTTGCGAGATACCCCTTCGGCATATCTCAGTTATGCAGGAGAGATCAGCTATACTGGTTGACGCAGAGCCGCATTATTTTTGATGTCATGGTCGAGGAGATGTCGCAGCAGAGGGTGATGAGACAGTTTGCACGACGACAATTACCGGACCCTCCCATCAGACAGCCACGACTACGACCGGAAATCCACCGGTAAGTTATTTTTCAGTCTATAATTATTTCTAATATGAATAAAACTGTCCATTGAATCTATTTCTAATAAATAATTTTGTAATATTACTTTTCAGACTTGGACGTCAAGGAGGCGAAAAACCTTTGGTGCTTTGGCTTCAGACTCTACAGCCATTCATAAACGAATGGGCGAGTGCGACGACTACACTATGGCAGGCTGATGGCCCCTTTCAACAGGATGATTTTCAGGAGTATCTACGGAGGTATGGACAGTCTACACGACTCCGATTGACGCCAACGACTGAGCCTTCTCAGATGCAGCCCCCTTCTATTACGGACATGTACCCATTGGAGGGTATTGCGGGTTCTAGAAACTACGCGGTTAGTACTATATTACTCGTTACGTACGTACATTTTTTTTATTGATCGTACATAACATGTAATTTTTCAATTACAGTCTGAATTGATAGCCGACATTCAGAGGGATGTAGCTGGGTTCACGCCGCCGCCACAACATAGATCTTGGTTCAGGCGTCTCGAGCAGAAGCTGCGAGGTGTGTACAATGTTCTTACTTGCACCCGCTATACAGACGTTGTGCCTCGTCATGGAGCTCCGCGTCCACGTCTCACACGACAGGAGACTGCTCGTTCATCACATACTAGACTTCTTACACCTACTGGGGAGACGGGTAGTTCGTCGCAGCGGCCTACTGGACATACTTTTCAGCCTGGTAGTTCGTCGCAGCGGCCTACTGGACATACTTTTCAGTCTGGTAGTTCGTCGCAGCGGCCTACTGGACATACTTTTCAGCCTAGTAGTTCCACGCAGCATCCGTCTCCACCGCACGTTCAGCCGACGCCACCTGATGCTTCCCAGCCTGGTAGTTCATCCTGGCAGGCAGCCCCGTCGCAGTACGGTATGTCCCAGATGGGGATACCACCTCAGTTTCAGTACGGGATGCCTCCTCAGTACCAGATGGGGATGTCACCTCAGTACTAGATGGGGATGCCTCCTCCAGGTCATCCTGTACATGTAGACTGGAACACTTCTTCGGCGCCGTTGACTAGTCTTGTGGGACTAGGTACGTTGTTGTTATTAATTATCCATATTTATTTTTTTGAATCTAGTATGCACTTATCTAGTAGTAATTATTTTTTGCAGGTGGGTTTGCTGATTCACCATACGCAGAGATGGACGAGGATGTGTTGTTCCATACGCCACCACCCGTCACACAGGAGACGCAGACACAGTAGGAGACACAGCCACAGGAGGACGCTCCGATGTTGGGCCGAGGTTTGCGTGAGCACCTCGACCCAAACCGAAACCGATTGTCACCTTCAGGGCCTCGGCCGCGGAAAACGAAGACTAGGTATCGTAAACATACTAAAGACTGAAACTTTTATCAATGTATGAGACCTATTCCTATCTATGTATGAGACATAATCCTATCTATGTACGAGACACTATATTTGTATGAGACATATTCCTATCTATATTTGATCAGACAAAGCTTCCGACATTTATTAAGAAACGGCGAGATTACAAATTTTTCATTAAAACACACTTAAATTAATAGGTAGAACTGAAATTAAGATACATGCGACACTTAACATAAATGTCATCTCCCGTCCACGCATCCTCCTGCCTCCGTCGATGGGCCACTCTTGCCCTTCGACGATGCCGCTCCCTTGCCCTTCGACGATGTCGCTCCCTTGCCCTTCGAAGATGCCGCTCTCTTACCCTTCGACGCTGACGCTTTCTTGTCCGTGATGCTAGGCATGAACATGTCATCATCGTCCTCGCTCTCTTCCACCCATGACGACGGATGATCTCCTAACCAATCGAGGAACTTCTTGTCCCTAGTACGTTGCTCCACCTTCTTCCACCTTTCATGCAGCCTGAGAAGTTCCTGTCGTATTTCCCGTGGAGTCCTATGAGCCCAATATGGTTTGAGCCTAGTTGATCTGCTAACCAATGTCGCGTCTATCTCAGTGAGCAAACTATCACTACTAATGAGTTCCTCCCATGGAACTAATTTATTGTCTACCCTAAACTCGGTGGCACACTCCAGAAGGAGCTCAGACTGATGTGGAAGAAAGCTACGGTAAGGACGAAAACCCGACATCGATGAGTGAATTCGCTAGACTACTTATCAACCTGACTGAGCAACGGCTTTATAGCCCGGGAAGCGAAGAAAAAGGCGGGAAGAAATATGGCGGGAGAAAATAGCGGGAAGTGAAAGGGCGGGAGAAAATGGCGGGAACGAGGAACGGCGGGAGAAAAAATGACGGGAATGAGGAAGAGCGGGAGAATAAAGGCGGGAACGAGGAAAGGCGGGAGAGAATGACGGGAATCAGGAAGGGCGGGAGAAAATGGCGGGAGAATAATTTGTAAGGGTGAATCGGTGGACGCAAATATATAACATTTATTTTATAATTTTTATTTGGCATCTAAAACTGAAATGGAGATAATAGCGGAAAGTGAATGGGCGGGAGAAAATGGCGGGAAGACTAAGGGCGGGACAAATGGCGGGAATGAGGTATCGGGTAAGCTGGCGAAATAAAAGGCGGGACGAAACTGGTCGATAAATATATATGGGCGGAATTTTTTCGTTGCAAAATTCGGACCGTGCCAACAAATGAAAGGAAAATTCGGACGGGAGAAATGCAGCAATTAACATTTTGGCTGCAAAATTGGGCCGGAGATGTTGCGCGGTTAATTTTTTCCATTCTAATTTGGCCGGGTTAAAAATAGTGCGACCAAAACAAGAAAAGGACCAAAATGCAAAAAAAAAACGTTTCGGCCGGCTAGGGGCCGAAACACGTTCGAATCGGCCGCCTGACCACGCGAAAAGGTCCAGCCTCTGACGCGGGCCTCGCGCGGGCCCCGCCTTGGGATGTTTCGGCCCTCAGATGGCCGAAACACTCCTTTCGGCTCGCAGCGTGCCGAAACATGTGTTTCGGCCCACCATGGGACGACGGCGCAATATATCTGCAATTGTTTCATTCTGCATAATATATTCCGAATTACGATTAAAAAAATAATATTTAAAAAAAACTCTACATTTGGCTATAACATTGTCAAAATTAGAAGTCGTTAACTTTTAATTAAATTTACGTGTCATATTCTGATATTCATTGCAACGGAAGGCATCAACCGACGTCCCGGTTGCGTGGACCACGTTGGGGTGGCCACTCCTTATCGACTGCATGGACGTGTCACATTCAAACACTGTACTGTCCAGATCACGGTACCATCCGGTGGAACCCACTGCATGGACGTACATGCACGATGATTGTGCGCACGCAAATTCCGTCACACATGTGGCTGCGTGGAGCATGGGCATGCATGTCAACCCGGCTGCTGGGAACCCAAGGCATGGAGGATAAGCACCACACACAAGCCCACAGATCTGCACCCCATTTTGATCAGGTCACGACGAGATCGCGATCCACGCGTTGGGGACAGTATTAGTTGGGGAGCTATACATCACACAACAGTGATACTAATATCGCAAAAATAATTTAGCCGCCGACACTTCGCCTTCTTCGCTATGGGTTCGGCCCTCCGTTCACTCTCCGACTCTTAGGCACTAATAGATTGACTTGTGCTGGATTGTGCCTCCCTAGAGTTGAAGTCGATCTCCTAAAGTTTTCTTCGTCGATCGTAACGCGGCCTAAAAGCTCAGTGTATCGCCTCCTCAAGACGGTGCAAGGCGGGTCCTTGTCATTCGACTGGTGTGGGTTGTGGTGTAATAGGTGTCCGGTTGCCCTTCTTTGACCTAATGTTTTACAAACTTCAGAAAATCATACAAGGAAAATTTACAACTGTATATTGAAATTTACAGCTCGTCGAGCTCGTCGGTCGTAACGCGGCCTAGAAACTCAGTGTGTCTCCTCGAGACAATGCAAGGCAAATTCTTATCATTCGGTTGGTGTGGACATAGGCGGATCTACCATCGCTCCAGCCCGGGTTTGCAGGTGGCGCAGCGCCTTGTATTACATGATTGTGTACAACAATTTGTCCCAAAAAAGAAAAACGATGCCTTGTCACGTTGCCCCGGCTTCTAGAAGTTTGGGTGTGGATTGGGGTGTAATCCATGTGGTGTCTCTTCTTTTTAGCGCATATCTTTGAAAAAAAAAAAGCTTACCATTTGCCCTTCTTTGACTTGTTAAGTTTGCATGCCTCTATTCTTTTACGTGGCAAGTTTACATGCTTCTACTAAGCATACATATGTTGTGTTCCATCGAATTACTTTATTACATACCTAATGTTTAAGAAGCTTCAGAAAATCGTACAAGGGAAAATTTACTGTTCTTTACTGAAATTGCGTATATTTTCAGTCAAAATTTGGCATTTCCTCGTCATTCTAATTTCTAGTTTACGTCCTTCGAAACAAGATGCGGGATGGCCTTTTTTTTTTTTTTTTTGAGGGACGGAATGACCCTTCTTAGTTCTTACAAGTGCCAGGTTACAGCTCACAGGAGTTCCGTGCTCGAACCTCGGGAAGAGCCAAACAGATTTTTTTTCATTGTTGCAGAAACTCTTATGTATGTTGTAACAGTAGTTCAGTTTAGAAATAGGCTACAGTTTTGTGCAAGTCAGAAGGGATACAACAACCCACTGTATACCATACTATACTGTACGGTTGCATTTGAGGTGTTCTACAAACTCCACATGACAAAATTCCTAGTTTTTTTGTGTGTCAGTGAACCGTAGGCTTGGCAACGCTGAAGCACCGATACGATTCTAGAGGTACAATGCAGAATGGAACAGAAGTAATGGAAGAATGATAACCTGAACTTTCTATTTAAGCTGAGACAAGACCAAGGTATCCTGCCAACAATGTTAGGAAGCATGACATGATGTATGCACCCGCCACGATATAAGGCTCCTTTATACCCCATAATCTAAGATAGTAATGAGAGGGGAGAGTTCGCAGGAAATATCCGTTTCTCCCACGGATGTGCTTCAGAGTCATATTTAAAGGAACCTGAGACAGAAATGGGTACATTATGATCTTGCCAGCTGAAATGCTAGAATCAAATTAATGATCACTTGCACAAGATATAGAATCAAATAAATGCTAAACGGCACCATACTTCACTCTGAGTAGATAAAAAAAATCGCATAGCATATGATGTGTTCTTTACAAGACTGAAAGGTGAAAACTATAGATAAACTATGTTATAGAAACAATTAATAGCTGAAACTTTTTTTAGTAAATAAGATAACCTGGCAGTATCAGTATGGAATTACGGATCATGGAAGAAAACGCAGCTCAGCTAATTTTGTTTCCATCTGATGCAGTGGCGGAGCGTGACCAAAAGCAGAGGGAGGGCCAAATTCAACTTTTCACCGCTGATTTCGCTACAATTTTAAGTTCTATATGTAACAGCAAGTGGTGATTTTCAAGCTTGAAAATACGCTTTATTTCGGGAAATTCAATATGGTGCCCGGGCTCACATGCTCCCGATTTTTTCGGGAGCAAAAAAAATTTGAAAACTTTTCAAAAAAATGCGAAAAAAATCATGCACGTACCTGACCATGGTCCGCATCGCCATGAAAAATTTCGCACCGAAATTTCATCGTATGCGTCCTGGGCGAAAATGACAAATTTCTGACAAGAAATTCAAATTTTCGGATCTCACATGCTGTCAGCAATTTGTCATTTTTTCCCAGGGCGCATACGATGACATTTCGGTGCGAAATTTTTCACGGCGATGCGGACCATGGTCAGGTACGTGCATGATTTTTTTCGCATTTTTTTGAAAAGTTTTTGATTTTTTGCATTTTTTCGAAAAGCACCGGGAGCATGTGAGCCCGGGCTCACAAACGCCACTCCCCTTTATTTCTTGATTTATATAGGAATTAACATAGCAAGAAAGAAAGGTAAATCGATATTTTTGGCCAAGTCCACCGATGGACAGCGGCGATTTCTTGATTTACATATAAATTGGCATGCTAAGAAATTGGATTTGGGCACTGGACAGTAGCTATTTTCATCTGCAAGCTAACACCAAAGACCCACTGATGGCTAGCGAGAAAAAAAAATCACGAATCAGTCGATCCCCTAGGTAAAAAAATGTACTTTGCTATTAGATTGGGGAGTTGCCCATTCTGCCAGCAGGACCCATCCTGTCACAGTGTCACACAAGTACACAACCAACGAACTAGCGTAGCATGCCAGCAGGCATGGATGGAGCGAACAGCGAAGTGAGGACTATTTTCTCCTTGCACACGGTTACAGAGTACACCTATAAAATTATTTACACTTTTGGAGGGGGGGTAGCCCAGTTTCATCTCCAAGGCGCTCCGCCCTTGATCTGATGTTTCATTGTTCACAAACTGATTGTTTAGTAAAAGAGTTATGCATGCCAATTGCCAAAATATCAGAAGGGGTTCACAGAAGGCCCTTGTTCAGTACTTCTCATTTCAGCTCCACTCAATGATATAGCACAAAGGGTTCAGAATTTTGGGCCAGAAAGACGCAGAGGATAACACGAACGAGAGAGTTTACGGGTGCCCGGATCAGAGAAAATATTTATTATGGCCAGATACAGGTTTACGATAAAAGAAGCTCTAAAGAATATCCATGCACGCTTGACGGAGAGAGGATGATCAGTGACCAAACCCTCATTGTTTAACCATTATCCACTAGAAAGCAAATAAATATCATAATTTAACTTATGCAGCTCATTGCAGATGCAAATGATGTATAACAGTAACTAAAGGAGTAAAGGGTGTCAACAATAAGCACATATCATCATTATTGAGGAAAAATAATAATACAAACAGTACCATACCTGCAATATCACCAAGAGCATCTCGAGAAAGAAGACACTACATGCAATTAACATTGGAATGAACATTCCACTACATGCTGCAATTGTAGCAAGTGCTCCTCCAAGCGCAAACGAACCAACTCGACCCATAACTATTGAGGCCCTATACCTGTTATGAAAAAGAAAACCAGTGCAAGCGCCTGACATTGATGCTCCAAAAAGACTCAGTTCTGCAACAATTGTGAATAGTTGATTCAGCCAAAACCAATATTAGAATCAAAACTAAGTACTAGGCTTGCAACCAGTAGTGTTTTTATTTTCAGAAGAAGTAGAAGATCAAGAAGATGAATTAGACAAAGTCAACAGGGTGGTATACATTTAGGTGATCCCTTTGCAACATATTATGGAAAGTTCAGTTCTGAACTTCTGATACGCCATCTCTCGTGTCTAATGACTACACATAATATTTACATGGAACTTCTTTTCCCTTTCTGTTTTCCTTATTATACACTGCAAGGAGATTGCACTGAACAGGAAACTGGAGAGCAGATCCTTCAAATGGTCTAGAAGAAACTAAATGGGTACTGACATGTCTCATGAGTTCACTCTATGATTATTTTTATTATTTAATATATTAAATAGTAGGAGCCTCTCCTACTGTGTTTTGGTCAAAACAATGTGGCATGAGTTAAGGAGGTTTGTTCTGATAACATGAGCAGAAGCTATCATGTTCTAAGGAATTATGTATGGTGGGATTACTAACGTTGAGAAAATACGTTAACAAGCTGAAGTAACGAAGTACCTGAGCAAACTGGGAGAGCTGCAACAGACAATCCAGCCAGCGCTAAAGCCGCAACACCACCAGCCAAACCATCAAGACCATCAACCAGTGTTACTCCATTACCCATGGAAAGAGAACATATTGTTGCCAGAACCAGGTAAAGTTTTCCCATGAATGCAAGACCAAAAGGAGGAGGTAGGGAACAAGGAATTTCCTTCATGAATAAACTAAAATCAGTAATGTTGGGAGCGTCCAAAAGTACTAGAGTACTATTAGTTAGCATGAACCTCAGTATAAAACTGGGACGCTCTCATATATCTCTTCCTTGCAATATGCTTGGTCAGAGAATTTAAGGCAATATGATGTGCTCGGTATACCAACATATAAGGTAGGGGTTAGACTTCTTTGAAGTATTAACTAGCAAAGCACCCAATAGCTCCAAAATTAGCATGTAAACATCATTACTAGCCACTCACATTTTGAAAAATCAGTATTAGTTGTGTAAGTTGGCAGTAACATAAGGTGACATCACCGTAGGCCGCAGCCCACAGAAACAATGTCATATGTACTGTACTATGTGACAATCCTTTAGTCAATTAAGAATTTTTTTTTGCTTTTGATGTTGCAGCAGTAACTCGAAAGCTGACCATAATGACAAGATATCATAACTGATCAAGGAAAAATCAAAACTGCACTTGGCTTCAAGGCACATATCAGTAGCAAGAATGCTTACATGCTGTATGGTGTTGAAATATTTGCAGAGTCCAACCAGATAAAGAAATAAATCCCAGCAGCAGTCTGCAAGGTATACGAGATTGCTTCTAAGTTGCATTTAACCTATATGTAAAGGACATCGCATAGTCTTATTTGAGAAAGCACCACTTACCTGAACCAGGAATCTTATCCACTGAGGTATTTTATGGTTGTGATCCATGACAAGATTTGAGATATCATCAAGTAACCCAACTACTGCAAATATGAGGGTAATTATAGCTGCTCCATTCACTCCACTTGAGTTGGAACCAACGTGTCTTCTTGCAACCAAAATACCAATAGGAATGAAGAACAGTCCTCCCATTGCCGGGGTGGCTTTCCATAGGATGGAGAAATAGGCTTTCCTCTCCTCCGGAAGTGATGAAGCTTCATGCTATCAGCAATTGGAGCAAAAATAAATCCAGCTAATGTTGACAGAACTGTTGATATTAAAAAGGGCGTGTCAAATAAAGGAGTCCAGAGGTAGCCTAACAATCCTCCACGAACACCAGTCGACAAACAAAAGTAACATTGCTAGGAAAGCAATCAGCCCAACATTATTCATCAGCCCTTGTTGAGTTCTGGGAATTGATGTAAGAAACTTTAGTCAGAAACTAGCCAGCACAGTTCTAAGAGCCTAGATGTTCATATTGGATTGATATCATCTGTGTTACACTGATCACGGAGAACATGGATTGCATAATCTTTCCAGCGCTACGTTAATCTGGAAGATCATAGCATATTCTCTTAAGGTATCATGATTACTACTCTTCCCCGGCAATTACACTAAATATAATGCAATTTGCAAAATAATGCTGGCACCTACTCATATTCATACGATGGTATATGATCTATCTCCATAAAGCTACTTGAATTAGCTACACTTGTTCGTATTCCACTTGATCTGAAAAAGCTAGATATCTTACCTGCTCTTCCTACGCCCTTTATCAATGGTGGCGAGCCTATGGGCAGCCACAGTTATTGCACCCTCTGCCCCCTTGAAGCGTCTCTCGGTCATCATTGGCAACTCAACATCCCCGAGAGCTAACACAACATCGTCATCGCTCCATTCACTCTCACTTGAATACAAAACAACACCAAATGCATCATCATCCCCGTCATCATGGTGCATCAGCGAGAAATCCCCAAAATCCTACAGCAAGTCACTTCAAGTAGTAAAATAACTGCAGTCGTGGTGTAGCACTGCTAAGCGAAGAAAAGAAACAGCACATTACATCATCAAAAGATGTGGCAATCCGAATGGAACCACGCCTGCCTGTGGGTCTTGATGAGATGCTTCCAAATTGGGAATCCTGCAGAAGGGTAGTGGCAGTGAGATCAGTTCCAATCCACCGCACTTCTATCTATTTGGCGATATGCAAGTGAATCACAGCAGCCTACACGACTTTGAGCTGAAACACACACCAACATATACTCATACTAGTAGCTTCCGAAATAAAATTTAGATCAAAGTAGCGGCCAAAAAAAATCCCTGATGCTGCACATGGCATTGCAACAACCAACAGCCTCACCATTTCGAACAAAAATCTGAATAAATGGCACCGAATCTAATGCCACGGGCGTTCAGGCAACCTCGCCAACACGTGGA
Organism: Puccinellia tenuiflora; assembly: GCA_012064385.1. Classification (NCBI taxonomy): domain Eukaryota; kingdom Viridiplantae; phylum Streptophyta; class Magnoliopsida; order Poales; family Poaceae; genus Puccinellia; species Puccinellia tenuiflora. Next base: position 887,985 of record QRDG01000148.1, read on the forward strand.
TTGGGTAAACATGCGAGAGATAATTACTAGGCGACACACGGACACTGCGCTTCGATGAATAGCAGAGAGGCGGCAATAACGAGGCAAAAAAAAAAAATTTAGCTGTACGAGAAACGGGCGCCGCGAGAGATCTCGGAGCCTGACCTGCGGAGCGGAGGGTCGGCGGGACGACGACGAGTAAAGGCGTAGCCGCGGGAGAGGCGGCGGCCGGAGAGGTCGCCGGAAGCGTCGGCGTGGGTGGGGGGTGCGGGGCAAGAGGAATAGTAGGAGCAGGAGGAGGAGGAGGGGGGTAGAAGACATAGCATATGGCTCGTCGGCGGGGAGGAGGGGAGCAGGAGATGGCCGGAGAACGGAGATCAAGGAGTATTTTCAGACCGCGACCGGAGGGACAGCGACTGTTCTTCGAATGTGCCGTCGTTGCAAGGGGTGTGGGGAATGTGCCCAGTCTCCCACGGTTCCGGCATCTTTTCAATTCGAACATTTTGGTGGTCGCTTTCAATGCGGTGGATCTGGACACGTTGGAAATGTCGAAACAAAGCCGGGTGGAAAACGAGAAGAAGCTGTTTTTCCTCGTGCACCCGGCACCAGTGATCCCGGTGTTTAAAAAAAAATCGAAAACACCATTCATAAGTTTTTAAAATTTTGAAAAAAATCATAGATGTAGCCAATAATGTATTCCACAAACCTGTAAAAAATCAAGTTCAAATACTTTGTATACAATTCTACACAAAAATAACAAAAGTTTAGATCTAAGTATACATATTTTCAAATCACCAAATTGACATAGATTTGTCATTTTTGTGTAGCCCATAATATTAAGGATTTGAAATTGATATTTTACACGTTTATGGGATGCACTATTGGCTACATCTGTATTTTTTTCACTTTTTTAAAAACTCATAAATATGATTTCGATTTTTTTAACTAGCAGCTGAAGCTCGGGAGGCACTACTACTTTCCGTGTTTTCCCCTTCTACAAAACTTGGCAAAGAACTCTTTCGTTTCTCCTTTTACCAAGAACTTGAAATCGGTGTTGCCCCATTTTATAAATAAATCCAGTGGACCATATGATAGAAAATGGTGAGGAAATCTTTTTACACGACATATCAAAGATAAAGGAAACACATTCGAGAAACTACACTCTCCAAGACACACCCAACAAAACCGAGCTGAGAAGCATAACCATTGCCTCCAGAAAAAAAAAACCCGCCATCCATCGAACCCGCCAAGATGTCGTTAGAGAGGGCCGCATGATCTCTCGCTCCGAGCCATGGAGGGTC